>CM045732.1:2080474-2285474 GCA_024760905.1 Plotosus lineatus
AAAAAAAACAGTTATATGACATGTATAGCGAGTCGGCACAGTGGAATAGTGGTTAGTTTGTCCACCGAACAGCACAAAGGTCCCGAGTTCAATTCCCGTGCTCAAGGCCTGCGTGGGTCCCCTCCGGCTACCACAGTGTCCTCCCACATTTCAAAAACATGCACTCTGGGATAATTGGTGGTTCCAAATCACCCCCAGGTGTGAGAGTGAATGATGTACTGATGGTCTGGTGAGCTGTTCAGGGGGTACCCCGCCTTCACTCCTTGTCAGCTAAGATTGGCACCAGCCTCCCCATGACCCTAACTGGGATTAAGCAATTTAGAACTCCTTCTTCTTCTTCTTTTCCTTTCGGCTGCTCCCTTCAGGGGTTGCCACAGCAAATCATCCGCCTCCATCTCACCCTGTCCTCTGCATCTTCTTTTTTGACTCCAACGACCTTCATGTTTTCCTTCACCACATCCATAAATCTCTTCTTTGATCTTCCTCGAGGCCTTCTGCCTGGTAGTTCCAACCTCAGCATCCTACTGCCAATATACTCACTATCTCTCCTCTGTACATGTCCAAACCATCTCAATCAAGCCTCTCTGACTTTGTCTCCAAAACATCTTACGTGGGCTGTCCCTCTGATATACTCATTTCTGATCCTATCCATCCTCGTTACTCCCAGAGAGAACCTCAACATTTTCATCTCCGCTACCTCCAGCTCTGCCTCCTGCCTTTTCCTAAGCGCCACTGTTTCTAAACCATACAACATCGCTGGCCTCACCACAGTCTTGTACACTTTTCCTTTCATTCTTGCTGACACTCTCGGATTGTACATCTCACTGGACACTTTTCTCCAACCATTCCAGCCTGCCTGCACACACTTCTTCACCTCTTTTCCACACTCTTCATTGCTCTGGATTGTTGAGCCTAAGTACTTAAAATCCTCCACCTTCGTTATCTCTGTTCCCTGTAACATCACCGTTCCTCCTGGGTCCTTCTCATTCACACACATGTATTCTGATTTTCTGAGGCTAATCTTCATACCCCTCCTTTCCAGGGCAGACCTCCTCCTCTCTAGATTTTCCTGCACTTGTTCTCTGCTCTCACTACAGATCACAATGTCAGCTGCAAACATCATAGTCCATGGAGATTCTTGTCTCACCTCATCTGTCAGCCTGTCCATCACCATAGCAAACAAGAAGGGGCTCAGAGCTGACCCTTGATGCAGTCCCACCTCCACCTTGAATTTGTCGGTCACGCCGACAGCACACCTCACCACTTTCTTACATCTCTCATACATGTCCTGCACCACTCTAACATACTTCTGTGCCACTCCAGACTTCCTCATGCAATACCACAGTTCTTCTCTTGGCACCCTGTCATAGGCTTTTTCCAGATCCACAAAGGCACAATGCAGTTCCCTCTGACTTTCTCTGTACTTCTCTATTAACATCCTCATAGCAAACACTGCATCTGTGGTGCTCTTTCTTGGCATGAAACCAAACTGTTGTTCACAAATGCTGACCTCTGCCCTAAGTCTAGCTTCCACTATTCTTTCCCATAACTTCATCGTATGGCTCATCAACTTTATCCCTCTGTAGTTGCCACAACTCTGCACATCTCCCTTGTTCTTAAAAATGGGCACCAGCACACTTCTCCTCCACTCCTCCGGCATCTGCTCACTTTCTAGGACCTTATTGAATGTTCTTGTCAGAAAATCTACTGCTACCTCTCCTAGACACTTCCATACCTCCACAGGTATATCATCAGGACCAACTGCCTTTCCATTCTTCATCCTCTTCAATGCCCTCCTCACTTCACCCTTACTGATCTTTGCTACATCCTGCTCCTCAATGTGTCACCTCTTCTACTCTTTTTTCTCTCTCTCATTTTCCTCAGTCCTCAGCTCTTCAAAGTACTCTTTCCATCTTCCCAGCACACTTCTGTCATCAGTCAATACATTTCCCTCTCTGTCCTTTATCAATCTAACTTGCTGCACATCCTTCCCATCTCTATCTCTTTGCTGTGCCAACCTGTATAGATCATTTTCTCCCTCCTTACTGTCCAACCTATCATACAAGTCATCATATGCCCTCTGTTTGGCCTTAGCCACTGCTACTTTCGCCTTACGCTGTGTCTCCCTGTACTCCTGTTTACTCTCTTCGGTCCTCTCGATGTCCCACTTCTTCTTAGTTAACCTCTTCCTTTGGACACACTCCTGCACTTCCTCATTCCACCACCAAGTCTTCTTATCTACTTTCCTTCCAGAGGACACACCAAGTACTCTCCTACCTGTGTCCCTGATCACATTTGCTGTGGTTGTCCAGTCATTTGGAAGCACTTCCTGGCCACCCAAAGCCTGTTTCAACTCCTTTTTGAAGACAACACGACACTCTTCCTTTTTCAGCTTCCACCACTTTGTCTTTTGCTCTGCCTTTGCCTTCTTCACCTTCCTCACCATCAGCGTCATCCTGCATACCACCATCCTATGCTGTTTGGCAACACTCTCACCCACTACTACTTTGCAGTCACTGACTTCCTTCAAATTACATCGCCTACACAAGATGTCGTCTACCTGTGTGCTCCTACCTCCGCTTTCATAAGTCACCCTATGCTCCTGTTTCTTCTGGAAGAAAGTATTTACCACAGCTATTTCCATCCTTTTTGCAAAATCGATCAACATCTGTCCTTCTGTGTTCCTGTCCTGGATACCAAACCTGCCCATCACTTCCTCGTCCCCTCTATTGCCTGCACCAACATGTCCATTGAAGTCTGCACCGATGACCACTCTTTCACCTCTGGGGTTACTCTGCATCACTTCATCTAACTCACTCCAGAATCTCTCCCTCTCTTCTAGCTCACATCCTGCCTGTGGGGCATAAGCACTAACAACATTTTTAAAGCATTTTAAGCATTAAGCAATTTAGAACATGAACAAATTAATGAACGGAACAGCTCTCTTTCTGTCTGTCTGTCTCTCTCTCTCTCTCTCTCTCTCTCTCTCTCTCTCTCCCTCTCTCCCCCTCCCTCCCTCTCTCTCCCTGTCTGTCTCTCTCTCTCCCTCTCTCTCCCTGTCTGTCCCTCTCTCTCTCTCTCCATGTATTTCTCTCCCACTCTCTATCTCTCTCTCTCTCTCTGTCTCTCTAACTCTCTCTCTCTCTTTGTGTCTCTCTCGCAGTGTGTGTGAACGAGAGTTTTGGCTTCGACTGCAGTTTGTCCTGTGAGGACTGTGTAAATGGAGGAGTGTGTAACACACACCGGGTTGGCTGTGAATGTCCAGCGGGCTGGACAGGAATCATCTGCAACCAGAGTGAGTTTCTCAGAAATTATCTGATCAGAGCCACGCCCACGCCGCATCCAAACCAATGTCATCACACCACTTCAACAGATTGTGCCTTATTTCTGATTTGCATATAAGTGTGTGTGTGTGTGTGTGTGTGTGTGTGTGTGTGTGTGTGTGTGTGTGTGTGTGTGTGAGATGCAGCCTGTCCCGAGGGCTGGTTTGGTAGGAACTGCTCATTCCCGTGTAAGTGTGAGAACGGAGGTGTGTGTGATGCGGTGACTGGAAGCTGTCGCTGTCCGCTGGGCGTCACTGGGGATCACTGTCAGGACGGTCAGTAAAAAAAAAAAAATTATCATGGAAATGTTTACAAAACACACACACACACACACAGAGCAGTAGAGGCTGACAGACACACTGTGGTACTCGGAGATCAGTTGGGGGTTCAGTGCCTTGCTGAAGTTCACTTCAGCCATGAATGTGGATGAAGGGAAGGTGCAGCTCACCCCCCCCCCCCAGCACCACACATTTTCCCTGCTAGTTCAGGCATCAAACCAGCGACGTTCGGACCCCAAAGCCGCTTCCCTAAGCGCAAGGTCATGACCGACCCGAAATTTGATTTATATCATATCGTTTAGTTCATATTAACAATATTTGAAACTCAATTCCCGCGGGCCAAATCCGGCCTAAAGTATCGAATAAGCATGCAATATTCACATCAACTATTCCCATGAAATGTAATACATCATCCATCCATCAGGTGGCAGAAATCTTTTTAAGTGAACAGTGTTCATAACTTTGCAGAATTAAGCGCATCATCTCCAGGCTGTCAGAACAGATCGTGTGAAAAGACGAGAAATGTGTAAAGAAATAAAATTCAATTCAGCACCTTGGATAGCTGACAGCTTTACATATTAAAATCAAATTAAAAAAATCTTCGACTTTAACCCTTGTTTAACCCCACACATCTGCACCAAGTGAAGCCCGCGGCGATGGACATGAGGAGGATACGGCCACTCAGAGTTCATGGTTGCCCCTTTTAGAAGAGATGCTGAGGGATTATTCGTCCCTCAGTGAACATGACGTACATATTGTTTCATTTCCTTTTGTGTCTTTGCGTCCCGTATTCTTTCCATTTTATTTTGTATGTTATCTTTTTGTTTTATATCACATCGATTCCTATCGGATTGTTTGTGGTGTTTTGTTCTGTATCGTATGTACTGGGTCAGATCGTACGGTATGAGGACAGGGCAGCAGTGCTTAAAGCTTACTGATCCGAAAGTTGTGGGGTCAAGCCCCGGTACCAAGCTGCCAGTATTGGTTCCTTGTTGGCCGTTAGTTGCTCGGTCGTACAGAAACATTAACTCCAAGTCCATCTGGAGATGAGTGTAAATGTAAAGGCCGGTGTGGGTTTTCTCCGGGTATTCCGGTTTCCTCCCACAGTCCAAAAACATGCACAGGAAGCTGATTGGCTGTTCCAAATCATCCATAGGTGTAAGAGTGAGTGTGAATGGTTGTTTTTTGCCCCACAATGGTCTGGTGAGCTGTTTAGGGTGTACTCTGCCCTCACCCAGAGTCGTCTGAGATGGACTCTGGCCTCCCCTCACCCATGATTAGGATTAAGCTGCTTATAAAATGAATGTCTTTGTATAATATTGAGTTGTTTGTTTTTGAGTTGAATGTAATGTGGAGGCTGGAGGTTTATTCCTCGGGTACAGATTGATTTATCAATCTGTTATTATTGTGCAGATTATTTAATAATAAAAGTGTAACGTTGATTAAAGTGTTTTAATAGGGACACTGTTACTTTACAGGGTGTCCTAAAGGTCTGTATGGGAAGCAGTGCAATAAGAAATGTAATTGTGCCCATAACGGACGGTGCCATCGCACGTACGGGGCGTGTCTGTGTGACCCGGGACTGTACGGCCGCTTCTGCCACCTGCGTGAGTATCTGTGTGAGCAACAGCAGCTGAACAGCTGTATTTAGTCAGGATCCATTTTCACAGCTCTGGGGTCGTGTCTCATTCCATAGCATGTCCTAAATGGGTGTTTGGACCCGGCTGCTCTGAGGAGTGTACGTGCGTCCAGTTGAACACTCTGGAGTGCCATCGGCGACACGGTACCTGCAGCTGCAAGCCGGGATATCAGGGAGCTGAATGCGAACGGGGTGAGGATCACACCAACCGCTGGAAAGGTTTACAGTGAAGGATTTTCATCTTCAGCATGCGTGTGTGTGCGTGTGCGTGTGTGTGTGTGCGCGTGTGTGTGTGCGCGTGTGTGTGTGCGTGTGTGTGTGTGCGTGTGTGCGTGTGTGTGTGTGTGTGTGTGTGTACAGAGTGTGATGCAGGTTTCTATGGTCAAGGCTGTGTGCAGAAGTGTTCTTGTCCCTCTGGGGTGGCGTGTGACGCTGTGACTGGTGCCTGTCGGCGTCAGTGTCCTGTTGGTAAAAAAGGAGGGAACTGTGATGAAGGTGAGAGTTTCGTGTGAAATTATGAATGAGACACAGATCAGGACTTCAGTGCGCTGATGGAGCAGCGGTCTGGGCTTTGAGACGGAAACCAGTCTCTTACTGCAGTGGTCCCCAACCTCCGGGCCGCGGACCGGCACCGGTCCGTGGATCGATTGGTACCGGGCCACACAAGAAATAATTATTTATTTTTGTTTTATTTATTATCTGAGTCGGAACGATCTTTTATTTTTGAAAAATCTTTTATTTTGAAAAATGACCGGATTCTCTCAGTTACATGTCGGTCATTTGATTGCTAAAATGTAACCCACCAGGGGACGGCACATGAACAGAGGCAAGTCGGACATGTTTCAAACAATAGCAGGGATTTCGGGTGAGACTGAGCCTGAGCCTTCGTTCTCCCCGCTGGTGCACCGTCACCTGTGGGCTTTGTTTTTAAGAAGAGTTCGAGCTCGATTAAAAATGTAATGCTTAATCCTGATTAGGGAGGCTGGCGCACAGCTCAGCCGACTCTGGGCAAGGGTTGGGTATTATATTTACCGAATAAACAAGCTATACCCCCCCCTTCCCCCCTTCCTCCGGGGCCGCGGTAAAATTGTCAAGCATTGACCGTTCCGCGGTGATATAGAGGTTGGGGACCGCTGTCTTACTGCATGTTACTCTCTTACAGATTGTGCTGAAGGGAGTTTTGGAACTGGCTGCCATGAGTCATGTGACTGCTCAGGAGCACCATGTGACTCGGTGACGGGGCACTGCCGGTGTCCCGCGGGGACGAAGGGCAGCCGCTGTGAGGAAGGTGAGCAGCGGATAACGGGCCATTTATTTATCTGTTTGGCAAATCCTTAAATCTATTAGGGGCGTGTGTGTGTGTGTGTGTGTGTGTGTGTGTGTGTGTGTGGGGGGGCGGAACCTTTCTCAGCTGACTCTGGGTGAGGGTGGTATATACCCTGAAATACTCCCAGGTCCATCACAGGCCCAACTCACACATGACCATTCAAACTCACACCTAAGGACAATTTTAAACAGCCAATCAGTGCACGTCTTTGGGAAGAAACTGGAAAACCCGGAGGAAACCCAGGAAAGTCAACTGAAGGCTTTCGTACATTATTGCTTCAGCGCTCACCAATATAGCACATGTATCACTCTTTATTCTCTCTCTCCGTCTTTCCTCCACTCTCTTTCTCTATCTGTCTCTCCCCCCTCCCTGTCTGTCTCTCTCTCTCCCCTTGTCTGACTCTCTGCCTGTCTCTCTCTCTCGTCTGTCTCTCTCTCTCTCTCTCTCTCTCTTACACAGAGTGTTCTGCTGGTCAGTGGGGTTTGGACTGTACGGAGGCGTGTCCAGCGTGTGAAAACGGAGGGGTGTGTGACAAACGCAACGGCTCGTGTCTCTGTGCCCCTGGATACCTGGGCAGACTCTGTCAGAACCGTGAGCCTAAACCTAACTCGCCTCTTTGATCTCCAAACTGATGTAAATTTACTCTTGTTGGCCGCGGCTCGCTCACATCTCATAGATCAGGTTACGTGGCGGTCTGATAGATAACCGGAGTTGTGTTTGAGGGTGGAGCTTCAGGAATGGGGTGGGGTCAATGTTTTTTTAAAAAAATGATCTTACATAAGTGTGTGATATACATGTTTCAAATCTGAGCTTTAACCCGACAAAAAGATGACAAAAAGCGATTGTTTCGAAAGTCAATGCGTTCCCATAATTCTCAGTGTTTACATTGTGTGTAATCATGCAGCATGTCCCGCTGGCCGCTTCGCACAGAACTGCCAGTTGAAGTGTGTGTGTGAGAACGGCGGGCGATGCCACCCTGTGACCGGACACTGCTCCTGTAGCCCGGGCTGGACGGGTCACAACTGCCGGACAGGTAGAGCATGTTAACTGCGTGTATATCGTTGTATCAGGACGCCGGCTGTGCTCTGTGCTCATGTTTATTTTCAGAGGCTCTATACATGTATGTGCTTTTTTTTTTTTTTTTTTCCCCAACAGCCTGTGATGCTGGACGCTGGGGACTGGACTGCATGAATGTGTGTCATTGCAGGAACGGTGACGGCAGCTGTGACGCAGTAACGGGGCGGTGTAACTGTCAGGCTGGGTTTACAGGAGTGCACTGTGACCACAGTGAGTTTCACGCGTGCTCTATAGAAACATCTGACTCTTCTGGTGGTTTTTCTGATCTTTCTCAGAGCGTGTGGGAGGGGCTTAGGAGGGGGGTGTACATAATGGGTCTTGATCAGTGTATGTACAGTAGGTCCTTGACCATTCGGGTTCAGCGCTCGCGCCCTGCATACTCATGAATTGGCGACAAACCCAGAAGTAACGAACTTGATTCAAATTTAGCCAATGGCTGAGAGCTTTTGTTTCTCCCTCTTGCTGATTGGTTGCAGATGATGTGTACGCCTCTTTTTTCTCCTTCGCACACATGTTATTTGCGTGATTGCTTGAATTGTGAATTTGTGTTTTTTTTCATGTGTTTTTAATGATTATTTAAGCGCTATGGTAGGTAATTCTGTTGGGTTTTTACACTCGAGCCTAGCGGCTCATCAGGCCAGTGCTTATCCCGGTTTCCGTAGCGTGAAGCGACCAGGAGTTCAACTCCTCCTGGATGGGACGCTAGTCCATCGCAGGTTACCTTCCCAGAATATTTTCGCTGGTACCCATTTATACTGCTGGGTGAACAGAGGCACACTTGTGGTTGAGACCTTGCCCAGGGGTCTTAGCGCAGTGGAGGTCTCAGTGGGATTTGAACTCACAACCTCCCGATCATGAGCCCAGCACTCTAACCACTACACCACTGGCCCCATTTAGGAGCTATGATGTCACTCAAATGCCCTGCATCTTTCTCTAGCTTCTGGTAAGGAGCCTCAGCGCTTTATTTATTCAGAAATATTATCACAGTACAAAATTAAAAAGTATTTATTAATCATTACTACATTTAAGTGCATTATTACTGTATTAATGAGTAACACTGGCGAGAGACTGGGTTTAACAAGCAGATTTTGGTGCATGTAATATCATACATGGGGTTTTAAAACCGCGTCAATAACTCGTGGATTTTGTTGATCCGCGGGAAGGGCTGAAACTGGACCATCATGAAAAACGGGGGCTTACTGTATATACTGTAGATCCAAAAGTATACTTCATAGACTGCTGTAGAAGGGCGGAGCTCAGGGAGGGAGGGGTGGACACCTGATTACAGATGTTATTCCTTTTTTTTTTAAAGAAAATGTAATGGTGTAGAGAAGGCTGGCCAGGTGGTATAATGGCTAGCACAGCCACCTCACAGCAAGACTGTCCCGGGTTCAAGTCCCAGCCTTGCCTTTGTTTCCTCCGGGTATTCCGCTTTTCTCCCACAGTCCAAAGACATGCACTTTATGCTAATTGGCCCTCAATGCGAGTATGAATGGTTGTGTGTTGACCCTGTGATGGACTGACGAGCTGATCAGGGTGTACACCCCCCCCCGAGTTAGCTGAGATAGAATTCAGCCTCTTCCTTTCGGCTGTTCCCTTCAGGGGTCGTCACAGCGAATCATCTGCCTCCATCTCACCCTATCCTCCACATTTTCTTCTCTTACACCAACTGCCTTCATGTCCTCCTTCACCACGTCCATGAATCGTCTCTTTGGGCTTCCTCTAGACCTTCTGCCTGGTAGTTCGAACCTCAGCATCCTACTACCGATATACTCACTATCCCTCCTCTGTACATTTACACCAGCCTCCCTGTGACCATAGGAGGATTAAGCAACTTGGCAGAGGATGGATGGATGGATGGTGTCAGGAAGAACTTGACTGTCAGTCAGGGCTTTGTGCTCATCGATGTGTTTTATTATTGTTAACCAGTAGGTGGCGTTTCGAATCGTTTTTATCCCACTAAAAATGATTCATTCATTTTCTGAACCGCTTAATTCTAATTAGGGTAACAGGGAGGCTGGCGTCCATCTCAGCCAACTCTGGTCCAGGGTAGAGTACAGCTGGACAGCTCGCCAGGCTATTGCTGAGAAGAAACACATTGATGGTTAACACAGACAGTGAGAGACATGGCTGGCCCTTGCTAACCCAGTTAGCTGCACTGGGGGCGACAGCAGTGACAACCCAGTGATAGTGGGGCTTGATTTTATTTATTCATTAATTTATTCAGTATTAAACAAAAATCCAAGTATTTTCAGATCTGTCATTTTTTTCTCTCTCTCAGAATGCCCTGCTGGGTTTTTTGGCCGAGGCTGTCATCAGCGCTGTCAATGTGATAATGAGGCATCATGTGACCATATAAGTGGAGCGTGTACCTGTGAGGTGGGCTGGACCGGAACATTCTGTGAAAAACGTAAGTTGTGTTTCTTGTCTTTACTTGAATGATGTATGCCAGTGCGTTATTAAACATGCGCGCGTGTGTGTGTGTGTGTGTCTGTGTATGTCAGCCTGTCCTCAGGGCTATTATGGGATGGATTGTCAGCACAGGTGTGTGTGTGTGAATGGTGGACAGTGTGATCACGTCAGTGGGAAGTGTGTGTGTCCTGCAGGCTGGATCGGTTGGAACTGCTCCCAGAGTAAGTGCAGTATCCTGTGGTGATGATGTCATAACCTTCATTCAGATTCATCCAAAGAAATACAGCTGTTGATGCATCTGTTTCTCTGCTCTTATCTTTCCTTCCCTCCTTTACTTCTTTCCTCTCCTCCCTTTCTCTTCTTCTGTCCTGTCCTCCCTTCTTCTTGTCCCTCTTTTCTTCTCTTTTCCATTCCTTCCTTCTCTTCATCTCTTCCCTCCCTCCTTTGTCCTCCTTTTGTCTTTCTTTCTCTTTTCTCGTCTCCTCTCTGTACTCTATCCAGCTTGTCCGGTTGGTTATTACGGTGAAGGTTGTTCTCAGACTTGTCGGTGTCAGAACGGCGAGCGATGCCACGCCTCCAGTGGTCAGTGCGTGTGCAGTGCGGGATGGACGGGATCGAACTGCTCACAGAGTGAGGACTGAATCTGAATGGGAGCGCCGTGTGTGCTCAATCAGACTAAATAAAAAAAAAACCCTTTTAAATTCTCCCAGAATGCCCGGCGGGGATGTTCGGTTCGGGATGCAGTCAGAGGTGCCTGTGCCAGAATGGCGGGATGTGTGACCACGTGAGCGGAAACTGTTCGTGTCCCAGCGGCTGGACGGGCGTGGCTTGTGAGCGCGGTGAGTATTACAAGAACTGGGGCGGAGAGAGGATGTACCCCTCTTGAATGACATCACAGTGAGATCAGCTGAGAAGTGTGCATGTGCAGCACTGTAGCATTAAGAGTTTCCTTAAGACCCCCATGTCAGATCACGTCTTACCTCCTCACGTGTACCCGAGTGAACTCAGCTACTCATAGACACGCCCTTCAAAATGGGTGCAGCTTATTATAACAGCAAACACCAGTAAATATACAGGCTTAAATACCAGGGGTGCACATATTTTTGGCAATCTAGTGAATTGTGGTTAAAGCACATAAAGGTTGGAGTTGATTAGCATGTGAATGAGATTATAATGAGGTTTTAATTAATTTAATTTAAATTAAATTAGTTTCCGGATCAGAACGTTTTTGTAAATAGGACTAATTTGGTGGAACAGAACTAGTCGTGAAAATCGGCCAGTGTGATTGTTGGATTTATTTTGTTTTTGTTCGGTGAACAGTTTGAGTTGAAGTCAAAGGAGATGATAGAAAATAAAGCTCTGGGATGAGTCAGGAACCCCGAGAGGAACCTGAGATGCTCTGGAGACAGCGATGTGGGACTACAGGTCGAACCTCTGAATCATCTTTTTAAAAAATAGAGGTGGAGCTTCCGCTGTAGGCGTCGATGCCCATTAAACCTGTTTTTGTGCCGACAGGAAGCTATTTTTATTGCACTTCCTCTTTAATAATGTATCTTGGTGTTGACAGCCCTCATCACCATCAGTGGAAAAACTCCCTCTGCATGCAGCCCCAAGAAGGGTGGGCTTAAGCGTAATAAAACTGTCAATAATTGCAGGAATTTGATTCAAACCAACATCATCCAGCTGTGACTCGGTTTCTGTGTTCTCCCTGAGCTTGTGTAGGTTTCCTCTGGGTTTTCCAGTTTCCTTCCACAGTTGAAAGACATGTATTCTCGGCGCTGTTTTAGATTGCCCCTAGGTGTGTGTGTGTGTGTGTGTGTGTGTTACCCTGTGGTGGAACAGGTGAGGTATTCATGGTGTACCCCATGTTTTCCCAGAAGTTGGCTGAGATAGACTCCACCCTCCCTGTGGCAGGATTGAGTGGTTCGGCGAATGAATAATTTAACTTTCTGAAGTCAGCTAGACTCTATAAACATTTTCACATCGAATGAATGCACGTAAGCAAAAGTTAACTCGAGCAAAGCCCTCCGCAAGCGCTCTGAAAATGAGGCCGTGTGCACTTTCTGTGCCCAAAAAAGTAGACTCGTCATGAGGAGCAGGTGGTGTAGTAGTTAGGGTGCTAGGCTCATGATCGATCGACAGTCTCCTCTCTGCTGCAGTCACAAGACTCTCACCCTGTCACTCAGGACCCACAGCTCCGTGGTGTCCGTTTACTCACTAACCACACACACACACACACACACACACACACACACTCTTACTGGGTTTCCTGTATGGTGATGTGAGCATGGACGCACTAATAGACTCAAGCTCATGCTTTCATGATCAAATGTGAGGCGCTCCACCGAAAGTTGGTGCTTGTCGCACAGACCACTTTTGAGATAAAGGACAGAAAAGTATAAATGGTCCATTTTTATCGAAATTTGTATTTTTGCATAAACTATTAAAACAAGTATTCAACTATCACTTGCTCACGTGAAATCGACTAAAACTCACTAAAAATGTCTTTTCCCCCCATTTTTCTGGCGAGTACCCTCATAAAAATAGATAAAAACAGGAGCAAACTTACTGGGTTTCGTTGCAATTATTCACCGAGTTCGGTACAACACACACTATAATCCATACACCAAAAGAACGGCCGTGAAGTCGTCTCTCCATTTTGGATACTGTTTTAATATTAAAATGCCGTTTCAGCGAATAAAATACAGGTTATGAAGACGATATGCTCGTAAACAATGCAGGCTAGTTGCTAAGGAAGATAGATCAGAAACGAGCACACTGATTGGTCAGTTCGGGCTTGTACATGCGCAGTGCCCATCACAGGTTATCTTCCGGTTTATTTCCTGACTCTAGTCATGCGGAACTTGTCTCCGACTTTCTCTTCAATAACACTCATTAAGTTTATTTATAAGATTGTGAATACACATCATTTCTGGAAAAGGAGAGTGAAATGTCATCTGTGTTTCTAGCAGCATCAGTATAGATGTTCAATTCCATGCTGGAATTCAGCTTTGAAGATTATTCTCTCTCTCACACACGCACACACACACGCACACACACACACACACACACACACACACACACTCACACACACAGTGTGCAAAAGGTTAAATGAGCAGCATCCAGATGAACGAGTGCAATTTGAATGGAAGAAAATATATGTATGGGTGGGTCTACAAAATGTGAGAAAAAGCAGTGCCTGAAGTGAGTGGGGCAAATGAGTGCAAATGGTGCGATAGATGCACAAATGAGCCGTCACCCACTGCTTACAGTCTCTGTGTGTGTGTGTGTGTGTGTGTATGATACCTCAGGTCTGCTGGAACTGCTGGAACATTAAGAAAGACACGATTCCACTGCAATTCAATCAAAGAAAATCCCATCTGTTCAGTATTATGTACTTTAGAAACTTAATATGAGTATTGTATGAATATTGGTATTTTTCTCTGAATGCAAAATTCGATGATGGAATTTTTTTTGGATTATTTGATTTGTGTGTAATCTTGTCTGGACTGGACATGTTGGATCGTGGATTGTTTAGTTTTGTACAAAAATTGGTCAAGACCTGAAAAGTACTTAAAGTGTTTTATTCCTTTTACATATGAACAAACTGATGTTGATGATGATGCCAGCTGTGTTGATGAAGATTTTGATTTTTCTTTCAGGCATTTGAACCTTTATCTAATGTTCAAAAAGATCCATACTGATCTTATTGGAATAAACAGAAATGAAAAAAAAAATACAGTGGTCGGTTTTCTTAATTTTTTTGGGGGTTACCACGGTGACTGATGGGTTTAAAAGGGGCGTGTCAGATTAAAATGAGGATGATCTCTCATCATCTCTTCCTAAAACTCTTCCTAGACATGTTTTCTAAAAGCTTGTATGGCTGAAGTGCATAAAAATGTTTGGTTGCTTAGGACTAATGATGTTGGAAGAAGTGAAATCTTTGTGCTCGTTTTTCTCTCAAACATCTTTTGACATTTTTAGTCGAATGCTGACACAAGAAATGGCAAACCAGAGATCATCACAGAATGACTTCAGGGACTCGGACTGGGCCCGCTCATCCCCCGGTTCTATTTTCACTCTGTATTTATGTTCTTTCGGTTTCAGAATGTGCTGCGGACCGATTTGGGCCGGACTGCCAGCAGGAGTGTGAGTGTGATAATGGAGGACAGTGTGACAGGCAGAGCGGAGAGTGTGTGTGTGGAGCAGGTTGGATCGGACGGCGCTGTGAGAACGGTACAAACCACTTCAGCTTCCTTTCTTACACCCGGGCCGAGTTCTAAAGAGAAATACTGAGGGTGAAGATGGGAAGGAGGATCATCACAAATTAAGAGATTTAACTTAAATAATTATACATGTACTATATATACCGTCCTGTACTGTGTGTGTGTGTGTGTGTGTGTGTGTGCACGCTGTCAGCGTGTGTGTCAGGTCGTTTTGGCGTGGGCTGTAAGGAACAGTGCGAGTGTAAACGTGGAGCTTCATGTCATCATGTGAGTGGAAGGTGTGTGTGTCCGGCGGGATGGCAAGGAGCTCAGTGTGATAAAGGTGCGTTCATTATTTACACAAACACAGCGAGAGTAAACATAAACAA
The DNA here is from genome assembly GCA_024760905.1 of Plotosus lineatus. NCBI lineage: Eukaryota > Metazoa > Chordata > Actinopteri > Siluriformes > Plotosidae > Plotosus > Plotosus lineatus. The sequence continues at coordinate 2,095,125 of CM045732.1, forward strand.
TCTGAACTTTGCAGACAGAGACTTGAACGTTGTATCAAACTCACCGGTTGGATAACAGAACATTTTGGAGTTGTTAGAGCCGGAATTCAGATTTTAAGGCGCTGAAGTTGTAAATCCTTTTTTGACGGACAGAAGTGTAAAAGTACTTCACGTCATGTTCGAGTATAATTACTGTGTATGTTATAAATTTAAGCAATACGGAGCATAAACGACTATAAAAAGCACTAAGTTGGTTATTTGATCACGTGGATTACGAGCGGGAGATGAACCAGTGCGGAACAACGGTTTATTCCAAGAAGTGGCATGACCCTGTTGGGTGGGTCGTCCTGTGCGTGTAAACAAGCAGCGAGTGACATTTTGCTTGATCAATCTCGGCTCGTTCTGAAGCCTCGTACCTTTTACTGGTTTCTCTTGGCGAGGTGCTGCTCTGGTCCGTTATCTTCCTTTCACTTTTTATGAACGAATTCCATTTCATTCGGAACAGTGTCCAGGTTTAGACGTAAAAGCTTGAGCCTCTTGCCGAGGGCTGCTTTCTGGAAGTCACACCAACGGTGGGTGGAGTTGAAGTGGTCTTCACAGAATGCTGAATTGCATCCGTGAGGAAACGTTTTCAGAGTCTGGCCCGTGCCGATATTTTGTTCTATTTCCTACAATGACGCGTTGATGAGGATGATAAAGTTTTATCTTTGACCGTTGTCTGCTGTACGCAGCTCAGCCAATAGGAAAAAACCCTTTGCGTCACTACCAGGGCTGGAACAGCCAATTAGGAAGGAACGATGTCACTGCGCATGACGAGTAGTAGTGTGGCAGAACTTCACGAGAAATCAAGACTGACGTTACCTGGCAGGACCGCTGACACGATACTTAATTGATTTAACACACCGCTTATACAAATTGATTGTACAGTGCTGGGAGAAGACACTGAGCCAACATTTAAATGTGTAGATGTCGTGTGTAACAGCCACGAGTCCGATGTTACCAGGTACTGCAAAAAAGTAAAGAAAAAACAAAAATCCCTATCTAAAAAAATTAGCATATTTCATCCAACCAATAAAAAAAGTGTTTTTAATACAAAAAAAGTCAACCTTCAAATAATGATGTTCAGTTCTGCACTCAATACTTGGTCGTGAATCCTTTTGCAGAAATGACTGCTTCAATGCGGGCGTGGCACGGAGGCAATCGGCCTGTGGCACTGCTGAGGTGTTACGGAGGCCCAGGATGCTTCGATAGCGGCCTTAAGCTCATCCATAGTGTTGGGTCTGGTGTCTCTCAACTTTCTCTTCACAATATCCCACAGATTCTCTATGGGCTTCAGGTCAGGAGAGTTGGCAGGCCAATTGAGCCCAGTAGTACCATGGTCAGTAAACCATTTAGCAGTGGTTTTGGCACTGTGAGCAGGTGCCAGGTCGTGCTGAAAAATGAAAATCTTCATCTCCATAAAGCTTTTCAGCAGATGGAAGCATGAAGTGCTCAAATCTCCTGATAGCTAGCTGCATTGACCCCGCCCTTGATAAAACACAGTGGACCAACACCAGCAGCTGACATGGCACCCCAGACCATCACTGACTGTGGGTACTTCACACTGGACTTCTTTGCCATTTTCTCCCCAGTCTTCCTCCAGACTCTGGCACCTTGATTTCCGAATGACATGCAAAATTTGCTTTCATCCGAAAAAAGTACTTTGGACCACTGAGCAACAGTCCAGTGCTGCTTCTCTGTAGCCCAGGTCAGCCGCTTCTGCCGCCGTTTCTGGTTCAAAAGTGGCTTGACCTGGGGAATGCGGCACCTGTAGCCCATTTCCTGTGCACGGTGGCTCTGGATGTTTCTACTCCAGACTCAGTCCACTACTTCCACAGGTCTCCCGAGGTCTGGAATCGGCCCTTCTTTCACTTTTTCCTTCCCACAGACGTCCCACTGAGGTGGCTTGATAGAGCACTCTGGGAACAGCCTATTCGCTCAGAGATTTCTTTCTGTTTCTTACCCTCTTGCTTGAGGGTGTCAATGATGTCCTTCTGGACAGCAGTCAGGTCGGCAGTCTTACCCATGATTGTGGTTTTGAGTAATGAACCAGGCTGGGAGTTTTTAAAAGCCTCAGTATTAAAACAATAAAAGACCTGAAATATTTCAGTTGGTGTGCAATGAATCTAAAATATATGAAAGTTTAATTTTTATCACTACATTACAGAAAATAATGAACACAATATCATATATTTATCACAATATGCTAATTTTTTGAGAAGGACCTGTACATGTTAGGTTTTAGTGAAACGACAGTAAACAGATCATCTACTGTAGCACTGTGGATGATGACGGACAGGAGCAACACCTTGCCAAAAGCAACCAGTAAACGGCTGCAGAATGCTGGGAGTTTTATTGCCTAACCACATGCATGACTGAGGGACTGGATGCGGTCTGAAGCAGATGTTGGCTGTGTGGGGGGTGAATACTTATGGAAATGGTTTTAAGGAGGTAATTGTATAATTGTTGAGGTTATGGAGCGGTTGATGGGTAGCGCTTGGAGCGTTGAGAATATGACATCATCAGTGTTCTCTTTCAGCCTGCCTGTCTGGAACCTTCGGTAGTAACTGTACTCAGCTGTGCATGTGCCCACATGGTATTTCCTGCCACCATGTCAGCGGAGAGTGTGGCTGCCCGCCGGGATACACAGGAAACGGCTGTGAGCGAAGTGAGTGCGTGTGGATTTTCTCACACTCGCACATGTTTATATGCTTACAGTCACATGATTTTACAACCCCCCACCCCCACGGTTTCTGTCTCCGCAGTGTGCCTGTCGGGTACCTATGGCCTCAACTGTAATCAGGTGTGTCAGTGCTCAGAGAGGAACCAGCTGTGCCACCCGGCGTCGGGACAGTGCTACTGTGCTCCAGGATACACCGGACCTGAATGTGATCAGGGTAAAACGGCCTCTTTAGTGCCCTTGAACAGACTCAAAACTGGAGCATAAAGGTGCTGTAATAAGACCAGAATTTCAGCAGTACCTTTAAATAACTGCTACGCAATAACCTACCGCAGCAAATCTACCTACTTTATAAAGTTAAAGCTTTTTTAAAAAAAATATTTTTCTGGTCCTGAAATGAACTCTGCGCTGACCTATAAGTTACAGTAAACACCATCTCATAAAGCACAAACAGCTTCACCGGACCGAGGGTTCATTACCGACACCATACATACAATTCCATTAGGGATCAGAAGGAGTTAAAGTTACATACCGTCCCTTTGATCGTATATTTTCTTTACTTTCTAGAATGTGAGAGCGGGCACTACGGTCCAGACTGTGAGAGAGAGTGCGAGTGTGTGAATGGAGGGGTGTGTCAGGCCACCACTGGCTCATGCCGATGTCCACCTGGATTTACTGGAGCTCAGTGTAACATCAGTGAGTCGATTAGTTTTGAAATGAATTCTCTTTATACTCTTATTGTATGAAGTGTTTTGAGGCCTGTTTTCTGTTGCAGCGTGCCCCGTCGGGCGTTATGGGCTGGACTGTGCCCGGGTTGCCCTCTGCAGGAACGGGGCTACAAATGATCCAGTCACAGGGAGGTGTGCGTGCGCTCCCGGGCGCGAGGGAGAGGACTGCGGACGAGGTTGGTGAAACGTGAGAGAACAGACTGTAATCGGAAATACATTTAAATCATAGAACAGCTGTAAACTTTGCTCCGTAACGGTGCGCTTGAAACTCTTGATGTTTCTGCTGAATTTGAATTAAAACTGCTTCAGTATTTTTGACGTAAAATAAATGAAAAATGATAATCAAGTAAAATACAACTGAGCACTAAATAGTTTTATATTTTATTTATTATTTTTTTTATTAAAAATTATACTACAGTGGTACCTCAATTTACGAGCGTTTTATAACGAAATTTCCATAATACGAGCTTCAATCCAACACAATTCTGCCCCATCCAACCAGCAAAATTTTGACTTACGAGCTCTGCTGGGGAAATGGCTTTTCTGGGCCGATTAGCCTCGTATTCTTCTGAGTGTATTCCTCCGTGCTCCAAGAACTCCTTCTGCAGTGCTTCTTAATTATTTTCTGTGATGCCTCCTATAGAAAGGAAATTACCCCCCTCCCTGCGTGTTTAATGCTCGGTGCCTTTTCCCCAACACCATAGGGAACACAGTGAGAACGCCACAGCCACCTACTGTAGAGGATGCGCAATTACACTTAATTCTAGTACAGTTTGGCAAAAAAGCATATTCCCCAGGGTTATACGTGCCCCCCTGGCATCACACGCCCTTGGGAGGTGTGCCCCACTCTTTGAGAAGTACTGGCCTTGTGGGAGCTTACCACGAGCCTTTCCTCGCTGGCATTCGTACATGTACAAGATCCACCCCCCACCCCCCCATTACGAACCACCTCACGTGACCTGCCCACGTGACATCTTTGCCGCAGTCGATGAGCGGAAGGGTTAGTTGACATTGTTTATTCTTGTTTTATTATTAATGTTAATATACATGTATTATTATTATTAGGAAATGTTTGTTTTTAGATGTTTCTCTTTAATATATTAGGTGAAATATACGTGTCATATGAGTTTTGGAGGGGGTTGGAACAGATTAATAGGTTTTGTATTATTTTCGATGGGAATTTTTGTTTGATTTAACAAACATTTTGACTTACGAGCTCGTCCTCGGAACCGATTCATTTCGCAAGTCAAGGTACCACGGTGTTGCCTATCTGTGAATGGCAGAATGATGTGAACCTCTAGGATTAACAGTTCAGAACTACAGGGTGACGGGATGAAGCCAAGTGCATCCCTGTATTACTCTTACTCTCTCGAACACAAACATCTCCGAACAGGGATTATTTTTCACGAAAAATCACAAAAACTTTAAATAAAACACAAATGACGACCAGTGCACTAACTGGGTTATCAAAGGCTGGCAGTGTCTCTCATTGTCCATGGTGGAGGTTCATGTTAAAGAACAATTGCTGACTTTCAGCAAGAGGAGCTGCATAGGAGTCATGGCCCGGCGAGCTGTTCAGGGTGTACTCTTCCCTCGCCCAGAGTCAGCTGAGATGGGCGCCAGCCGCCTCACGACCCCAATTAGTATTAAGCGGTTCAGAAAATGAAAGACACAAAGAGTGACCCGAATACTGATTTTGGCCTAAAAAAGCCCCGTTCTCAGATCTTCACTAAACTCACACTGTGCGTTCGGGCGGGTCAGAATTATCCAGGGGTGCACTTAGTTTCAGCCTCTCACCCACTAACTCATTTGATGTCCAGCGGTGCGTTTCCTGGCACTGTAGCGTTTGTTGCGTATAATATAATGGAAATGAAAGGTGCAGATCTGAAGTGTGGGAGAACAGAACTCAGTGCAGCTCAGTCTTTCCTGTATTATGAGCCTTTATATTAAGAGTAGTGCAGTGAGTGTAGTTACTGAATGTTTGGTGTTATCCGTGGTGATGTCAGAGCGAATGAGAGCTGTGCTTGATGATGTCGAGTGCTTTTAATGTCGTGTTTTTTTTTTTTTGTAATAAAAAGTAGTAAGGTTTGATCTGATGGTATAAACATTCTCAGAGGTGATGAGTACATGTACATGCTGTGTGTGTAGCCTGTGCTGTGGGTTGGTACGGTGTAGACTGTTCTGAACGCTGTAACTGCAGTAACGGAGGTGTGTGTGACGCCGTCTCTGGGAACTGTGCGTGTGGACTTGGCTTCACCGGGCTGCACTGTGAGAAAGGTGAGACGCTACTGTTTCTGGTTTGTGGATTTACTACATTATGATTTTACGTTTTTGATGACTGATGAAGGTCTACTTCTGGTCTGCTGTTGGACCCAATCAAGATGGAAGTTTGTTATTGATTACACATAAGAAACAATAAAATTAGTCAGAAGGCGGGGCTAGTTTCTTCTTGTCAATGATGGCTGACGGACAACTCCAGAACACAACAGAAATTTCCACTTATTGTACTGAATTTAAAGGGTTTTGTGGCTCTGGGTGTTTCCTTATGATCCATATTCAGTACCAGAAACTTGTCCATACTTACAGAACCAGAACGATTCCCTCAGTCATATAACACAAAACCAATCAGAAGCCTCACAGCAGACACGATTAGGCATGAATAGAACTCGTCTGTTTTTAGGAAGGCGCGAGTACGATAGTGCTGATCGTTGGCAAGTCGGATTCGTTTAGTGTTTGGATGTTCTGAAGGTTCGGAAGTGGACATTCAGAACCCGGTTCTGTAACTAATTACTATTAGCAACAAACGAAGTGATGGAACTCGATTCATTTTCAGGCTGTAATCATGTTTTCTTTCTCATTTTAATCCCGATTCACTTCTCTTTATAAATATATTAATATCTCAGGATCTAGTGTTTTTCCCCCCACCCATCAGGTATTGCCTTCCCTATTACACACGCCCTCCGTGACATGCGATGCTAGCAACCCGCCTCTTTTTGAACTACATTCGTATTTGGAGGTGGATTTAACACAGTTGGAGGGAATCCGCCCCTCGTATGAATGAGCTTACAGACACCTGTGTTTGTTTGGCGATCGCGATGAGTGACAGGTAAGTGAACGTTTGCTGCGTACATCACCGTCTTGTGAGAGCTTGACCAATCAGCTCCCACGGACTTCCGGTCACGAACAACTGTCGTATAGGATTCGAACTGGAGGGTTAACAGTCATGCACCTTGTTGATGTGCCACTCGGGGACACATAGTTCACATTTATTTAATCCCTAGTATGCTGGAGTGGGACACACACACACACACACACACACACACACACACACTTCATGATGAAACATCAGCTTGACTCAAGTTCATATTTCTTACTCTTGCACAATGTTATTTTATTTAAAACGACTGCTAGTGTAAATGTGTGTAATACATCCATGTCTGTGTCAGGATGCCCTGAGGGACGGTTCGGTCCGAACTGCACGTTGGAATGTGTGTGTCAGCACAACAGCACCTGTGACCCAGTGACAGGAACTTGTCTGTGTGAACCAGGATACTATGGACATCTGTGTGAGCACAGTGAGTCTCCTTCAGCATCTCTCGCTCTCTCTCTCTCTCCCACACACACACACACACACACACACACACACACACACACACAGTCATGCCTAACCTTCAGCCATTGCACTGCAGGTTTCTGTTAATACACTTCACTGTGTGTGTTACAGCGTGTCCACTGGGTTTCTATGGACCTCGGTGCCAGCAGCACTGCGAGTGCATGAATGGAGCGCTGTGTCTTCTCCATAACGGACATTGCATCTGCTCTGCTGGATTCTGGGGGTCACGCTGCCAGAAAGGTCACATGTCTGTTTATATGTATATACACACACACACACACACACACACACACACACACACGAATTAGCAGCATTTAAAAATTCCCATTAAACCAGTGCTTCTCAATTATTTTCTGTGGCACCCACCCTAGGAAAAAAACAATTTCATGCCCCTGTATATTTCTTTACAGCGACATCTAGAGGCTAAGGCTAGTTGCTGGGAGAAGTTACAGTGGCATCTACAGGCTAAGGCAGTTTCTGGGGAGGACTGGGCGTGGAATAGTGCTGACTGTTGTTTACTGCACTTCATATCGTTTGCTTATGCGAAAAACAACTAAACCATAGCGCGACTATGAGAGCGCCACTGCCAACTAGTGGAGCACAGGTGCAATTACACTTAATTCTCATACACAATTCCAGAAAAGCATGTTCGCCAGGTTCATACGCACTCCCCCCGGCAACACACCGCGCCCCCCCCCCCCCCCCCCCTTGGGGGCCCACTATTTGAAAAGCACTGCGTTAAACTCAACCATCAACTAAGAAACAAATGCTTCATCCGAGTAATGAAAATGGAGTGGAGGTGAAGCTTATCACACCTTACATTAAATTGTCTGTTATTTGTAAAGCTTAGTTTTTATAACGTGGCAGTACATTCACCTCACAGCTAGAAGGTTCTGGGATCGAGTCCAAGGCTGGTGAGCTTTCTCTGTGGGGTTTGCATGTTCTCCCTGCGTTCCTCTGGGTTTTCGATGGGTACTTCAGTGACTGTATGTTGACCCTGCAATAGACTGGCACAAACTGTTGAGGCTTCTGGAGCCTTTTTATAATTAAAAGAAATACTAGATAGAGCATTTAAACTATTTGGGGGCTGGAGGAATGCACCGGAATCTCAGATACAGTCCTTAAAACCTCCTGTAAACATTCCCTGGTTTTATTCCGTATTAATTAAATGTATTTCAGTAATGGTGGTGCAGTGCTCAAGACTCTTTGGTGCTGCACCAAGGTTTGGTGCTTCAAGCCCCAGTACCAGCAAGCTGACATTGTTGGGCTCTTGCAGGCCCGTAACCAATAATTATTCAGTTGCATTACGGTGGCACAGTGTGGAGTATATTCAGATCATAGCAAGGTGGTCCCGAGTTTGATTCCCTGAGCTCGGGATGTATCTGTGTGGAGTTTGCATGATCTCCCCGTGCTTGTGGGGGTTTCCTGAGGGTACTCCGGTTCCTCCCACAGTCCAAAAACATGCACGGTTGGATGATTGGCTGCTCCAAATTGCCCCTAGCTGTGAGTGTGAATGGTTGTGTGTTGGTTCCCGCAATGACCCAGAGATGGCCACTGCCTTCACCTAGATTCGGCTGAGATAGGTGCCAACTTCCCTTGTGACCCTGATTAGGATTAAGTGGCTTAGAAAATGAATGAATGAATAAATGGCATCATTGTAAATATTTAAAATTTTGTTAATAATAAATATTTTTATGAATTTTAAGCGTTAATTATCACACCATGATAAGAATTATTCATTCACTCACCGAACCACTTAATCTTATTAGGATCGTTGGGAGGCTGAAGCCTATCTCAGCCATCTCTGGTTGAGAATGGGATACACCCTAAATATCTTGTCCGTCCATCGCAGGGTTACACGCACAAAACCTTTTACAGTCTCACTCGGGGGAAATTTGGAACAGCCAATAAGCCCAACGTGCTGGTCCTGACTGTGGGAGCAAACCAGAATATCTGGAGGAAACCCAGCCCAGCACAAGAGAAACACACAAACCTGCTGATTGTGGGACTCGAACTCGGGACCTGTTTACTGTGGAGGACTAACCACTCCACTGCTGCCCCTTACAGCTGTAGCACTTGATATTGTCATCTTTAAACAGATTCTTTTTTTTTTGCTGATGATGTAAAAGAAATAATTGATGAACTAATCCCGTGGCGTCGTGTTTCAGAGTGCGAGCAGGGGACGTATGGCCCAAACTGTTCAAAGTCGTGCGAGTGTGTGGACGGTGTGTCGTGTGACCCTGTTAGTGGTGTGTGCAGGTGCGCACCGGGGAAAACCAGACGCCGCTGTGACGCAGGTGACTTTATGGAGTTTCTCTTGTTGAGTTTAATTTTTATTAAGAATTAACCGAGTAATGAGATTAAATACAGCATGTGTGTATTAAACTGTAAAATACTCGAGATGCTGCTGGTACTAAACACCAAAAAACATCAATCCGAAGGTTTTGCGGTGTGATGTGACGCCTGTTGCGTGTTGTAATGTTTGTTTTAATAAGTAAAGAAGGAACTGTCGAAATATCTGCGTCCATAAAACTATTATTTCATCTTTCACCACAAAATTTCTGTTTCACCAAAATGTTTTTTTTTTTTTTTTTTTTGAAAATGCTTTTGTTTCTTGAAGGTAAATTGTTTTGATGCATGTAACAGCCGTGACGGCGTCGCTTTAACGCGATTCTGATCCTTTATTCTCTTCAGGCCGGAGCCGTGATGTACAGTATTTTCCGTTAGTTTTCAGCCATGGCTGTTTTTGACCACTAGGGGGAGGAAGTGTCCCTCACCACCCTGTAATATTACCTTTCGTTCCTTTACGTTAACCGACCACCGTCCAAGTTTCTGTGTATCAGGCATACTGTTGCTATAGCAACCATCAACACGCTTCTTTTAGTCATTCTCTGGGGGGGGTGAATCATAGCTCCTAACCAATCAGATTGGAGCATTCAACCATGGCATGTTAAATTAAAATGGACAGGTTACTACAGCAGGTCGCATCAGTTACAATTCTGTCACTGACCCTCCTCTCTGTGTGTGTGTGTGTGTGTGTTAGACTGTCAAGTGACCCATTATGGCCCAGAGTGCTCATTAAGCTGTGAGTGTGAGAATGGAGCGACGTGCGACAGTCGAACCGGTCGCTGTTTGTGTGTGAAAGGCTGGATCGGGTCGACGTGTAAAGAGGGTAACGTCCACTACAGACACAAACTCTTGTTTCTGTATGATTCATCTCTGTTTGCTGCTTATTTCATGCTGTGACAATCTTCTCTTTATTCTTGCATATATTATATAAAATTGTACAATGTTTCTCAGAACGAATACTTAAATACAACAAATTCCATCGTTCGTTCATCTTCTGAACCACTTAATCCTAATTAATACCGTTCTAATGACTTATTTCACTAATCAAGTAAACCTACAATCCAACCCTCACCAATGTTCATGAGCTTTGGGTAGTGATTGAAAGAACAAGACCACGGATACAAGCGGCTGAAATTGACTTCCTTCTCAGGGTGGTGGGGCGCTCCCTCAGAGACAGGGTGAGATGCTCGGAGTAGAACCGCTGCTCCTCCCTGTTGAGAGGAGCTGGTTGAAGTGGTTCGGGCGTCGGGTTGAAATGCCTGCCTGGGTGGTGTTTTGGACATGTCCGAGATATCCCAGGGTCGACCCAGAACACACTGAAGGAACCATGTTTCTTGGCTGGTCTCAGAGCACCGCAGCAAAAACCCCCCCCCCCCACACCCTTTAGCTGCTGCCCCTGTGGCCCGACCCCAGAGTAAGTGGCAGGTGATGACTTGCCTGCCTAAACATTACTAAAACAAACAAAAACCTCGTCCAAGAACTGAATACTTTGAGAATTTTGTTAAATTTGGTTGAAAAATTGTTTAAAAATGCTGGTCACAAGATGCAGGTCAGAAATAATGGTTGTGGTCATTGTTGTTTAAAGGCACTGTGTGAAAGATTTAGTGGCTTCTAGCAGCACCTAGTGGTGACAATCCATACTGCAACCAAGTAAAAGCTCAGTCCTGAACCCCCCCCCCCTTCCCGAAGCCTGAATGGTTCTTGGCTACTGTAGAAACAAGATGGCAGCCTTGAGGATAGACGACCCGCTGCCCATGTAGATAGAATCAGCTTTGGGTCCAAAAGCTAAACATATGGATAATACACTAAATATTTTGATAAATTGTTCAAAAAATGTCTCACACTGTACATTTAAAACTTGTTTATCTTGTAGTTTATGATTACTTTATAAACACAAACATGTGATGTGATTGTACCTACAGCTGAACATCCACCACTGAGCCGGCATAACAGAAAAGATGGACAGGTGCATCTGATTAACACCTTATAGCACACACACACGCGCACAAATACACAGAGAGAAAGAGAGAAGCAGAGAGGAGAAGCTTGTAAATACAGAGAATTGTTGTTCTGATGTTCTTTTGGAGCTCCCCCCACCTGCTTCAGCTGTACATGACGACCACGGAACACACAGTCAGATCGACAAGAGCAACAAGAGTTTCATGTGTGTTCTGGAGGCTGTGCTGACCCCTCTGTCCCTCTCTCTCACAAACACATCTGTTTGTGTTCAGCATTTTAGAAAATGATAACATCAGCAACTTCCTGTTCTCCCCCACCTCACCCACACCGATCCTCCCACCACATGAGAACACCTGCTTCGTTTCAGGACACCGAGTCTGATTTACATCTTACACATTAATTTGAAACCCAAAGCTGATGAATTCAGAGATTCTCCTGGAATGATTTAAAATGACTCTCAGTGGCTTCAGCAGTAGCTTCAACAACTTCCTGCACCAAAGCTACGATGCTAACAATTGACTAAGTTCAAACTGCGCAGCTAAATAACGAGCAACTGCTCTCACACAGTCATCTATTCCAATATAAAATCAATTCTCACTTCCCTGATTCTGTTACTTGGCAGCAATCACTAGCAGCTCCTGCACTGTTCCTCCAGCAGGGGCGCCAAACATCTACATACAAACACATACAATACAATCAGCCAAGCTTATCATACAAACACAAATTTTAACGAATGTATATATCTCAAAATCACACACACACACACATACATACATACACAGTCGGCCCTCTACTTATGAAATTAATCCATTCCCGTGCCTTTTTCGTAACCTGGGACTTTCGTAAGTAGAGGTGCATTTTACATGTAAAACACGTGATTCGTTCCAAGGCTCCCAAGACTACCCCATACACCCTTTAAAAATTATAAACGTACACCAATTTTGTATGAAATATGTGTTAAAAGAAAATGAATTATCTACCTTTTTAAAAATCTATCGAACCACCCATGCGACACTTTAAAGTCCAGGGGTTGCTGGTCTGAAGAGCCCCCACCCTCCTTCATGAGGTCCTTAAATATGGTGGTTGCTTTTTCCAAAATAATCGCCTTAGTCACTGTATCTCCGCTTTTAAGGTCTCCTTCTGCTTCAATATCGTCCCAATTGTAGAGGGGTTTCGGCCATACTCCTTTGTGATTTCGCTAAACCGCATCCCACTTTCATATTTTTTATTATCTCCTGCTTCACTTCGATTGATAATGGAACCCGCTTCTTTTCAGTGTCACCGGGAATCACTTTCTTGAAGTCCATGATGGATAACGAAATATAAAACTGCACTCTCAAAAAAACTCACGAGCCAACAGTCCTGTACAACTCTCCTTCACGTGTGTGACAAACAGGAAGTTTGGGTACAGGAAGTATGAGTACAGTTCTGCTCCCTCCTGGCCAATGGAAGGCCAGCAGGGTAGGATGTTGGGAGACAGCCAATGAGAGAACAACTCGCATATTGTTTGAATGGTGCATTTCGTAAAAAGAGGTTGTTTCATATAGAGGGAGGAAAAAAAGATTATATATATATATATATACACACACACACACAGTCAAGCAGTGAATCATCCAGATTTAAAAAAAAAATCTTTATTGATGGTGCTAATTTTCTTTGTGTGTTTGAAACGAGACTTAAAAATAACCAAATTTTGTTGAATTTATAACCAGCATTGATGTGCGAAAATAAAATGTAATACAGTAATAATAATAAAAATGCAGGTGACCTTATTTAGTTTTAAGGGTTTTTACAGCTATTGTGTTTCTATATTAAGGTGTTTGATGTATTTATGTATGATGGATGTGTACATTTAAAAACCTTGATGTAAATAAGTTTTTTGGTTCTAAATTAAAAATCAAATGAGCATGTTAATCTTCATACCTGAGAATTTTTTTATTTTTGTAAATTAAACAAATAAATAAAAACAGGACAAAATGGCTGATTTTCAGTCATTAATATTTTATAATTTTCATCTCATAGATACTGAAGCTGTACAGATCTAAATTCCAATTCAAGCACAATGCTGTTAGCAATGCCTGCCAATGAAAGTCAAAAAAGAAAAAAAAAAAGAGAAATAAAAGGCTAAAGTGATCGCAACCATTTATATGTATATATGTACAAAGGTCAAACTATATACAGAGACCTGTCTCGACGTACAGTATCTCTCCACACACGGGTGGAAATGTAAGCTTGCCGTTTGTTTACATTATACAGATTTCTTCAAAATGCATAATCAGTGCAAATAGATGCTCATCATCATCATCATCATCATCATCATGGAAACAATGTCTACAAAAAAAAAAAAAAAACTTCCTCTGTAGACCACCCAATTTTTTTTTTAACCATGTCTTTATCCCACAAAAATACTCGACATAAAAAGTTACTTCTAAATAGATGATGCTTTCAGCACTTTTTTCGATCGGATCAGAACAAAAACAAACTGAACAGGTCATGCTGTCGATGCACAGTCTCTGGATCAGAACGTAAAACTGCGTTTCGTGGCGAAACATTAAAGCAACGTTCTGGGTCGACACTGTCCTATCTGGTGCTTCTGCCCTGTCTGGGAGATGAGAAGCACAAGACGTTTCCTCGACAGCGTGATGCACCACCGACTGTTCAATTCCTTCATTTAATTGTGTAAACCCCCCCCCCCCCCCCCCGGATGCAGTACTTCTTCATGACCACGTGTAGCGCTATTGCACTACAGACCGCGGTACGAAGTTTTCTGACACACACACAGTAATGCCCTTCATTCCTGAGAGAATCTCGAACACAGAAACAGGGCGACGCCATAAAAAGCAACAACAAACAAACACGTTAACACATCAACATCTGGTAAATTCATTTTTTTTCTTCTTCTGTCCTAATTTGAAACATTTGCGACACACTGTGGGAGAATCGGACGGATGGAGCACAGTGATGTTTACCGTCTAAAACTAAACTCAACGACAGCTAAAAGTTTTGGAACGAACATTTAATCTAATCTAATATTTATACTGCATCTACAACAAATATCAACCCTCGTTTAATTCCGCTCGAGTCCACTGATTTGAGATCCGCTTGAGGGAAAACATGCCATAAAACAACCCTCCATAAATACGCAATAAAATGGCAGAAAGCTTCCGAAGATGATTTCGCAACTCAAGAGACTTTTGAGATGTCACAACCATTCAAATTATGACTTACTCCATCATAACCTCTCATAAATAACAACTCACGAACGATCTCATAAACCAAGATAAGTTATTGATTAGACAGTAAGTCATAATTACAAGAATTTTAAATTCTCAGTGAGAAATCGGAGATGTTACATCAGAAATACTGACTCGGTATCACAAGCACAAGCTCTCAAATTAGTTATTTCACAACGAGATGATTCTTAATGACTTTTTAAATTTCATAATACCTTGTAGTCAAGTCATAATTCTGATGTGGTATCTCAATGAGAGAATCTCATAATTATGAGATTACTTTTCATTACTATGACATTGTACGAGGCGCAGTGGTGTGAATAGGTTTGCTTTAAATAAATCCCACCCAGTAAAGAAGAGCATTGTGACATCAGTCACGATAAGCACACATGCGTGACGGCGATGGATAGGGTTTGTGACGTTGAGTGAAAACTTTGTCAAACGAGACTTGAGCAAACAGAAAGTGTGTTTAAATAATAATAATAATTAAAAAAATATATAATATACACATTAATCCACAGAACAAAGGGGGAAAAAAATAAGAGAGTGAGCGCATGCTTTCGAGAAAATGGCCATCATGCAGTTGGAAAAAGTTTGATTACGATTCGGAGAGACCTGTTTTCGATTGGTTACTATCGAATTCATCTTTACTTGATGGTACGTGGTGTAGAAAATATTTCATGACATTCCTAACATATGGGGTGCAAACGTATAAGTTGGGTTTTTATCTGTGTGGCTACGTATCATAAACATCGTGAGTACATATGCGATATACATGACATGATATAGAGATTAAGTAAATAACAGGAAGCGCATGCTATTAAATGGTCTTCGGCATCAGGCAGGGAGATGCAATGAGACGTTACAGACAGAGCCCGAATAGATCTTTGGATTCAGCCGTGTGAAACGGCGTGGGATCTGAAACGGTAACGTCCGGCGTCTGTGACAGACGGCATGCGCTCGTATGCATTTCAACACATTCAGACACGAATCACATTCCTGAGCGGCTGCTCGTTTATAACGCCACACGACGGCCTGCCAGGTCAGCAGTAACCGGTTCACGGATCAGAGGAGTTACTGCTGCTGAGGCGGGGGACTGCACGTCCTGCTTCAAGGCCGGAAATCAGGAAATGCACCAAGAGGGGGAAAAAACAAACCAACAAAAAAAAACCTCAGAACAAAATAAAACGTGATCGTCGAATTTCTGTTTAGACGCTGGTTGCCTCCCATAGCCACTCGATCAGATGGACTCTTAAAGTGCTGATTGGCTCATCTGCGAAGGGGGCATGTGCAGTCATGACGCAGACGACACAGTGAATGGTTTCGAAGAGACGGACCTCACGAGTGACTATGGGAGATGTGCGACCGATCATGAACTCTTCACCTTCATTAACGAAAGCGCTGCCTGTTTAATCATATTTTGTTTTTTTAAACATGTAGATTTTTTTTATTTTTGGTCGGATATGCAACTGGAGTATCAAATACAGTAATGCACAGAGGAAAACCGAATATTCCTCACAGCCAAGCAAGCAAGATTTTCTTCTTTTTGAAGCATTTTTTAAACAGCTTTTTATTCAATTGTATTCAACCTCCCATGTAAGCAGGTCTTGCTCGTTCCTTTTATCGGTGAGTTTTCATCTAATATATAATCTTAAAACCCCATTTGTGTTTTTTTGTTTTATTTCATTGCTCCCTGTTCATGTCTACAAGGCTCCCCCTGCAGGCTCGGGGTGAACCTGCTGGTCTCATGCACTGCTTACTCACTCAGTAAAAGCTCAAGCAAACGGAGGAACAGGCAAAGGGCTCGGTGCAGGATTGCCCCCTAGGCTCCATACGCGCGCACACACACACACTCTCACACACACACACACACACACACACGCACACACACTATGAGCGATAGTCCTTTTTACTGTAGGGTTTGTTCCCCAATATGCTGTCAATCTCATGCACAATGGAGGACGACAACTTCGGGAGGACCTGCAGGGAAACAACAAACAGCAATTTCACAGATGTGAAATATAGACATGTGTGTGTGTGTGTGTATAAAACGGAGCGGTAGAAGAAGCCTGAGAGGCTGTGCTGACTGTGTGGGTGTGTAGCACAGAATCCTCACCTGTATGGCACCAATATTCTCCATCAGCTGTTCTGTGTTTGAGGCTCCTAAGAGCACAGAGCTGACTCCTTCATTCCTCAGGCACCAGGCTGCAGAGGATCAGCATATAATCACACCCAATACAACACACACACACACACACACACACACACCCCTCCGCATGTCCAAAACAAGCACAAATGTTTCTAACACCACAAAAAATGTGAAGCAATTTCCAAAATTAAAACACACTGTAGCCATCTCTACCTCCCACACACACACACACACACACACACAGCAGTCAGACCACACCGTTACCATGGCTCCCAAAACTGGTAAAGATTGAATGCGTGTTTCTGGTTTGAGAGAGAAATCAGTGTTGGAACAGAGATCTTTAGACTTGGAGGTGAGAGAAACTGTGTGCTGACCACTGTAGAGCTCTCTCTCTCTCTCTCTCTCTCTCTCTCTCTCTCGCTCACTCACACACGAAACTCTAGAGATCTGACTACTCAGTGTGGGATATGTACCGGGTGTGTGTGTGTCGTGATCAGTTTATTGAGAAACCTCCCCCCCCCCCCCCCCCCCCCACACACACACACACGAGGGATGAGGAAGTGGGGTGTTGCATCTTTAGTAAAAAGGTGATGTCAGACTGCAGAGCTTTAAGACAGAATGAACTTTACAGGATATTAACATACACATGAAGAGCAAACGCCCATCCAGATGCAGCAGTATTTAGTCTCAGTGTAGAGGGAAGGGGTGAGTGTGTGTTGAGGGGCGGCGGAGAGAGCGAGGGTCAGGACGGACGGACAGACAGACAAAAAGAGAGAGAGCGGCAGTGTGTGTGTTTGCGTACCGATGGCGAGCTGTGGCAGTGTGCACCCCAGCCGCTCGGCGATGGCCTGCAGCTCTTTCAGCTTCGTCTGCTGACGCCGGCCCTCCTCGCTCAAGATCTTGTCCTTCAACCACTGGTAGCCCTGTTAACGACACAGCACACCTGCTCAAAAACAACGGCGCTGCGCACACACACGCTGCTGAGCACTTGCTCTCTCACATGCACGGGTGCACACACACACACACACACACACACACACACACACACACACGCGCACACACCTGACCACACTCTCACAGCAGCGTGCGCATGAACAAGGGCCTGTTTTTAAACACGTGACTCTGTCTTTCCCAGCACTGATACAAGCAGATCACTGTACACGCCTCCCTCTGATGGTGCAGTTTAAAGGAGCAGTCAGGCAAAAATCCCCCAAATAATTTCCTCTCATTCCGAAAGATAAACCATCAGATAACACGCTTCTGACTTTCCATTCACAGCACTGAGTGAGGCAGGGATCACAGTCTGCCATTGTGGGCGTGGCCTGTGTGGTATGGAAGTAGCTAAAATGTATAGCCTGCACCGTTTATCTACTCTACAATAACAATTAAGGAATTATTTATTTAATTAAAATTAAAACAAACAACACAACAGAAACTAAAATTGCTATATATTTATTTGGAATTTCTCCAATTTCCCCCCAAATGTAGTCGTATCCATTTCCCACCCATCAGGTGTTGCCTTACCCATCACACGACCAAACAGGGAGGTGCGAAAGTATGCACACGCCCCCTCTGTGACGTGCAATGCTAGCCTCTTTTCGAATTGTGACACCATATTTTTTGTGGGCGGGTCTAACACATTCGGAGGGAAAGCACTATCCGCCCCTTCATTCAAATGAGCTCACAGACGCCCGTGATTGGCTGCCGAACGCTGCGAGTTCTGCGAGAGCTCGGCCAGTCACCTCCCATGAACTCCTGGCCATTGACGGCTGTGGCATTAAGCCCGATTCGAACTCGCGTTCTCCAGACTCTCTCAATAGTCGCGCACTTTGTCGATGTGGCACTCAGGAGCTGAAAGCGAATTTTAAAGTAATCCCAGATTTGTTTGTATTCACTCACTGGGGGTGTTGGGACTAATCTGTCCTGTCTGGTGTCTCTTCAAAGCCCGAGAATGAATATGAGACAGCAACGGCCTGATTCCTCATGATGGCGGTATTGAGTTGTAATGAATGAATACCCGCGAAGATAAAACTTTTGCGAAAGTGGGTCAGTTATTTGAACTAAAAATATTTATGGCCTTCTGCAACCAACCAAAACCAACAACAAGAAACATAGCTCAGCATATGCAAGTGAATTATCATTAATCATGTAAAGGGGTGTTTTGCCAAACTGATTCCTTTAAGATTTGAGCACACACACACACACACACACACACACACACACACACACACACGTGTTTATAACTGAACTCTTAAATTTATACTAATTAAATGCATCACATAATTCTAATCAGAGTGTGTGTACATGGGTGTGTGTGTGTGTGTGTGTGCTGGGACAGCGGTATATGATTGGTTAAGATGGTAGGAAGGGTGGAGTCTATTTGATGACCCAAACAATCAGAGATTTGAAAAAACACAGAGGACCCAACACTGTCCAGATCATCTGCCCAGCATTGCTCAGTACAGATCATACACAGCACGGGCGCAGGGTGAGAGCGCCGGAGACATGGCGAGGGTGACGGACGAGCGAACACGGCAGCCAACACCAACATACCACCAGGGATACGATACAGCATGCCACTTTCACGATCTTGATCTCTCTCTCTCTCTCTCTCTCTCTCTCTCACACACACACACACACACACACACACAGTCTCTCTCTCTCTCACACACACACACACACAGACACGCTTTCTGTTTCACAAACATACACACATACAAAATTCAGAGCTGGTGAATGTGTGTTGATGATTTACAAGCCAAAAAATCCTCCTCAGAGTTACCACAGAGGTGTGGTCACATGACAAATGTGCACTCTAGGCCCATGACACACAACAAGAACAAGGAACAAAAAGGAAAAAGGAAAAAAGGAAGAACACCCAAAGCTTAAACCTGGAAGACACGAACACAGCATTAGAACAACCACCACACAGGGAACCACAATACAAACCACAAACACTGCAGAAAAACAAAACACAAATGGACAAAGAGACTGCTGGGAGTACCTTAAGAGAAGCGCGAGAGTACGGAGGAACGCCGCTGTCATATTTCCCTGAGATAATCCCACAGGCCAGCGGGGACCACGTCATTGCCCCCACGCCTGAAACACACACACACACACACACACACACACACACTTTCTTAGACTTCATTGTTTATCATATGTGAGGTGCTCCACCGAAAGTTGGCGCTTGTCGCACAGACCACTTTTGAGATAAAGGACAGAAAAGTATAAATGGTCCATTTTTATCGAAATTCGGATTTTTGCATAAACTATTAAAACAAGTATTCAACTATCACTTGCTCATGTGAAATCGACTAAAACTCACTAAAATGTCTTTTTCCCTCCATTTTTCTGGCGAGTACCTTCATAAAACTAGATAAAAACAGGAGCAAACTTACTGGGTTTTGTTGCAATTATTCACCGAGTTTGGTACAACACACACTATAATCCATACACCAAAAAATTGGCCGTGAAGTCGTCTCTCCATTTTGGATACTGTTTTAATATTAAAATGCCGTTTCAGCGAACAAAATAAAGGTTATAAAGACGATATGCACGTAAACAATGCAGGCTAGTTGCTAAGGAAGATCTGAAACGAGCACACTGATTGGTCAGTTCGGGCTTGTACATGCGGGCTTGTATATTTCCTTTCGGATTTTTTCTTTCTTCAGGGGTCGCCACAGCGAATGATTCGCACGTTTGATTTGGCACAGGTTTTTATGTCGGATGCCCTTCCTGACACAACCCTTTCAGCAAGGGACAGAAACACACTGACGGCTTTGCGGCTACTCTTTTACGAAAGTCAGCAATGGTTCTTTTACATGAACCTCTCACCATAAACAGTGAGAGACATGTCCCACCTTTGATAACCCAGTTAGCTGCACTTGGGGGGACAGTGACAACCTTGTGGGGACTCGAACCCCCAACCTTAGGATCAGCGATCCAGCATCCTATACCACCTAGACCACACTGTCTAGCAGCATTAGTATAGATGTTAAATTCGACATGAAAATTGGGCTTTGAAGATGCCGGAATGCTTGGCGTTCTTGAAGATTATTTCGCCAGTGAGTATTTTTCTCTGCATGCAAAATTTGATTATGGAATTTTTTGGATTATTTGATTTGTGTGTAATCTTGTCTGGACTAGACATGCTGAATCGTGCGTTGTTTAGTTTTGTACGAAAATTGGTCAAGACCTGAAAAATACTTAAATGTTTCATTCCTTTTACATATGAACAAGATGATGCCAGCTGTGCTGATGAAGATTTTGATTTTGATGTTGATAAAGAGGCATCTGTTAATAAAAGTGTGCATGAGTTGAGTTGTTGGTGAGGATATAGATTAAGATGATAAATATTGAGGGTAGAGTTGATGAAGCCAGCTGTTGTGCAGAGTTGATGATGCCAGCTGTGTTGATGAAGATTTTGATGTTGATGAAGAACAGGCATCTGTTAATAAAAGTGTGCATGAGTCAGTTTTGTTGTGTTTGGGATGAGATGTGATTTTATCTGCTGAGCAGGATATAGATGAAGATGATGATGATGCTGAGGGCAGAGTTGACGAAGGTTACTTGTATAAAGAGATCAGAGAGTTTTGTTATATAGTTTTCTTAATTTCCGTGTGATTGTTTGAACCCGACAGTGTTTTTTTTCAATCAGTATCATTTGAAGGCATTAAGAACCTTTATATAATGGTCGAAAAGATACATACTGATCTTATTGGAATAAGCAGAAATGGAAAAAAAAAAAGTTGTTGATTTTTTTGGGGGTTACCACGGTGACTGATGGGTTTAAAAAGGACGTGTCAGATTAAAATGAGGATGATTTCTCTCATCATCTCTTCCTAAAACTCTTCCTAGACATGTTTTCTAAAAGTTTATATGGCTGAAGTGCATAAAAATGTTTGGTTGCGAAGGACTAATGATGTTGGAAGAAGTGCAATCTTTGTGCTCCTTTTTCTCTAAAACGTCTTTTGAAATTTTTAGTTGAATGCCGACACAAGAAATGGTATAGCTCTCTCAGTTTTCAAGGTATTGACAAACCTTTTGCTGCATTTTGCAGCTTTGGGCCTCCTCTATCTGTGTAAAAATTTCATTTTTCATTTTTGGACACAAGAGCCTACTTTCGGTGGAGTGGCTCACATATGACTTATGCAGGACTTCATTTGATTTAAAGATTTGTAGCTGTAATAAAAATAAACTCAAATTTCCTTCGTTTCAAAAAAGATTTTCATGATCTACTTACCGATCTTATGGAAGAGCTCCGGCAGCTGTACTTCGACCTTTTCTCTCTGAAACATGTGATACTCTGCCTGCTCGCAGATGGGGGGGATCTGGTTAAACTGCCGTGCTACTGAATACGCTTCCTGCAAACACCACGAACATCATACCTTTCATTCCAGCTGTTACTGCGCACGTGAGTAACAGTTCAACCCTGCTCGTGCTGAATGTGCTGTAGGTGGTTCAAATGGTTCTGTCTGACTCAGTGCTATTCGATGGGCATCTTATTAAAATGCCCCTAGCTGAGGCGGATTTGTGCCACCTGCGCATTTGCTGGCACTGTTTGCCGTCTGTTCCGGGACACGAGATAATGTAGGAGAGGTCAGATAGGAGGAGTGAGTGAGAGCACAGGAAGAGAAAGTGACTCACCATAATCTCCATGGGACTCCAGCGAGATGTGCCCCAGTACATCGCCATTCCCTGATTGATGACATGTGTCATCGCTCGAACCGTCTCTGCAAACCATCAGAGCACAAATTCACACAGCCGTCCAATTATTTTTGGATCATTTCTCACTAGAAGAAAAATGACCAAAGGAAAAAAGGGATTGATTTTTTTTAAATGAAGTATTTGATGAATTACAGTGAAATACAGCACTGATCAATACACACAAAACAAAACCAAATCGACAACGTGTATGAGAGGAAAAAACACAAACAAAACCCCCCGCCTGCATTATTATATTCATCACTCGGATGAGAAAACGAGTCTGGAGCCCTGGGAAACGATGCACATCCTTTTCTGTGATCACCATGTTTGATTAAGAGTCTGATGGAGACACTGATAATGGTGGACTGAGCGCTCCACGTTTACGTGTGCATGACCTCTGTAAACTTCCAAAAAGGCAAATGGAGAAACAAATGGAAAAGAAAAAAGAGGAATGTGTTTCTTGTTCTTCCGTCTAAAAAGGTTCTGTTGTGTACCTGCATGGTCGGACTAAAATCAGTCAGCAGAGGTCTTGTGTTTAACAAGGTCTTGATAAAGTTCACACACATTTCCTCAGGAGGAAAAAATTAAAGAAAAATCATGCATGGCATTTACAGAAGTGTGAGACGTATTTAAACAGCATAAAAGAACATAAGGAGTACAAAGTATATCGAAGAAAAGAGAAAACAAATAATAAAAAACATTAAAAATTAAACAGAACACTTGCTACCAAGCCATGTGCCCTTGGCGCTTTTCAGCTGTAATTGCATTAGTTAGACTGACTGAATGAATGAATGAAGTTTAACGGCACTTTCAACACATATCGTGTGTTATATTGTGCCAAACATGGTTATTTTACATTAAGTACAATGACTAAGAGTTCAATTTCAAATTACAAATGATTAATGAAGCTAAGGTAAACCAAATCATTTTCTTCGAACAATCAATTTCGTGTAAAAGCCAATCGAAAAATGAAAAGGTAATATTAATAAAAACAAGTCTGGCTAAGGATGTGCATTCCTATACATTTCCAATCAACAGTA
Organism: Plotosus lineatus; assembly: GCA_024760905.1. Classification (NCBI taxonomy): domain Eukaryota; kingdom Metazoa; phylum Chordata; class Actinopteri; order Siluriformes; family Plotosidae; genus Plotosus; species Plotosus lineatus. The sequence continues at coordinate 2,118,603 of CM045732.1, forward strand.
AAAGTCTGTTGTTATTTAGGCGGAATTGCAGCACTCACTCTAGCAATAGAATTCATGCTAACTATACCACAAATTAAAAATTTATAAAACATTTCAATATATTTTAGAAACTGCAGGATGACTGAAGCATTAAATTTAGTACAAAAAATCATACAAAGTTGTTCATGTTAAAATGCTGATACCTAGTCACAGCGAGATCTGTGCAATCTATTAAAATGTGTTTGACAGTCAGGGGGACTGAACAAGTGTCACACACAGGCGCAGGCTCCCCTTTCAATAAATAGCTGTGTGTAATGTAAGTGTGACCAATACGAGTCCTGGCCAAGACTACTGTACTTCTTCTCCTCTACTCGTTCTACTTGAGTAAGAATATAAACATTTTACACTGGGCTTTATGAGATGAAGTTTATTGTTAGTCTCTTCATCCCACTGGCTCTGCCATTGAATAAAACAAAATTGTTTACACGACACTTTACATTTTTGTTTTTTTTTTTTCCAAAAAAAAAAAAAATGGTCAAATTTTGAGTTTAGATGTACCTACGTAGTACGCTGACGTAATGACGCTGCGTCCAGTGTTTACAAACGACAGACTGAACGTGCCCCTCCTTCTTCCCAGTTCAGTTTTATATAATATATTAGTGTGTGTGTATATATATATATATATATATATATATATATATATATACACACACACACACACACACACACATATATTATATATATATATATGTACATATATATATGTACATATATATATATATATATATATATATATATATATATATATATATATATATACATATACACACACACACCATCACAAAATGCTAATTTTTAGAAGGACTAAAGTTCATTATTTTCTGTAATATATATATATATATATATATATATATATATATATATATATATACACACACACACACACACACACACACACACAGTGAGTCGTCAACTTACGACCTAGGCGAGTTAAGTCTGATCTCTCTCTCTCTCTTTCTCTCTCTATATATCAGTTATATAGCGTGTTACCCTTGTGTTAAGACGTCATCTTAGACGTCCTAGAGCACGTCATCTTGGAAATGCTAATTTTAAACGTCTTATAATAAAAACGAGTTTTTATAACTCAGGTGTCAAAATGAAGACCCGCAGGCCAGATCCGGTCACCCAGCTCATTTGATGGGGCCCACAAGAGCTTTTAAAGGATATGATGATTGTACATTCTTTGCATTATCCATTACCATGAAACCCAATTCGTTATGATTCCACTAGGTGTCAGCAGCATATTCCAAGTGAAAAAACTTATTCACAATTAATCCAAGTAATGTTAAAATCCAAGTAAATAAAGAAAGAGATCAAACACAAATTCATCATTTTTCCATACAGATTTCATGGTTGCCCTTTAAAAACAGATGTTCAGTGATTATTCAGCCCTTGATTGCGTTTAAAGTTAGGAATGTGGCCCTCAGTCAAAGTGAGATTATGCTGGTTAGGCAGTCAGAGTTTATTAACAGCGTTGCTGTCTCACCTTCCATGGGCGTGTTGGGGTCGGGTCTGTTTGCAAACACCACGTCCACATAATCTAACTGCAACCTCTCTAGTGAAGCTTTTAAACCTGTGGGGTTTCACACACACACATACACACACACACACACACACACACACACACACACAGTATTTAAATCACAGTCACGGACAGTACGTCACAGACCAATACATCACTGTTCCAGACGGATGTGCATGCACACACACCAAATTTTGTAAAATGTTTATTTAAATAGCTTTGCTACCAGTATATAAGAAAGTGACTGATGTATAATAAGGGTGAGAGACCTTAATTAAAAACATGTGTGTATGTATACAGTGATCCCCTGCTACTTTGTGCTTCAGTGCATTGAGGGTTTTTCAAAAATATTCATCGAAAAAAAAAAAAAAAGAAAATTAAGGCAAATTACCTACCAAACAAGGCACATTATGCAAAAAACCCAAATAAACAAAAACAAAAAACAACCCAAAACCACCCAATAAAACTACAGTACTTACATTTTTATGAGGTGTGCATCTGTGTGCATTTATATTTTATTTACATCTTATGCATTATTTTTGAACGTTTAATTGTTATTATAAGCAATTATAGCATTGAATATGTATTTATTGATATTATATATACACATGTACGTAAACGTCAGTCAGGGGGGGTCGATTCTATTTTGCAGAAATCGGTGGTCGCGGAGGGTCTTGGTCCCCATTAACCACAGAAAGTGAGGGATTCTTGTATGTATGTATGTGTATATATGTATGCATGTGTGCGTATCTATAAGTCTATGTGCGTGTGTCTGTGTGTATGTGCGTGTGAGTATGTGTGTGTGTATCTATAAGTGTAAGTGCGTGTGTGAGTGTATGTATGTATGTGTGTGTATGTGTGTGACAGTGCATGTACAGGTCCTTCTCAAAAAATTAGCATATTGTGATAAAGGTCATTATTTTCTGTAATGTGCTGATAAAAATTAAACTTTCATATATTTTAGATTCATTGCACACCAACTGAAATATTTCAGGTCTTTTATTGTTTGAATTCTGATGATTTTGGCATACAGCTCATGAAAACCCAAAATTCCTATCTCAAAAAAAATAGCATATCGTGTTCAGGTAGTCTAAACGAGCTATTAACCTAATCATCTGAATCAACCAATTAAATCTAAACACCTGCAAAAGATTCCTGAGGCTTTTAAAAACTCCCAGTCTGGTTCATTACTCAAAACCGCAATCATGGGTAAGACTGCCGACCTGACTGCTGTCCAGAAGGCCATCATTGACACCCTCAAGCAAGAGGGTAAGACACAGAAAGAAATCTCTGAGCGAATAGGCTGTTCCCAGAGTGCTGCATCAAGCCACCTCAGTGGGACGTCTGTGGGAAGGAAAAAGTGTGGCAGGAAACGCTGCACAACCAGAAGAGGTGACCGGACCCTGAGGAAGATTGTGGAGAAGGGTCGATTCCAGACCTTGGGGGACCTGTGGAAGCAGTGGACTGAGTCTGGAGTAGAAACATCCAGAGCGACCGTGCACAGACGTGTGCAGGAAATGGGCTACAGGTGTCAAGCCACTTTTGAACCAGAAACAGCGGCAGAAGCGGCTGACCTGGGCTACAGAGAAGCAGCACTGGACTGTTGCTCAGTGGTCCAAAGTACTTTTTTCGGATGAAAGCAAATTTTGCATGTCATTCGGAAATCGCGGTGCCAGAGTCTGGAGGAAGACTGGGGACAAGGAAATGCCAAAATGCCTGAAGTCCAGTGTCAAGTACCCACAGTCAGTGATGGTCTGCGGTGCCATGCCAGCTGCTGGTGTTGGTCCACTGTGTTTTATCAAGGGCGGGGTCAATGCAGCTCGCTATCAGGAGATTTTGGAGCACTTCATGCTTCCATCTGCTGAAAAGCTTTATGGAGATGAAGATTTCATTTTTCAGCACGACCTGGCACCTGTGCACAGTGCTGAAACTCACCTTCTATTATATGCTTCCTGGAAAGTCCTCTTTCAGTTTCTGCCCTGAGGGAACATTAAACACAGTGAGATTCTGTTACTCTTAAGATGACTCCCAAAAAACTTTACCATAAATAAATAAACAGTAAATCCAATCTCTTAAAATTGAAACCGATTTAAGTCAGGGAACTGTTAAGTGGCTTTTTTATTTATTTTAATAAATCATATGATGGTATGCACAGAAATATTAAAAATCGCATCCTACCTATACACTGCTGTGCTCCTAAGTTTAAACAACCCGGAGGTATTCACACGCTATTCATCCCTCAACGCTCTGCACACTCGAGTTTACACAAAAAAGTACAGGGATCCCTCACTTTCCACGATTAATTGGAAGTGAGATCCCCCGCAACTGTCGAATTCCGCGGAGTAGGATCGACCCCCTGACTGATGGATATGTGTACATAATATCAATAAATACATATTCAACACTATAAATTCTTATAATAATTAAACATTAAAAAATAATGCATAAGACGTAAAAATGTAAATACACACATACACTTATGTGAGGTGCACATCTGAGTGTGTGCACGCATATCTGTGCAAGTGCACACACTCAGATGCGCACCTCACATAAAAATGTGACTAGTTTTGATGGGAGGTTTTGGGTTGTTTTTGTTTAGGGTTTTTTATTTGCATAATTTGCCTTGTTTTGTGGCATTATCCTTAACTTTTTCCCTATTCTTCCTTAATTTCCTCATTTTTTAATTCGATGAATAATCTCGATCGTGTCTCATATCTCTACAGTTCGGGCAATGACGATTGGCATTTACAAAGTTCACAGGTCCTCCATCAGTCTTCCTACAGCTCAACAACCTTAGAAATATCCTTCCCGTGTATGAGGTACAGCCACCGGCACACCTCCATAGTATTAGTAAGCAAAAGGCAGAACCTTGATTCATGAACATATCTCAGTAGGCGTTTCATAGTAGTTAAATAGAAATCGAGTCACGGTCATGATGAGCTCATTTCTTTGTGCAGCTTGTTCTCCTCATGCATGTGCCGATTACCTCTGAGTACCATTTCCTCCCACAGTCCAACTACTATATGCACATCAGGGTAACTGGCTGTTCCAAATTACTTCAGGTATGAGTGTGGATGGTTGTGTGTGTGTGTGTGTGTGTGTGTTGGCTCTGGCAACCTGTTCGGGGTGTACCCCACCTTTGGCTGGCGTGGGATGAGGCTCTAGCCTCCCTGCAACTCTAGTAGAATTAGGCGGTCTGGCAAGTCAGCAAGAGTTATAAAAAATGGCGGATCAAAGCTGTGCCGGACTCGAGGAGGCGTATAGTAGGTTATCCGAATGCAGTACAGGGAATTTGTGAATCGTTTCTAGTATGAGGAGTCTGAAAAAGCTCTGGTTAACTAAGCAAATGCCCCAAACATCCGTATCAAATGACAGGTAAGACCTCTGTGGAGAACATCTGTACACGTGTGTGTGTGTGTATATAAAACAAAGAAACACCCCAAGGGGTATGTAAACTTAGGAGCTCAACTGTGCATTATTAAAAGTTGATATATTTATTCCTGTGTTATTAAGTCGCCAAACCTCAATAACTCAATGCTAATTAAAATCAAAGTGCATGAGTGCAAATTCTACAGCATCAAGTAACAGATTAAAAATGAATAAACAAACAGCTATTAATCAAGTCAAGTTGGGGCGGGCTCTGTCGAATTTATCTAACCGTTATAGGGGTTAAGTTCACTGGAACTGCCTCATAGGATCTTACGCTTTATAGCTTTGAACTTTGACCTTTCCTGCACCAAGAACAATTCTCTGATTATTAGATACAGTGGTACCGTGACTTACGAGTGTCTTTTCTAATGAATTTTCCCATGATACGAGATTTGATGCATCAAAAATCCGCCCCATCCAACAAGCAAAATTTTGATTTATGAGCTCTGCTGAGGAAATGGCTTTTCCGGGCCGATTAGCCTTGTATTCTTCCGTGTATATTCCTCCATGCTTCAAGAACACCTTATGCAGTGCTTCTCAATTTTTTTCTGTGATGCCCCTATAGGAAGATGATAAAAAGCACATTTCCCGCTGCCTCCCGCACTCCAGCGAATATAAAAAGTGTTTACTGCACTTCATATCGTTTGCTCGATGCTTTTTCCCTACACCGTAGGGAACACAGTGAGAATGCCACTGCCACATACCATAGAGGATGCTCAATTACATGTAATTCTAATACAGGATGGCAAAAAAGCAAGCTCCCAGGGTCATACATGCTCCTCTGGCATCACACGTGGGGGGGAGGGATTATTTGAGAAGCACTTGCCTTGTGAAAGCTCACCATGAGCTTTTCCTCGCTAGCATTCATAGCGTGTACATGCACAAAATTCTCCTCCTCCCTCTCTTCTGTTACGCAACACCTCATGCCTGCCCATGTGACATCTTTGCAGCAGTTGATGATCGGAAGGGGTAGTTGACTTATGTTTATTCTTGTTTTATTATTATTATTTATTAATGTTAATGTACATGTATTATTATTATGAAATACTTATCGTTTTTACATGTTTATCTTCAATGTATTAGGTCAAGTATACGTGTTTGGTGCAGGTTATATGAGTTTGGGAGTGGGCTGGAACGGATTAATTTCGTTAGCTGAGGTATCACTGTATTGTTAAAATAATACTAGCTATTAAAATAATTATAACAAGTTATAATTAATAATTACACTTTTGCTAGAATCTCACATGAAACACCTCTGACTTGGATCAACATTCAAAATTGCTTGAATATTAGATTTACAGAGTTAAAGTTACAGAGGAACCTCACCAAATTGCAATTGACCGAAAATTTCCCCCCAAAACCTTGAACTATTCACCATGTTCTCTGAATGTCTCCCTGTGATTCACTATACAATAAAATAACATTTTAAACATGTAAAATCCTTAATCAAAACTTAAACATGTGGGGAAAAAAACTATTCTCTCAGGTCACTAACCCCACGGCTGGGGGTGAATGCTTCCTGTAATTAAAAAGGTAAATATAGAGGGAACAGTTGGCAACATGTTGGTGATGTTGGAGAATAGTTTTGAAAAGTTTCAAGAATGAATTGCAGAATTGATCCACCTTTTGGTGATAAAATCTGACATTTGAGAAGTTTGCAGTGGGATGTTGGAGAAATTCTGAATCGAATATCTCTAGAATATCTCCAACTATTCAGTGCCGTGAAATTTTGCCAAAAAAAAAAAAAGTCTATTTTTGTCAAATTCCCTCAGTTCCCCAGCATGCATAGAAAATTTGTTTTTGGAGACTTTCTTCAAATTCAGATACATCAATTTCACAACACTGCACAAACAGATCAACAAACAATAAACAAGAACATACTTTCCACCCCAGAATATTTTCGTAGTGATCACTAAACTGGAGCGTCTGCAAAAAAAAAAAAGGGGGGGGGTGAGAGAGAGAGAGAGCAAAGGAAATAAAATTATTAATTAATTATTTACCACAGCAGCTTAAACTACAAGAAAAGTGATAAAATTAATTTCTCGCTCACTCACACTGACACACACACACACACACACACACAGAAAGTTGTACTTTATCTCACAAACCCAGATGTTGACTTTAGACAATTTAATTTATAAACTCTGGGTTTTAATTACAATTGGAGATACTTTAACAGTATTAAGATGTCAACTGGTACCAAGCTGAGCGTTCTGATCCTGAACTCAATCCTGAAACTACGATGGTGCTGCTGCGACCATTAATATTTCATGCACATGTTACTGTACCTCCATCCTTTCTTCTTTATGATGTTACCCAGCACCACCTCTGCCCTGGACAAAGGAGGGGACAAGGGGACAGACAGAAGGAGAGTTTGGGGGGAGACGTTCAGCATGAAGATTGGGTGGTATACACACCATCAGACACTACAAGTTTTTTCACAAGTTGACAGTTTTCTATACACTGTTCAGTATTTAAAAACAAACAAACAAAAACCCCCCAAAACAAACAAACAAACAAACACACACAAAAGTTTGGAGTCCCTCAAAGTTTTATTAAAATACAAACCTACATCCATTAAATCAGTTGCAAAATAGCAAAATATGGCCATTGACAAGGGAACAAATTATTGTTTTCTCAAATAATTTTGTCCTGAAAACTTTGCTTTTATCTGAAATCCTTTATTTGCATGTATTACATTCTTGCAGATCTTTGTAAATCTAGCTGAAGGAAGATGAAATGTTACCCGGTATGTTCCGAAGCACCTCCCACAAGTTGGACCAGAGCTGGCCGCTTCATTATTGACAGAATACCAGCTGAATGCTTCATTCCTAATAATTGGTGCAGTTTGGAGTGTGTTGGTGACTGCGGGGTATATAATCAACAAAGTGCAGTGGTGTCCTTTCTTTAACCATGTACTGTATACCTTTCCCGTTTTAACACCACCAATGCACCTCCAGACCAGCATGTTTCCCCCACCATGTTTGACAAACAGCATCAAGCATCTTCTTTAACATCTTTTTCTTTATTGTGCATTTCATAAATGCTCTTCAGATCAAATTAGATTAATCTGTCTGTAGCACTTCCCAAATCTTCCACTGAGGCCTCAGACTTCTCTTTCTGTCCCAGTCTGAGCCAGTTTGTAGTTTCTTGTAAAGACTTGCCTTTATTTTATCAGAACAAGCAGACATTGATCAATTTCAGAAGTTTTTTCTGGGCCATTTTAAGTGTATAGTTAAAACACACAGATTCTCCAGATATTCAATAATCCCAAAGAACAACAATCTTATTGCTTCTTCAATCAGAACAACAGATTTTATCTGTAGAGACATAATTGCACAGATGTTTTATGACCATCAATCAGGCTTTTATTGTCACCACCACAATAAGCCACTGGAACATAAATATAATAAGATGCTGAAAACTGGTCTCTGTACAACCATGTTGGTGTTTCGTCGTGTACATGAACAGTGCTTTACGTACCTAGACTGTCATTCTCATCGATTCTTTTTTTCACTGGAAAAAAAAAAAGTGGCTTTCTATAAACAAGGATAATGAGTGACCCTAAACTTTCAAACAGTAGTGTACGTATATGTACACACACACACACGCGTGCACACACACACACACACACACACGAATCACCATGGTTACACTGCCACAATACATGGAAAACGTGCCTGCTAGCAGGCTGGCTTTTTTACCCAATGTGCGTACACTCAAGTTCAAGACATCAGGAGGCCTGGCAAACTGCAAAACGTTATTAGTGTGCACAGATTTGCATACATGTAGAAAAATTACTTGCGTGAAAAAAGTGAAAAAGCAGTTGCATACTTCGTAATTTTCTTCCCTCATCAAGGTTTCTGATCCTTTCAAACAACATAACGACAAGCTAGTGTGAGGACCTGATCCCGATTCATTGCGCTGGAAAGCTGGGGTTCAGGGAGTTGGTCTGTGCCCTCGATCACAGGCATTTAATACCTAACCTTAAACACTTTGCTGCTGTTGAGCTGCCAGGTTTATATGGCACCACCCACCCCAACAATATTTATTACGACTGATACAGATGAGTGTCCTATTATGGAGGATTGTACGCACATTCCGTCAAAGGCAATACAAGTCCGTCACGGATTAAATGTCTGTCCATAAGAAAGAGAATCATCTTGGAATGTTTATCAGATGAAAGTGTTTTGTGTTGTTCTTGTATAACACGTCTACAGTGCCATTATTCTGTTGGAGTAGAATTCAAAAGAGCGCCAAGCACCATCAGTGGTTTTCTTTTTCTTGGTATGCTCAGCTGAGCGTCGCTGACAGCTCATTTGCTCAGACTCTTAATGGCAATTAACAGGAGCAACATGAATGGCAATTGGGCCCTGGAGTGTGTCGGATATCTGTCATACATAAGTGGGAACCGCACACACACGCGCACACACACACACACACACACACACACACACACACACACACTACTTTCTTTTTCTTTCGGCTGTTCCCGTCAGGGGTCGCCACAGCGAATCATCTGCCTCCACCTCACCCTATCCTCTGCATCTTATTCCCTGACACCAACTACCTTCATGTCCTCCTTCACCACATCCATAAATCTCCTCTTTGGGCTTCCTCTAGGCCTTTGCCTGGTAGTGCCCAACTCAGCATCCTACTACCAATATATTCACCCCACACACACACACACACACACACACACACACACAAATACCGCCCCCCGAAACAAAACCCCAGAATTCTGCTAAAATGTGGCTTTTTGATGTGACCTCCTCGATCTTCAGCTCCTCACCCTCCAACGTTCTATCCTGAACATCCCCATCATACCTCACTCATCATTAAAGGAACACAAGAAAAGAGAAGGGGAGAAGATGAGCACTTGAAATCATGTCCAAGTAATCTGACCCTCGGGCCTCTTCTCACCCTTTGGCCATGATCTTTTCAGAGTGGCCAATCAGGAAAGTGTTCATAGGAAGCTCGCACCTCGGTCACACCTGGGTTGCTTGAAGGATGTACCGTTTCTTTGCCATTAGTAAAAGTGGACACATTTGTGGGGCAAAATCTTTTCTAATTAGGAATCTCGAGCGAGTTTGTGTGAGAACGTTGCATAATAGTGATGGAGACATAGGCAGGCGGGCGTGTGGGAGGCACAGACTGTGTTTTAATTTGGTTATGCAGGAAAGAAAGAGACTTAAAGCGAGTGTTCGTACATGTCTTGTGCAGTGGGACCTTCACTTCGAGGTTTTTTTCTACTTCGCATTTACAAGATCACAACCTTTATTACCTGTTAACAACCGCCCCCCATTCCCTCCTCAGATAGAGTTAAGCACCAAGCCAACAGCAGAGTTTTTAAATAACTAGTCTTCAAACACACAAACACACACACACACAAACACACACTAAAATGTTCTGCATCATGCTCAGGGTGCTTTGCAGGTCCCCGGGGAACAAAGGCGAGGATCAGGCGGTGAGACTGATTCAATGCTCTCGGCATTTCAGGCTGCTATTGTAAGCTCATCATCTCTTGTGAGAGGATGGAAACATCTCCAGATAACTAACTGCTCTGGAAAATATTTAATAAATAAGCATGGTAGGGCAGTTTAAGATTCCAGTAAAGCGGTACAGCAAAGTGGATAAATCCACTATACAGGTGAGAGTTGTAGAATTTATACAAATCTGGGAAACAATGACTGAAGAATTATTTCTAAACAGATATTGAACGTCAGTATATTTTAATGACTGTAAAAAGAGAACAAACTCATCAGTCGAACTCAGGGGACCCAAAAACAACCCTCTAATATACATTAGAGATTCAGTCAGGATTATAAACATTCGACCTTGAGGTTTTTGTACCGTTCACAAAATTCAAACACTGCTCAGTAATTGAAAGATGCACAGATATGTGATCTGAGACACGTGTTTGTTTAGCATTGTTTGATGACCAGGAAAATATGTAAATTTATTTGCAGTTGAAGTACAGTTTACAGGAACGGTGTCAAAATCATTCTCACCGAGGGCCGCATCATTAAATTTCTAGGCCACTGAGAGCCAAATAATTACTGAACATCTATTCAAAACGAGTAACTATGAAACCTGCATCACACAATTATTAATTTCAAGCGTTTGTCCTGTGTTCCTTTATTCACTTTGCTTTTCTGACCATGAGTAACATCTTCATTCATGAATAACTTTATTTTCTTGGAAAAGATTCGCCCCACCTAGTGGACAGATGATGAAGTACATTTCATAGTACTAGTTGATGCATGGTAATTACCGTATTTGCGAAACTATAAGTTGCACTTTTTTCATAGTTTGTCTGAAGACGTGACTTATACTGCTGAGCAATTTATATGTGAAATTATTACATATAATTCTGCTGGTCATAACAACAAACATAATTTCACGTTTGTTATTGTTACACTCACAACCACAAGAGGGCACTCTAGGCTTGGGTACCAGTACCAAATTCTGGGTAATTCTGCAGATTACAAGCTGAAAGTAGTGAAATATGCTATGCGGCAGAAAATGGTAATTGAGCATCAGGAAAAAGTTTGGAGTTGTTGGGATTTCTCTTCGTTGAGTGAACGACAAATTTGTGAGGGAACTGGAGAAAAGCTGATTTGATTTTTTTGATTGATTAACTGTTTGGGTTTTTTTAAACCCGAGCCTAGCGGCTCATCAGGCCGGTGCTTATCCCCTGTTTCCGTAGCGTGAAGCGACCAGGAGTTCAACTCCCCCTGGATGGGACGCGAGTCCATCACAGGTTAACTTCCCAGTATTTTTTTACTGGTACACATTTATACTGCTGGGTGAACAGAGGCACACTTGTGGTTGAGACCTTGCCCAGGGCTCTTATCGCAGTGAGGGTCTCGGTGGGATTTGAACTCACAACCTCCCGATCATGAGCCCAACATTCTAACCACTACACCACCGGAGAAAAGCTGAGATTATTATTATTACTGCAATGAAGAAAACAGAAGAGCTAATCGTTGGCTAAAAGCTAGATGGCCACAGCGAGAGGAACGAGCTCGCATATGGGTGCTTGAGTAACATGCCTCAGGGAGAGGCTTGTCAACAGCGCAGTTGCATCTCCACATCCAGGTAGCAAAAGTATTACCTATAATTCTGTTAGTCATAATAATAATGGACATAACTTCACATGTTTAATTTTTACAATCACAACCGCAAGAAGGCAACAAGAGGACAGAAAAGCGGCGATTATTATTACTGCAATGAAGAAAACAAAAAAAAAAAGAGCAAATCGCAGGCTAAAAGCTAATCGTGGGCTAAAAGCTAGAACAACGAGCTCGCACATGGGTGCTTGAGCAATGTGCTGCATGGAGGGGCGTGTCAAAAGTGCAGTTTCTTCTCCACGTCCAGGTAGTTGTCAAGGTAATGAATAGTTTGCGTTTGCGTGAGGACTTTCTTGGTGGTACCGCTTCATGCAACACAACCGCCTCTCTATCAGAGGGAGGACTCCAACGTCACAAAAACTGCCAGCAGATTTCCAAGTCAAGGCAGACGGTTTCCATGAGTTTGCAACTTATAGTCCAGTGCAACTTACAAATGTTTTTTCTTCTTTATTATTATACATTTTTTGGCCAATACGCCTTGTACTCCGGAGCGACGTATAGTCCGGAAAATACAGTATATACTTTGAACGCTCCCCACATAAAATGAGTCAAAAAGGCCTCGAGTTGCCCCGCAGACCTTGTTTTTGACACTCGTGTTCTTACAGTAAAATGTCGTTCCTTGTTTTAAAAAAATTTCAAAACTAACTCAAAATAAATTAAATAAATAAAAGGAGGGGATTATAAGCTTCTCTTGTGTTCTTGTTTGTAAATGAAGTCCCACTTTGGGGAATTAAAAACTCTGGATAACATATATGATGGAGTTTATTGACCAAGCGTTTCTTTCTTTATAAAGTAATAAAATATTTGTGTGTAGGTTTAGTGTGTCTCAGTACATCTCTGAGATCACTAACAGTGTGCCACCAAAAAAGCTAACATGAGCATGATAGAACATTGTGGTTTGAATAAAAGCAGTTTGGCGGTTTTCCTGAGCCGAAACGATCTTTTTCAGGGCATTGTTGACGATTAATTACAGGTTTAAAATGTGGCTTTCACAGTACGTCTGGTTCCGTAAACCGCAGCAACCAGGACTCACCAAGCACCATATTAACTCCAGGAGGTCATTTAACACGTGGAGAAACTGAGGCCGTCCGGCTCATCCTGATAATAAGAAAGGGTGAACATCTGCATGTGGTTCAACCGGATCTGACGTTTCTTCTGCAGTAAAAGTGTTTTTTTCACCCCAATATTTATTCTGATGCGACGGGTTTTGCGATCACTCTACCCCACATCGGCAGGTCATGGCTGAATTGGCTGATGGTACAGTATGGTTGGTAAGGAGTTTGGGCTGCAATACAGACACATATGTTACAGTACAGTGACGGATTCAACACGATGCAGTGATGGGTTCTGGCACACTCACTTTCCTGCAGCGTAGACCTCAGCCGTGTCGAACAGATTGATCCCGTTCTCGTACGCCAAAGTCATCAGCTGTTCCGCCATCTGTCAGACACCAAAAAGAAAGGGAGAGAGCGGGGATGATAAAAAAAAAGTACTTTTTAAAAAAGAGAAGAGTTGTTATATTTTAACAAAATAAATATTAAAAGAGAACAGTTGTTATATTTTAAGAAAATAAATATTATTTCTTTTCAGATGAATGTGGTTTTCTGTGATCTTACCTCGTCTGTGAGTTGCCCACCAAACGTCACCCATGTTCCTGTATTAAAGAAATAAAAATAAAGCCTGAAATTACTTCCTGCAAGCCTAGTCCTTTGAACAGGCATGACCTGTCAATCTTTTTCAGACACACCCCCCAAGTCCATACGTGCGGCTCGGGGCGGTGCTTGTGTGGTTTTCTTCTACGTTCTCCGGTTTTCTCCCACAGTCCAAAAACATGCACAGTAAGCTGATTGATTGTTCCCATATTGTCTGTGGTGTGAGTGTGAATGGTTGTATGTGTGTGTTAACCCTGCAAAAGCCTAGCATGTTGTTCTGGGTGTACGCCGGCTTTGCCAGTGGCAGCTGAGAAGGGTGCCAGCCCCCCATGACCCTAATTAGTATTAAATGTTTTTGAATTCATATATATGTGGGTCTGCTAATGAAACTGGCCCATTTCCAACTTTAAACTTTAATAGACATTTCTATGTCAAGGCTTATTTGAAAAATGATGATTGAAATCTTTAGTGCCTATGAGATAACACCATGTCAAAATATGTACATGCAGTAAACACAATTTTCAAAATAAACTTCAGTGGTACCTTGACTTACAAAATTAATCCATTCCGAGTGCGAGCTCGTAAATCAAAATGTTCATTAGATAAAATAAAAATTCCCATCTGAAACAATAGAAAACCAATTAATCCGTTCCAACCCCCTCCCAAAGTCATATTATAACCTGACACAAACGCGTATATTTGACTTAATATGGTCTAGTGGTATGGGGTGCTGGATTGCTGATCCTAAGGTTTAGGGTTCGAGTCCCCACTAGGTTGTCACTGTCCACCCAGTGCATTTAACTGGGTTATCAAAGGTGGGCCATGTCTCTCACTGTCTATGGTGAGAGGCATGTAAAAGAACCATTGCTGACTTCCGTAAAGAGTAGGCTGCAAAGCCGTCAGCATGTATCTGTCCCTTGCTAAAAAAGGGTTGTGACAGGAAGGGCATCCGAAGTAAAAATCTATGCCAAATCAAATGTGTGAATCATTCACTGTGGCGACCCCTGATAAAGGGAAAAAGCCGAAAGGAAATCTCATATTAAAGATAAACATGTAAAAACATTGAGTATTTCATAATACAGACACCCCCTGACTTACGTTCATCCGTTTTACGTTTTTTTTTTTTTTTTTCGATTTTAGTTTTTTTTGTTTTCAAAAGCTAATCAGCCCGGAAAAGCCATTTCCCAAGCAGAGCTCGTAAATCAAAATTTTGCTGGTTGGATGGTTCAGATTTTTGGTGGATTGAAGCTCGTATTATGGGAAATTCATTATAAAAGACACTCGCAAGTCAAGGTACCACTGTATATGGTAGTTGTTTAAAATGGGCCTCGACACGCATAGACACACTAAAACTCCAGCTAATAATAGTTATGAACAACATTAGAAAGTCATTGTTAACAACATTGTTAATTTAATCTAGTTTAATTTAAAAATGCTTTACAAAAAACAAGGAAATTTCTTACACCTTTATTATATCTTCGAAAAACTGATGTGGTAGTTGCTAACAACTACTTTCCCCAAACTCCGCCCATTTTTAACATTCCTTGTAGCTCTATTCGTATGGGATTACTCAATCCTTTTGGATACAATGACAGTCATGTAGAACAAACAGTGTAAAATGATTTTACATTAAATGTTTCCCCCTTAAAATTCCTGTAGAAGCTGTTCAAAATGACTTACACAACCCATACCACACTCCAGTTGTATTCCAGTGTGGGTCAGGAAGTGCATATGTGGATATGATGGACGACTAAATAAAGCTAGTCGCAGCAATCCAAAAATAAACAAATAAAAGTAAATAAATAAAAGGGGGAGGCAGCATCTGCAGTAAAATTACTGATGTGTCGATCTGGATGGGACTTGGAAGATACAATCTCCTCAGGAGAGCACAAAGAAAAAAAAAAAAAAAAGGGAAAGGACCGGTTATCTAAATGAAAATAAAATCGCAGAAGAGCTTTTGAAAATGACAAACCTGCACAACCACATCTGTGTGTCAAGAGTGAGCGAGCAAACGAAAGCAAAAGGAGGCTAAAGCGCACTTACCTAACCCAAGGCACGACACCCTCAATCCTGACTTCCCAAGGTTCCTGTAAAGAGAGAGAGAGAGAGCAAGTGAAACATTTCATCTTCTGTTCTTCACCATGACAGAAATAAAAAAGCTGCAATTCACAAGAAAAACTCAATATTTCAGAGATCATCTTTAGGGCAGCTGTAGCCTAATGGTTAAAGAAGCGGGTTTGTGACCAAAAGGTCACTGGTTCGATTCCTAAACCATCAAGAAAAATGGATGGAGGCAGAGGAGTGAGTCATGCAGCTTGGATTACATCAGTTAGAGTAAATTTGATATGTTAAAGTCGAATGTTCCTCAGCGTTGTGGTCAAGTGAGGGTTCATGTCTAGAAAACAGTGATGGAATCTGAGTACTACTGTAAAGTGCACAGCTCCATCATGGTATCTCTGCAAGGAGGAAACTCCAATCTCCAGAGTAACATGAGCTCCGTCATCCAAACACAGAACCTGTCTGATTAAATCAGGTATAATCTCAGAAGAACCACATGATACACGATACACCACTGACTCGTCTCACACTACATCCTCTCTGGCCTTGAATCTCATGCCACTATAAAACAAACCATTCCAGAATAAATAAAACTAGAGAAAGTCTTCACTGAATTTTGAAGCACAGATGTACTTGATTTTAACTCTACTTGATTTAGCCTCGTGTACCCTGATGATGTGTAAACTATATGAACACAAGATGAAACACACACATGAGGCGAAGACGACACCAGTTAAATATAGCACATCTACCAAGAGGCACATGATAAACAGCTTATTACTTAATAAGAAGAAGTGGAAAGTTTTGAAGAACAGTTCTGGAACCAATTCTGCCATCTGATGGACACCTCGACTAACAAATACAGAGAACTGGTGATGCAGCTGGTTGTCTATGCAAAAATCTTTAGGCCAGCCTTAAAAATATCTTTGTGGTAACACCAACGGTTGGGCTGAAATTGTACATAGAAACCCCACCTGAGCATTCACAGATGCAAAAAATAAAAATATACCGGCTAGTTGTGTTGAAAAAACATGGGAAAAAATATCTGTATTATCAATGTGTCCCCCAACATACACCGTACTAAAAAGTGACCAAAGCGAAACCAGTATCAACCATACCTTGTGATTGGTCAATTTCACCAGTTTGCTGAAACAGCGATTCTCATTGGCAAGTACTGTCTTAACAACAAAGGCGGAAAGCATGATGGAAGGGGACAATGATGATGCAAAAAACCCTGTTCTCTGTCACCATTAAAGTTCCCAACGTGAAAATAATAAATAAATGAATGTGATTCAAATTGAGCAACACATTTGCTGACATTTTCGAACAAATACAAGTTAATTATAAACCGCCAGCAACAGTGCAGAGCGTGACGAAAGTATTTGTTAGTTGTTGACTGCAATATTAAAAATTGATATGTTGAAGAAACTCTGATACTCTTTTGATTACAATATTAAAAGAATAAACTTTGATATTCAGTTTGTTGATTTCAAATATAAGATTTTTTTTTATTTTATGTGTTTACAACATCACATACATAACATAGCATGATAATGAAAAATTTTTTCCCGTGAATCGCTGGTGGCCTGCACAGGCAAAATAAATAAAATTTCCTCCCTCCTGGGTGAATCTTTTTTTTTTTTTTTTTAAATCATGTTATTGCCAACAAATATTTTAAGCCTGGCCTTTCTTACAATTAATCACCAGCACCATCGTGTATGAAATGCAGAGCTGAACACCGGACTTAGTTCAGTGCTGTGGAAGATTGAGCGCTCCTGGAGCTGCAGGTTGTAACGAACTCAGAGATGCACATTGTTGGAGAAAACTCAGGCCCCCCTGTCCGAGTTGGACAGTTGCCGGTGGAAGGATAGTCACAATGTTGTCCTCTTTGATGTTCTCGGTGCTTAGTCAATTAGCTCAAATAATACATGAAACTTAATAAAATATAGAAATTAATCACAACAGATGAGAGAAGCAGGTAATGCAGCAGAAACCAGTGTCTCCCCCTCACGCCGGTCCCAAGCCTGGATAAATGCAGAGTTGTGACAGGAAGGGCATCCGGAGTAAAACTTCTGCTACATTTCTCATGCAAATGATCAAAACGAAATTCATACCGGATCGGTCGAGGCCTGGGTTAACAACAACCGCCATCATTGCTGTTAACCAACAGGATGCTGGTGAAAATTGGACTACTGTTGTTCAAAGACATCGAAGAAGGAGAGGTGTGAGGCATGTCCGTAGGCAGAGAGAGAAGAGGAAATGCACGAGTCTAGGACTGAGAGTAGGGACTTTGAATGTTGGAACTAAGACCAAAGAGCTTTATGGGTGTGGTGAAGGCAGCTATGAAGGTAGTTGGAGTAAGAGTAGAAGATACAGAAGATAGGGTGAGATGGAGGCAGATCATTTGCTGTGGCGACCCCTGAAGGGAACAGCCGAAAGGAAAAGAAGAAGAAGATGAGAAGAGGCAGGTATCCCTTTATTCCAAAAATCAAGCAGATAAGTTGGAAAAAGGAAGTCAGTCAAACATCCTACTGTCCCCGACTCAGTCTGCCTGAACCCCTCCGACTTCCGTATAGACTCTTCAATAGTGCAAAGTCAGTTTCTCTAACCTCAACCAATTTCCCATTATGTTTGCAGTTCAATGATTTTAGTCCCTCCTACCTAAATACCTGTACTTTTCCCATGTTCTGTACCGCTCTTAATTTTATATCACCCACCCCTCGCCGATATCATTTCCATCATAAACTCTCCCCTTACTTTTTTCTGAATTTGGGAGGTATTTATAAAATATGTGGTGAGTTGTAAGCTCCTCCTTCCTGGTTTTGCTTTATTTGCTGGTATGCGTGCAAACTGATCACACGGATTATATTAAGTGGGACCTTATTCTTCTACTTATTCTAATGTTTTTATCTAAAATACTAGATGTAAAATTTATAAAATATAAATGGGGGCAGTGGTGGCCTGGTGGTAAAAGGTGCTGGATCACTGGCACTAAGCTTGGGGGCTCAAGCCCCACTCTCCACAGGTTGTCACTGTCCCCTCAGTACAACTAACTGGGTTATCAAAGGCCAGCTATGTCTTTCACGGTCTATGGTGAGAGGTTCACGTAAAAGAACCATTGTTGTCTTTCGTCAAGAGTAGGCATACATAGCCGTCAGTGTGTTTCAGCTGTATGATGGCCGGTGAGCTGTTCTGGAGGGATTCTGCCCTCGCTACGAAAGAGCGGATACATGCAAGGATCAGGGATGCCAGAAGAATGTCAACATACCAGTAACCAGTATAAAACAGAAATGAGCTTTTACTGTATTTCTTAAATATTGTTGTATTGTCATAGTTCTTATTGTTCCAATGCCACATATAACTATTACACAAATGCTCGCCCTGGGCCCTGAGCCTTCACGAGTTTCAACATTTTTACTTAAGGCGAAGCGTGAGACCATATTTAATTCAATATTCACAGGACATGCACTCTATATACAATTCTTTGTTTTCTTTTCAGCCAGCGTGTCATAGCTTCTTTAGTAGGAGAAGAAGTGTCAAACCATCCTCCTCCTCACCCATCGATCCTATCAGCTGATCTCATGGCTTTCATGCACTTTCTGGCGGTTTCCCACTTTCAGTCTCCACGTCCTGTTCACCATGAACAGGGCATCCAGGCTCAATCAGAGACTTGTGATCAGTCTACCCAGACTGATGGCTTTACTTCTGATGGTTACTCCACTGCTTCTTCTTCTCCTCTAGGGTCACTCTTCATTCCTTTACCCTCACCTGACTACTCTTCTCCAATACCTTCTCCTCTTTTTCCCAATGTTGGTGACCCTGTACATCGGCCTGAATCATCAAACAATTATTCACCCACTTCCCCCACGGAGTCCGAGTCTCTCTGTTCCGTTGTAATTCTCGTTATTCCCTTGGATCAGGTCAACTGATTCGTAATATCCAATCTGTTTAATAAAGCTCTCTTTTCTCTACTTTGAGTTTCGGTGGGGTTTTTTTTTCCCACATTTGTGCACCAACACGACACCAACCAGCCCTTTAGCCTTACATAGTTGTTCCAAGATTACATATAATCATGATTCTTGCAACGAATAAATATTATTTCTTCCATTACTATGTTTAACCAGCTATTGCTAAAACTTCAAGTTGAGTATAAATTGTAGGACATAAAATGAGAATTTTCCCACAACATGGACGAAAAAGGACCCCACATCCTGCATCATGATGGAAAAAAACACAAACAACGTTCCGTGTTGTGCACTCAGTTTCGGTATCAGAGATTCGAACTGTCGTCATTCACTTGAGGTAAATTTTAACAACTGGTTCTAGTACAACTTTTCACATTTACCTTCATGGCAGGTTGCCTGCATGGATGTTCACTGGGATGTAGGATGAGACTCGTTAAAAATGGCAAGTGATGTCCTGAAACTTTGAGATTTAATACCCATTCGTTAGCTGACTGTAGGGTTGCTGGGGAGGCTGCAGCTTATCTCAACCAACTCTGGGAGAAGGCGGGGTATACCCTGAACAGCTCGCCAGACCATCATAGAGCAACACACACACACACACACACACAAATATTCACGATCCCATCTAGGTAGAATTTGGAAAACTACGTTTACCTTATGTGCATTTCTTTGGACTGTGGAAAGAAACCAGAGAACCTGGAGGAAGCCCACACAGGGACGACGAGAACACAAACTCCACATAAAGATGCCCTCATTGAGCCCTGAACAGCTCTCCAGACTGTTACAGGGCCAACACACACACACACACACACACACACACACACACACACACACACATTCATACTTGTGGAAGGAATCCCAAGGAGCCAATGATGTGCATGTCTTTGATATGAACATGCACACTCCACAGAAACCTCCTTGCTCAGCCTGGGACCGGAACACAGAACCTTGCTGCTGTGAAGCAGATGTGCTGACCATGAGACCACTGTGCCACCATCTTTACTTTTTTTTTTTTTTTTTTTAAATTACTACTCAATCTGAAAAAACAAGAACTTCCTAAACTTTATTTTTATTTCATAAAATTACCTGGAATGAGCAGATAAAGACCCAGTGAGGAAGTGAGGAAAAACTTAATGTTTCTCTTTCATTCTCAACAAGAAGTTAAAACCCCGAGATTAACAGTAGCGGAGGAAACAGTGCGGAATCCAAATCGCCCTGCAGAATGCAGAACACGTCAGACACGAAACGTCAGAAGACCAGACACGACTGTCTCCTTTATTAATTAAACCATTCACCTCCTCATCACAAAGTCTCAAGCGTAAAGCTACCAGTTTACCTCGACAGCTGCGTCCCGTCAAGCTTCCGGACTCTCGAGATTTTCTCTCATCCAAATTATGCCAAAAGAACTTGGCCCTCTGTGGAGTCTTTCAACTGTCAACCTCATTGTACTGATTAAAAGTTCACCCATGAAAGGAATGTGTGCTCGGGTCGTCGGCGGTGCTCAGCAGCGCGAGCCAAAATCACCGAGTTGGTAAAGATGATGAGATGGAGTTATTATTTAATACAGAGGAACATTGATCTGATGTAATGATGTCCTGAGGCACTTAGAGCCCAAGACGAAAAAAAAAAAACCTGTCAGTTTGTATTCAGGGTGTATGGGAGTAATAAACTGCATTGGGGATTAAAGGATGATCCAACACACTGTTTCTGTGGGAGTATGAGGGAAAAACTGTAGGTCCCACTTTGTGTGTGTGTGTGTGTGTGTGTGTGTGTATATTATATATATATATATATATATATATATATATATATATATATAGAGAGAGAGAGAGAGAGAGAGAGAGAGAATATTCGTGGGTGTGTGCATAAAATATGGGAACATGTAGGAGGGTAGTGAGAGAAGTGATGCTCAGTAAAAACAATTTCAGCCTTCATGGAAACCACACAAAATAAAACAAAACCTCTGGAGAGACTTCTGAGCTCATAACAGTATATCTGTTGTCGCTACCTGTAATGACGGCTTTTTGTTTCCTGGCCTGCGGTTAGAGGTAAGAGACAATCTGCTGAAATGTAGCCCTGAGGTCGATGTTAACTATAATAATAACATGTCTATTAATACAGAAGAAAAAGAAACAGCATGAGATAATTATACTCATAAATTCACTTCTACACAGAAAACAAGTGCATCCATTAGCTGTGGTCTGAAAACAATCTTCTCATTTAAATGTGACAGGGAACATGTCAATTTTGCATCCTGATACAGTCACAGTCACCCTAATCAATCCATGACAGCAAATATGGCTGTTGTCTCTTGGTAGGAAGCAGGGTGGGGCAGTATGATGGTATACACACGTTGTATTACCCCTGAATCACCATGAATACACCCACTGCAACACACGGGGAACCTCAGTGTCACAGCAGAGTGCATGACTCAGTCAGCTTTGTATCAGAGTTAAAGATATCAAATGGCATGGAGGAGGCACAGAGACAATTTCAGAATTACTTACAAGTCGTTCACCACTCCTACATTTCATTAAAGTGTCACATAATTTCTACCCTTATGCTGAAGTGGCAACATTGTTAGGTCTCAAAAGTGAAGCTGTGGAGCAAGCATGTGGAAACAGGAGGAAGAGTCGAGCGGAACACATCCAAAATGACGCATGCGAAAGTAAAAAAACAAAAAACCAAACAAACAAACAAACAAAAAACCCCACATGGTCGTGCGGAGTGTTTGTGCACATGAAGCAAAAGAAACAAAAAAAACGCTCACGATTCTGCTTCATGCAAAATCCAAGCTTCAGAAAGTTCATCAGGTCTCATGACCCTAAGTATATAACTTTACCTTAAACATGTAACTGATGTTGCGGTTCCAAGTTTATATGGATAATGTCTGCCCAGAGTTTATTATTCCAAATAAAAGAAAATAATCCGAACGGGCAGTTTGTCCATTACAGTGGTACCTTGACTTGCGAGTGTCTTTTAGAACAAATTTTCCATGATATGAGCTTCGATCCACCAAAAATCTGAACCATCCAACCAGCAAAATTTTGATTTACGAGCTCTGCTGGGGAAATGGCTTTTCCGGCCCAATTAGCCTTGTATTCTTTCACGTGTTTTCCTCCGCATTAAGAGAATGGCTTGTACAGTGATTCTCAATTATTTTTTGTGATGCCCCTATAGCAAGGAAAAAAAAAAAAGAAATAAAAAAAATTCACCCTCCCTTCCCTCGCAAATGACTATAAATAGTGTTTACTGCACTTTGTATCGTTTGCTCGGTGTTTTTTTCCCTACACCATAGGGAACACATTGAGAGCACCACTGCCTCCTACTGTAGAGGATGCACAATTACAAAAAATTCTAGTACAGCATGGCAAAAAAAAGCATGTTCCCAAGGTCATACTCGCCTTCCCCCCCGGCATCACACCCTCACTATTTGAGAAGCAGTGGCCTTGTGGGAGCTCACCACGAGCCTTTCCTTGTTGGAATTTGTAGTTTGCACATACACAAAATTCTCCTCCTCCTTTACGCACCAATTCATGCCTGCCCATGTGACATCTTTGCCACAGTCGATGATCGGAAGGGTAAGTTGACTTGTTTTATTCTTCATTTTTTATTATTATTATTAATGTTCATGTATTATTATTGTGAAATATTTATTGTTTTTACATATTTATCTTTAATATATCAAGTCAAATATAACTGTTTATAATCACATTGTATGAGTATGGGAGGGGATTGGAATGGATTAATTGGTTTTCTATTATTTCCTATGGGAATTTTTGTTTCATCTAATGAGCATTTTGACTTACAAGCTTGCCCTTGGAACGAATTAATATCGTAAGTCAAGGTACCGCTGTATAAGTTATTCATTGAATTAAAAAGCTACATCCTGGTAAATACCGTTACTGTGACAAAGTTACTCACACCATGATACAAGAGAATACTCACACCACCGCCCCTAGTTGGAAAGAGGGGTAGCGTGTTTGTGTCTCTGTACTCTGTCAATCACAGAAACACTAAACAATCATATGCTTTGGTGAGCTCGTATATGCAGAAGAGGGCAGAAAGCGCATTCCTCACAGTGTGCAATAATGCTGCAGATGAAGTTGGTTGGTGTCCCAAGTGTCACCAAACACACGTTAGGGTTAATCCATGCTCCCAAAAAAAGAGAATTTCTGATGGTCTGGATGAATAGCGTGTAGAATGTCAGAGGAATAAACCAACACTGACAGCATTACAACATGACAGACACTCCTTCGCTTGTGTGACTGGGATTGTGTGCGCTTGTAGAAAAAAAACAAAACCCTCAACTGTGCTCCTGTGGCTGTATCTCTTTTGTTAGTGCTGTGTCACACTGAATATTTAATGCTGGAGATAAATACTGCATGATGGACACACACAGCACAATGTGGCAAGTGAAAAGGTCAGCTGTGTCTTTTAACATGGATAATGATGAACATTGCACTCAGGGGATCCTCTAGGGTTTCAAATAACAAGTAATGAGAGCTTACTGATGGAAGTCTGGGCAGGTTAAAGGTCATGTACGCAGCACAAGGAATGATCAGACTGAGCAGAAAGGAGAAGGAACAAAAGATGGATCATCACCGTGTCAGAAACTCCAGTCGTTAAAAAGCTCTGCAAAATGGTTAATACCCCTCAGCCCAAGGTTCACACACCAGTGTCAACACGGACAGCAAAAATGGTGATGATTGCTGATGGAGTTCGAGCTAATCCATGTACTGTAATTTCAACATGGAAGCTGATTTGGTCATATTGGATACTGCAACGTGATGAAATTCGACAGACTTGTGTAGATACCAAGTGCCAACATCCACATAATAAACACTGATGCTCAGTGATGGTGTTTTTAAAAAAAATAGTAGTTTCTTATCTAAATATACATAAAATATAAATATTAAAGCAGGTTTAAGACAATTTATGAAATCATTATGCGATCTGAGCGAATAAGATTAGATAAGATAAGATACAGCTTTATTAATCTCACAATGGAGAAATTCACTGTTACAGGCTCTTGCAGTACCATCAGTAGAGGCTGCAAAATAGCTTAGAAAGGTGTAACATCCTTGAGTTAATTTGAACATAACAATAAAATATATAATAGTCTGTTCCCAGAGTGCTGTATCAAGGCACCTCAGTGGGATGTCTGTGGGAAAGGAAAAAGTGAAAGAAAGGCCGATTCCAGACCTCGGGCACAGTACTCAGTGAGCAGCCTATTCGCTCAGAGATTTCTTTCTGTGTCTTACCCTCTCGCTTGAGGGTGTCAATGATGGCCTTCTGGACAGCAGTCAGGTCGGCAGTCTTACCCATGATTGTGGTTTTGAGTAATGAACCAGGCTGGGAGTTTTTAAAAGCCTCAGGAATCTTTTGCAGGTGTTTAGAGTTAATTGGTCAGATGATTAGGTTAATAACTCGTTTAGACTACCTGAACATGATATGCTAATATTTTGAGATAGGAATTTTGGGTTTTCATAAGCTGTATGCCAAAATCATCAATATTCAAACAATAAAAGACCTGAAATATTTCAGTTGGTGTGCATCAGTTCAGTTCATTTTCTGTAACCGCTTCATCCTAATTAGGGTCGCGGGGAGGCTGGTGCCCATCCCAGCCAACTCAGGGCGAGTACACCCTGGACAGCTCGCCAGGCCATCGCAGGGCGGAAACACGCTGACGGCTTTGCAGCCTACTCTTGTCGAAAGTCAGCAATGGTTCTTTTACATGCCTCACACCATAGACAGTGAGAGACATGGCCGGCCTTTGATAACCCAGTTAGCTGCACTGGGGGAGTTGGTGTGCAATGAATCTCAAATATATGAAAGTTTAATTTTTATCAGTACAGTACATTTTATATATATATATATATATATATATATATATATATATATATATATATATGCAGCACGGTGGCGTAGTGGTTAGCACGTCCGCCTCACAGCAAGAAGGCCCGGGTTCAATTCCCGGCCTGGGCGTTTCTGTGTGGAGTTTGCATGTTCTCCCCGTGCTTGTGCGGGTTTCCTCCGGGTGCTCCGGTTTCCCCCGCAATCCAAAGACGTGCACTATAGGTTAATTGGCCGTTCTAAAATTGACCGTAGTTTCTCTCCTGCAGCGGCACTGGAACCCAGTCGTATCGGCACTTGCCTTTCCATTGGATCCTTCCGGTGGCGCCGAGACAGGGGGGGACTTGCTGCTTGGGTAACAGCCTGTCCCTCATTACTCTCCCTACCCAGGCTCTGTGCACTGGGGAGTATCACCAGTCGGGATACTGGCCAGAGCGCAGCCATAGTCCTTCGGGACTGACGGTGCCTACGCGATACACACACACACACACACACACACACACATATACAGTGGTACCTCACCTTACGAAAGACCCAACAAACGAAAAACCCAGGTTACGAAACGTATTTACCTAAAATTTCCATCTCTGGATACGACAAAAAAATTCACGTTACAAAACACGCCATCTCAAAAATTCTCCCAATATCCCACCCCGCTGGCCTCCCATTGGCCATCTCCCAACATCCCGCCCCGCTGGCCTCTCATTGGCTATGAGGGAGCTGCATCTCCAAAAAACCCATGACGCAGCTCTCTCCCATTGGCTAGAAGGGAGCTACAGCTCCATAATATCCATGATGCTTTTCGTATGCCTTCGACCCCTTGTTCGTCACGGAGTTCTAACACACGTAAAGGACAGAGTTACTGTTGTTTCGTGAGTTTTTCGAGTGTGCTCATTGCAACTTTATTTTTTTGGCTCAGGCTTTTAACCTTGCATAAACATTTAAGATTACAGATGCTCATTCGTTTTACGTCCCCCCCCAAAAAAAAAATTGTCAAATTTTGAGTTTAGATGTACCTAAGGAGTACGCTGACGTAATGATTCAATGACGTAATGATGCTGCGTCCATTGTTTACAAACGACAGACTGAACCTGCCCCTCCTTCTTCCCAGTTCAGTTATATATATATATATATATATATATATATATATATATATATATATATATATATATATATATATATGTCTGTCTTCCTTTCGGCTTTTTCCCTTTTACTCGGGAGTCGACACAGCGAATCATCTGATTCGCACGTTTTGATTTTGGCAGAGGTTTTTACATCGGATGCCCTTCCTGTCACAACCCTTTTTAGCAAGGTTCAGAAACACGCTGATGACTTTGCAGCCTACTCTTTACGAAAGTCAGCAATGGTTCTTTTACGTGCCTCTCGCCATAGACAGTGAGAGACATGGCCCGCCTTTGATAACCCAGTTAGCTGCACTGGGGGGAGGGGGGGGGGCGTGACAACCTTGTGGAGAGTGGGACTTGAACCCCCAAACTTTGGATCAGCGATCCAGCGCCCTATACCACTAGACCATCACTGCCCCCAGTTCAGTTATATTATATATATATATATATATATATATATATATATATTATATATCATTATTTTTATACATACATACATACACAGTGAGTCGTCGACTTACAACCTATGCGAGTTACGTCTGATCAACTTTACGACCGCAAAAGTGGTGAAGCATGATTCATGGCAGTGCAGTGCAAGTGTTCTATATGACAGTTGTTTACACTGCCGGCAGCGGCAGCATCTTAAAAGGCCAAGCAGGAGATGATGCAGCTTCACTTTCTAACTGCTCAGAGCGAATCTTTTCATCTACTTTCAATGTCACGTCACTGTGGCATGAAGCAGAAAGCCAATCCGTTCTGTGTGGGCGGGTCCGATACCTTGTAACTCTAATTTTATTGGACTCACACACTGCAGTGTTTATGTGACAGGAAGCGCGTCCCAAGTTTTGGCAATCAGCTGCTCTGCGGGTTGAAGTTTTTCCATGTCTGTCCATTTGTGTTAGCTTGCCAGTTGTGCTTGGCTTCGTGGAAATGAGCTGATCAAAACGAGGGAAGTTTATCTCTTTACTCAAACAACATGCGCAGTCTGTGGCTATTATTATAATCCATTAAAATTGGAGTTTGAAGCTATCGGACCCGTCCACACAGTGGAGTTCAGAAAGGATTGGCTCTCTGCTGTGTGTCACAGTGACATGGAATTGAAAATAGGTGTATAGATTTAAATGCGCAAGATTTATTCATCTGTTTTTGTTTGGCGTGAGTGTATTTGGATGGAAAGTCGACATATGACCAGATCGATTTACGACCGGTCTGCCGAAACCAAAAGCGGTCGGACGTTGACGACTCACTATATATATATATATATATCAGTTATATAGCGTGTTACCCTTGTGTTAAGACGTCGTCTCTGTGATCTTTGTGTTTACACTGTTTTGCAGACTTTTGTAACCCTAAGCAAATATGGTTGATCAGAAGCATAAGCCCACTAGCATGGGTGCAAGTCTCATACACAGATGAATTATGAATCTTCTCGGATTGACGCAATCTACTATGCATACTCAGTTAAGCAAAGAGAGTTGTAAAATGAATGAAAACCCGAATCCAGAAAAGAAAGTGAACTCTCCGCTCTGCTGGTGATTCAAATCAGTGCAGGCTGAGTACTAAACGAGTATTCAACGGCCACCTTGCTCACTTGAAAGACCGGAAGCCCATATAACCCGCGCTTTATCTCAAGCACAAGCAAGTAAACTTCTTTTGGTGTTGAGCGCCTCACACATTGTAAGCGTTGATTGGCTGTTTAAAGGTTCATGGAAAGTGACTCGGCTCAGCTTCATGTAAAGTGACCATCCGTCGACCATTGGAGCCATTTACAAGCAGAAAGATCGCATCACAGAGAATCTTAAAGGTTATATTTGATACTGTAGTTGATATTAGATGAGTGAATTTGATTGAAATTTATCTATTTGAAATGATTTTGCTTGAATTTAATTTATTTGAAATTAATGTTGATATTATTTTACAATGTTATGTTTATAATAATTGATTTAGGGGTGTTTTATGAGGTACGGTAATGGTATTTATGGATGCATAGTACAGTATGAACGTCATACGTCACTGGAACATACAGTAACAACTTGCGTTCATTTTCAACTTGCGTTCGGCCATTCGGAACCAAACAAAAACATAAGTCAGGAAGCGTCTGTATAACTGCTAAAAAGACATGGTCAACACATGCGCGCGGACACACACTTTAAAAATTGGAGAGGGTGGGGGCTTATTAAAATGTTACCAGCGGAGTGGAACGGTAAGTGCTTATTACCATCCAGATGGAAAACATGAAATAATAAAAGAACAATAAAAGAGTTTTACTGGTATTTATGTTATTCATTTTGTGGTATCAACCAAACTACTAAGATGAATGCTGAAAATAAACAGAAAGCAGCATAAATAAAAAAAATAAAGAAATAAAACCCTGACTTTTCCCCTCACGGCCAATCGACAGGAATGTCAACTTTAGCACATGGCACGTTTGAACCAATCAACACGATCATAAAAGCACATGGCCAGGAACGTCTTTAAATTTATGAAGTTAGTGAGCAGGAGAATCGGGTGAAAAATACTCGTCATCACTTTCTGATAGGTCCATATCTGGCTCATCGCTCCATTCATTCAGAGCATCCCATAGTTTTGCTGTAGCAGTTTCTATTTGTTCATTGGTTGTTTGACATTTACCAAGAGATTAATAGTTTTTTTTTAAAAGCACGGCGGAACAATCAAATGTGTTGTTACTGATGAACATAACCGACATTCCCCAGCAGCAGGGGGTCTTGAAATACCGTGTAAACTCACTTTTACAGGCAGTGAACGCCTCTACGATTAAGAATTCTTCTATAATCACCCGAAGAGAGAGGATGGTTTCACCACCGCTCGAAACAGATCTGTAGTGATAAATGGAGTTTCAATAGAAAGTCTTTGTCCTGTCCTTTTATATATGTCTTCTCCTTTCGGCTCTTCCCTTCAGGGGTCACCACAGCGAATCATCTGCCTCCATCTCACCATATCCTCTGCATCTTCTACTCTTACCCCAACTACCATCATCTCCTCCTTCACCACATCCATAAATCTTCTCTTTGGTCTTCCTCTAGGCCTTCTGTAGGTCTCCAAACCATCTCAATCTAGCCTCTCCGACTTTGTCTCCAAAACGTCTTACATGTGCTGCCCCTCTGATGTGCTCATTCCTGATCCTATCCATCCTCGTTACTCCCAAAGAAAACCTCGACATTTTCATCTCTGCTACCTCCAGCTCTGCCTCCTGCCTTTTCCTCAGTGCTACTGTTTCTAAACCATACAACATCGCTGGCCTCAACACCATCTTGTACACTTTTCCTTTCCTTCTTGCCGATACCGTCCTATCACACAGCACACCGGACACTTTTCTCTAACCATTCCAACCTGCCTGCACATGCTTCTTCACCTCTTTTCCACACTCTCCATTGCTCTGGACTGTTGAGCTTACACATACATATGAACACACACACACACACACACAAACACACAAACACACGGATCTCTCACTTTCCGCAGTTAATTGGGACCGAGATCCCCGTGACCACCGAATTCCACGAAGTAGGATCAACCTCCCCCAAGGCCCCCCCCGACTGACGTATACGTACATGTATATAATATCAATAAATACATATTCAATGCTATAAATGATTATAATAATTAAACATTCAAAAATAATGCATAAGATATAAATGAAATATAAATACACACACACACATACAGACGCACGCACACGCAGATGCACACCTCACATAAAAATGTATGTAGTTTTGATGGGAGGTTTTGGGCTGTTTTTTTGTTTTGTTAAAAAATGGTCAATTCACAACCTGAATGCGCTTTTATATATATAAAAAAAACATTGACGCGAGATTCTCTACACCATTATCTTATCTGCTCCATGCACTCCTCTGCGGTCGATTTTATCCCTCTGTTGTTGTTTTTGTGCGGCTGAAGCAGTTTTTCCTCTCACACTCAATCTTTCCTCTGGTTTTCATGAGACCTTGAGTTTAAGGTCATGTCCAAGGCTTTACCTCCACCAACTAACCAGCGTTATACAAGCCTCCCATGACTTGACTTGTCGGGGGGATTTTTATGGACGGTTGGCTGGTCGAATTTCTCCCACCTTGCTTCATGCTTCTATAAACGGGTTTTACAGCTTTATTCGCTTCAGTGTATTTCGAACTGTCTCTGACAGGAAATGGGTGGTGGGTTCATTATACACATTAAATTGCTCTGTGATTGAGCCGTTACCATAGTGAACCGATGCGAGTGCATCGTTATAAACCTGTGATGTGTATTTTTATTGTAAACAAACATGACAGAACATCTCACCATGTGGAGGAAGTGTGCTGGAATACCAGAGGAAATCTAGAACAGATTGCAGTTAGAGTCTAATTAAAGATGGTCGATTAACAGCTGAGGGAAATGACGACGGGTTCGCAGGGGGGTCGCATCACGCTAAGTGAGCTCTTGATAGAACGTGATTCGGGAGCATGTGCGTATCGAGTTAGCAGTTTTCCACACAGTGAGAGACGAGTAGTCAGAACCTGATCACTGACTGCTGTATCACAGAAACCGCAAGAAGGAAAACTTTTCACTAAAGGAAAGAATAACCAAATGAACCTGACAAACACTTGCTTGAAACCTACACCATGGGTTAAAAAAAATACAAACAAACAAAAAAAAAAACCTCAAACCACAAAAAAAAAAAAGTCATGAGTCTTTATTCTATATGCCAAACAGTTCAGGATAAAATAGTGTTTCTTTTTTGCACACACACACACACACACACACACACACACGGCTAACAACAGGCACAATGAGCTTGTTTTAATAACCGGATCGACACCTGAAACAGATCAAATTATTCATTAAAGATTCAGTGTGAACAATTAAATAGTTGAAACATTCATCACAACAAATAAATCAACGCCACAGAAAACACTCCTGAGTAAATCACCTCTTTACTGCAGTTACACACAATTAGTATAGAGGTAGGGAATATTTATTTCTAGAGCATGTTAAGTGTGTGTGTGTGTGTGTGTGTGTGTGGGATGAATAAATTGATGTGATGTGCTGTGTGTATTCGCTCTTCATGCATGTAGCCATATTTCATGTAGGAGTACTAAAGCTGGAACAGGAATAGTGTGCAAAATGAGTACTGTACAAATCTCAACACGCCCCCTCGTTAACACTCACAGTGTACTAACACCTCACTGTGTTCTCTACCGTACACAGCAAACACACACCGAGACACAATAACATACCAAACCCCCCCTCATCACACACCGAGACACAGTCACATACCAACCCCCCACACTAAACACACGCCAAGACCCAGTAACATACCAAACCCCTCTCTGCACATCACACACCAAGACAGTCACATACCGACCCCCACACCAAACACACACCGAGACCAAAAAAAAAAAAAAACCTCACACACCAAACACACCAAGACAGAATAACATACCAACCCCCCACACCAAACACACTTGAGACACGTTAACATAAAAAAACCTCAACACAAACACACCGGGACAGCAACATCCAAACCTGCCAACATATCAAACACTCCAAGACATAGTAACATACCAAACGTTCCACACCAAACACACCGAGACAGAATAACATACCAAACAAATCACACCAAGACAGTCACATACCAGCCACCCCACATCAAACAGATCAAACACATTGACATGCCAAATCCCCAGTGTAACACAGTAAGGTATCAAATCAACACACACAGTAGCACACACCGAGACACAGTAACATGCCAAACCCCCACACCAAACACACACTGTGACACAGTAACAAACCAACCCCATACAAAGTAACATACCAAACACACACACAAGACACAGTAACACACTAAAGCCCCCACACATACCAAACACAGACACACATAGTGACACACCGAAAACACACACATCAAAACGCATACACAGTGACACACAACCCCCTTCCCCACACACAGAAAATACATCAAACATTCACCAAGACACAGTACCACCATCACTCACACACCCCCACGCAACACACCACAACCCATTCTATTTAGATTCACTCACGAAAACCGTGCTTCAATATTTGGGCCAGTTAGTTCTTCATGTGTTGTTCAGAATTGTTTTAAATGCTCCATTTGTGACACTTTACCATCTGTCAAATTTTTTTTAGAATACAATATTGATATCACTCCTACAGATTTATCAAATTCTTTCGTCTGAAGCACCAACACAGTGTTGACGAGCGAACAGCACATGCAGTTAAATCAACAATAACGATAGAGTGGAGTCTGACAATTTATAGATCACCTCTCCCTTGCCAGCACTGAAATAGTGTGGAACATTTAACACCTGACTTCAATTCCTAAATTCTGAAGGCCAATTTCAGTTCAGTGCTTAAATCTTTCAGAAAAGTCAATACCAATGGAGCAGGCAGTATTGTCCACGATAAGAAAGATTAATGAGGTGCAGCTGTACAATGTTGTGCTTGAGATGCTTTATACGCTTCATCATGGTACAGTGCTGGCAGTGGTAGCCTGGTGGTAAAGGTGCTGGGTCACTGATCCTAAGGTTGGAGGTTCAAGCTCCACTCTCAACAGGTTGTCACTGACCCCCAGTGCTGCTAACTGGGTTATCAAAGGCTGGCCATATCTTCCACGGTCTATGGTGAGAGGCATTTAAAAGGACCATTGCTGACTTTCGACAAGGGTAGGCAACATAGCCGTCAGCATGTTTCTGCCCCATGATGGCATGGTGAGCTGTCCAGTCAGCTGGGATGGGAGACAGCCTCCCTGCGACCCTAATTAGGATTAAGCGGTTAAAGAAAATGAATGACTGAATGGTACTGTGCTGCTCAAAAATAAACAAAAACAATCCAAGCTTTATGATTCAAACAAAATACTGTCATGTATTTCGTGACTCGATCTCTTACCCCTTCAAAAAGGTCATTAAAACAATTCCAGATGAGCTTATAATTATACTGATGTTCCATCATAAGAAACCGATAAATTCCAGTTGTCAAGACCAGGTTATTGTATAATAATGTAAATTAGAAGCGTCTCATTTAACAAGTTCATATATCATAATGCCTGGTACAAGAGCTCAACAAAATGGCTTTTATTACTCGGATGAAAGCAGGAACATTTTATGAAGCCAGTCATGTAATTAATTTTGTCCACTGGTTTCCCTGAGTAGCAGTTTCACGCTGTCACCCATCACCTCTTGGGCACAAACAGCGCAGAACAGAGAGTAAAACAACCTCTTATTTCTATCTGACAAAGGTGTACGTGCAGAAATACTTTCTTCCTCCTTAATAAATTTCATCAGCCAATCAGATCAACTGTCCACAGATCCCTTGTGAGATTCCACTTAGTAAACTGAGGATTTGTCAAAATGCTGCATATAATAGTTTTGAATGCAAGGAATGGAAAGTCTTACAGGGATCAATTCCCCACTTAAATGCTGCAGCAGGTAATTCAATTTCATTTGAATATCTTGCTTCGCATAATCATCAAAATTTTTTCACTTGCATCATCAGTTCATTTTCTGTAACCGCTTAATCCGAATTAGGGTCATGGGCAGACTGGTGCCCATCCCAGCACACTGATGGCTTTGCAGCTCCTCTTTACGAAAGTCAGCAATGGTTCTTTTACATGAACCTCACACCATAGACAGTGAGAGACATGGCCGGCCTTTGATAACCTAGTTAGCTGCACTGGGGGGACAGTGACAACCTTGTGGAGAGTGGGACTCAAACTCCCAACCTTAGGATCAGCGATCCAGCACCCTATATCACTAGGCCACCACTGCCCTTTTTGACTTGCATCATCATCATCATCATAACCCGAATCCCTCAAATGCTGCATGACATGACAAGATGTCTATGACCTGCGTATAGGGACTCCGCAGGGAATGCTGGGTAACTGAATGTACCACCTGTCAGTTTTGATTCGTGTGAGGTGAAGTACAGTCAAACGATAATGAAACACAGTGACAACAGATATAACCTTAGATGGAAAGGGAATATCCTTCTTCTTGAGAGACACAACAGTGCATCACACGCCCTGAGCATGGTGACAACCCTTCTCCGTCCCAGTGAGAAACTCTGCAGTCTGGAGTCAGCAGAACTCATCTCATTCCCGAGCATAATCTATTCGACATCTTTTCCATCACAAGGCTCACAAAACACTCACCAAGACTAACAAGAAGCACAAAATCATAACCGAAGAATAATTTCACATCAAATTCTACACTATAAACATTCCAGCTTAATTAATACAGCCTGAAGAGTCAGTACATTGGGGGATTATTAAATTTGGTATGAGTGAAGGAAGAAGAAAAAAGTAAAGTAACAAGTCCTCAGTTCAGAGTCTCTCAAAAGCTTTACAACAATGAGATGAAAAATGGAAACATGGCTCTGACACAATTACAATTGCATTGCAATCTAAAGGATTCATCTATTTCTTTTCACTCAGGCCACTAAGGAACTTGTTCAGTCCTTGGTCATATCAAGACTAAACTACTATGGCTCACTCATGGCAGGTCTACCTTTCGGTGCTATTTGACCTCAGCAACTGATCCAGAATGCAGTTGCATGGCTTGTTTTTAACCCTCCCAAGTTCTCCCCCACCACTGCCACGATCTCTCCACTGGTTTCCTGTAGCTGCTCGCATTAGATTAAAAGCACTAAATGCTTTCCTACAAAATCAGAAATGGACCTGCACCTTCCTACCTCAAAGCACTTACCACACCCTGCACTGCACTGTTCTCTCAGCTCCTCCAACACTGCTGGACTGGTCCATCCTTCTACTGAGGGACAAGGGAAACATGCACTCTTAACTCTTCTCTGTTCTGCCTCCAAGGCAGTGGAATGAACTTCCTCTAGATGTTCAGATAGCAGAGTCTCTATGTTACGCATACAAAAGGGGGGAAAGCCTTCAATGGACAAAAATACTTTAAGTGATCTGTTCAGGGTGTAACAACCCGCCTTCACCCAGATGGGTGTCAGCCTTTCCACGACACTAGCTGGGATTAAGCAGGCTTAGAAAATCAACAAATATTACTAAAAATAAAGACTAATAAAAGAATTTGCAGGGATTAGTCATTATAGGGATCCCTCACTTTCCACGGTTAAAAGGGACCGAGACCCCCCCACGACTGCCGATTTCCGCGAAGTAGAATCGCCCCCTCTCACCAACGTATCCATACATGTATATGTGAGGCGCTCCACCGAATATAGGCGCTTGTCGCAAGTGACGTATGGTGCTTGTGAGACAAAGCTCGGCTTATCTGATCTTTCAAGTGAGCAAGTGAAGATTGAGTACTAAACAAGTATTCAACGCGTACTTGCTCATTTGAAAGATTGGAAGTCCGGATAAGCTGCGCTTTGTCTCACTACCTCCGAGTGTTACTTGCAACAAGCGCCTACTTTCGGTGGAGCGCCTCACATATGTGTATATAATATCAATAAATACATATTCAGGGATCCCAATGAGGTTTAGAAAAAATAGAGAAAACAGGTTTAGAAATCGAGGAAATGAAATATTTCAGTATCTTAATAGTACAACACAATAATTAAAAATGTCACAACATTTACTCTGCACTATTAAACAGTCTTACACTGCACTTATTGCATAAACTTATAAAAATAGTGGAATTCTGATATATAGGCGAGTAAAAAAAATAGCGGAATTCTGCTAAATAGCGGAGATCTGGGATCCCTGCATATTCAACACTATAAATACTTATAATAATTAAACATTCAAAAATAATGCATAAGATGTAAATTAAATATAAATACACACAGATGCGCACCTCACATAAAAATGTAAATAGTTTTGTTGGGGGGGTTGGGTTGTTTTTGTTTGTTTCGTTTTTTTTTTTGCATAATTGGCCTCGTTTTGTGGAATTTTCCTTAACCTTCCCCCCTTTTTCCTTAATTTCCTCATTTTTAAAAATTTTTTTTCGATGAATATTTGTGCTGTGCCCTGATAAAGAGAAAAAGCCGAAAGAAAATCTTATCTCATTTGTGAGGCGCTCTACCGAATATAGGCGCTTGTCGCAAGTGACGTATGGTGCTTGTGAGACAAACGCAGCTTATCCGGACTTCCGATCTTTCAAGTGAGCAAGTCAAGGTTGAGTACTAAACAAGTATTCAACGGGCACTTGCTCACTTGAAAGAGCGGAAGTCCGAATAAGCCGCGCTTTGTCTCACAAGTATCATACGTCCCTTGTGACCAGCGCTTACATTCGGTAGAGTGCCTCACATTTTTGAAAAACCTGTGATCGATTGTTGCTGCAGAAACTGAAGCACGAAGTAGCGAGGGATCACTGTAGTCCCTCAGTACTGTTTCAGATGCACCGATTAGATTTAGATTCACAAGTTACCCAACTGATACAATCTGACATAATTCAGTAGAAATGCGGTAGAAAAATAAACAGCAGGTTTCTGTATTTTAAAGGTTTTCCTAAATATTATTGAAGTGTATGTTTAAAATCCCAACACATAATGAATCAGGCAAATATAAAACTAACTTTCTACTCAACCTGAAAACACAAAACACTGCTTAAACAATTACCAACGGTGATATTTTAAAACAAAGTATGTATTATCTATCCTTTAAAAAAAACAACAACAACATACTGTAGATATTTACATTTAAATCACTGGTGCAATTCATTATAAGCTATTTTTTAACTCTGAATATTTTCCAATTAGCTGCTACAGCACTTAAAATTACATTTTGTTAAGCAGTCAGTCAGATCTAAATAGCACATAACACTTCATCCCATGTCTATTAGAAAGATGTTGACGGTGTACTGAACCGACTGCTCTCGGCTTTTGCAGCACTTTTTAACATGCAGTTACATAAGCACTTAGTTCCGGTACCACTGTTAACGTGTAGGGAACTTGACGTGGGTCTTAAAGCGGAACTGTCTTTATCGAGGCAACAGGACAGGCTCATCTTGTTGCTAAGCAACCTAACTTTCCAAAGGCATGCACTTATCTTCATAGATTCGATCACCCTCTTTGGCAAGCCAGCACACAAACAACGGCTTCCAAATTTCACTGGGGGGTGGGAGGGAGAACTTTAAATATTATTATTATTAATAACAATAATCTTTTATAGTAATAAGTGTGTGTGTGTGTGTGTGTGTGTGTGTGTGCAGTATTAGAGTGTTTTGAGTGTGTGCGCATTAGAGACAAGACCAGTGAAAC
This sequence comes from Plotosus lineatus, assembly GCA_024760905.1. Taxonomy (NCBI): domain Eukaryota; kingdom Metazoa; phylum Chordata; class Actinopteri; order Siluriformes; family Plotosidae; genus Plotosus; species Plotosus lineatus. The sequence goes on from CM045732.1 coordinate 2,156,571, forward strand.
TCACACTCACTGTGTGTATCCCAGAATTATTCTACCTCTAGAAAAAATTTCACTGTACAGTCATTGACAAAATCTTATTGCACATGTGCATGTTCATGTACAAAATCCCATCTCTCAACAAACTAGTAACCAATTTTCATCAACTCTGGCTTACATTAATCTTACAGGTTTACAGATAGTTTTGTGAAAGCAACAGCAAGTTGTATGTCATGCAGCATGAAATTCTGGATCAAAGTAATTAGTAATTAGTAGTGGATCAATGTAATTTTTTTAAAAAAATAGTAGTTTCTTATCTAAATATACATAAAATATAAATATTAAAGCAGGTTTAAGACAATTTATGAAATCATTATGCGATCTGAGCGAATAAGATTAGATAAGATACAGCTTTATTAATCTCATAATGGAGAAATTCACTGTCACAGGCTCTTGAAGTACCATCAGTAGGGGCTGCAAAATAGCTTAGAAAGGTGTAACATCCTTGAGTTAATTTGAACAGAACAATAAAATATATAATAATAGGCTGTTCCCAGAGTGCTGTATCAAGGCACCTCAGTGGGATGTCTGTGGGAAAGGAAAAAGTGAAAGAAAGGCCGATTCCAGACCTCGGGCACAGTACTCAGTGAGCAGCCTATTCGCTCAGAGATTTCTTTCTGTGTCTTACCCTCTCGCTTGAGGGTGTCAATGATGGCCTTCTGGACAGCAGTCAGGTCGGCAGTCTTACCCATGATTGTGGTTTTGAGTAATGAACCAGGCTGGGAGTTTTTAAAAGCCTCAGGAATCTTTTGCAGGTGTTTAGAGTTAATTGGTTGATTCAGATGATTAGGTTAATAGCTCGTTTAGACTACCTGAACATCATATGCTAATATTTTGAGATAGGAATTTTGGGTTTTCATGAGCTGTATGCCAAAATCATCAGTATTAAAATAATAAAAGACCTGAAATATTTCAATTGGTGTTAAATGAATCTAAAATATATGAAAGTTTAATTTTTATCAGTACATTACAGAAAATAATGAACTTTATCACAATATGCCAAAGAGACGATTCATGGATGTGGTAAAGGAGGACATGAAGGTCGTTGGTGTAAGAGAAGAAGATGCAAAGGATAGGGTGAGATGGAGGCAGATGATTCGCTGTGGCGACCCCTGAAGGGAAAAGCCGAAAGGAAAAGAAGAAGATCACAATATGCTAATTTTTTGAGAAGGACTAGTATTTGGTACAATATTATATACAGTCATACCTCACCTTACAAAATTAATCCATTCCAGAAGTGGTTTCGTAATCTGATTTTTTTTGTAAATTGAGTAGCATTTTACATGCAATAGGCCTGATTCGTTCCAAGGCCCCCAATAATTCCCCCTAAACCCTTTGAAAATTATTAAAGTATACCTTTTAAGGCCTCCTTCTGCTTCAATATCATACCGATGGTAGACGGGTTTCAGCTATATTCCTCTGCGATATCACTCAACCGCATGCCACGAGCCCGCTTCTTCTTTTCACTCGCACCAGTAATCACTTTCACCGAGATTCACACATGCGCGCGCGCGTGTGTGTGTGTGTATGTGTGTGTGTGTGTGTATGTGTGTGTGCGTGCGCACGTGACCATGTCTTCTTAGCAGAGTGATCACCTTACAAAGGTTATGCAAGGTTAAAAGCTTCAGCCAAAAAATAAACTTGCGATGAGCACACTCAAAAAAACTCACGAAACAACAGTAACTCTGTCCTTTACAAGTGTTAGAACTATTGTGACGAACAATGGGTCGAAGGCACCCAAAAAGCATCATGGGTATTATGGAGATGCAGTTCCCTTCTAGCCAATGGGAGGGAGCTGCATCTCCGTGATGAACAATGGGTCGAAGGCACACGAAAACATCATGGGTATTGTGGTGATACAGCTCCCTACTAGCCAGTGGGAGGCCAGCGGGGCCAAGTGTTGGGAGATAGCCAATGGGAGAGCAACTCGCGCACTGTTTGAATTTTTGAGATGGCGTGTTTTGTAAAGTGAATTTTTTTCGTATCCAGAGGCGGAAATTTTAGGTAAATGCGTTTTGTAACTTGGATTTTTTGTTTGTTGGGTCTTTCGTGAGGTGAGGTACCATTGAATTTAGCTTTAAATTAGGCCATTTAATTATTTTTCATCAGGCAGTGGTGGCTTGTTGTTAAAGGTGCTGGATCACTGATCCTAAGGTTGGGGATTCAAGCCCCAATTTCGACAGGGTGTCACTGTCCCCCTCAGTGCAGCTAACTTCGTTATGAAAGGCCGGCCGTGTTTCTCTCACTGTCTATGGTGTGAGGTTCATGTAAAAGACCCATTGCTGACTTTCGACAAGAAGACCTGCATAATAGTCAGCGTGTTTCTGCCCTGTGATTACCTGGCAAGCTGTCCATGGTGTACTCTGCCCTCGTCCGAGTCGGCTGGAATGGGCATCGGCCTCCCTGTGACCCTAACTTGGCTTAAGCAGTTAAAGAAAATGAATGAATGATGAAAGATTGTTTTTCTGTAATAAATATAGACTTGAAAGTGAAATTAAATTATTGCAGCAAGACTTTTGTAAAGGGACTGTTCATATTTAAGAAGTTGTAAAGATTAGAAGAAACTTATTTACTGCTGTATATGTTCGCACATAATATTCAGTACCATCACAGTGGTGTTTTAAGGCATAGTTGATGAAAATTGGTGAGTAGGTTGGTGAGATCTGGGATTTTATACATAAACATCCGCATGTGCGACAAAACTTTTGTCAATGACTGTACGGTGCCAACACATTTTCATTTGAATTATTTACTAAAACTGGTAGTTTAAATAGCATCTTGCCACTGTTACAAGATTTCCCGATTGGTGATGCCCCATGTTCCAGGGTGGCCACCATGGTCAGAATGGAGGTTTAATAAAGCTCCCTAATATCTGCCCTTAAAAATAGAAATCAAAACAATGTGTGGAAATGCCCTACAGCCTGTATCCATTCCCAGGGAAAGAAAACCAATGCCCTAACTCGTGCTTATCCATACCAGGACACAAAATACACTGTCCAGTAGGGTCTCCTACATGCAAGTAAATGAAATAAAGAGCCCTCTCAGAAGGGCTGTAAGAAAGCAGATGAGATAAAGTGCCCGCGAAGTGATACTGTGCAGAATCAAATTTGAAATCTCAGCGAGTCAAATTTTCATTAGGGAAATTTCTTACATGTATATTTACAATTCTGGAAAAAAGAACTGGACAGACATTTTCACAAACGCTTTCGTGACCAAAGAAATTCACTCTTAAACAAAGTTCACTGTTTAAACACATTTTCAAATGCCAAATCTACATTCACAGTATGTGTGTGTGTGTGTGTGTGTGTGTGTGTGTTGGGGAAGGAGCAATAGAAAACTAATACAGTAAATTACCCCACAACAGACAGCTCATGGCAGGGCTATTCTCTCTCCAAGCATCTTTACTGTAAATCAGCTCAGACGTGTGCGTGCCATGGCAGGAGGTCACATGACTCCTTTGACTTTGATGTCTGAACATGTCCCTGAGGGACGTCACAGCTGTATCAGACTACATGAGTAACTGTAGCGAGAAGCGTAACAGAGAGATGGATAATAAAACACTGCCCATTCATCAGGGAGATGTAAAATAAATTGTAATTAAATAAAAGATTTAAGTATATTAAATTAAGATAAAAAAGTCACTCAACACCAGGTGTCCTCTAATCATAATAATATAAAACTATTTACTGCATTATAAATCAACAGCACACAAAATATCATTTGAAGGAAAAAACAAACATCAATAAAAGCAAGCAACCCCTCCCCGCATGATCATGCAGATTACAACACATTAGGCTGAAAAACGTCATCAGTATTGTAATTAGTTTAAAATAAACGGTAATTACTTAAACAAAAAAGTATTTTTAATAAATAAATAAATAAAATTTATTTATACTTGTCCATGCTGTGTCTACAATTGAAGCTTATAAAGTGAAGCAATTCGGTACAGTATACTTATATTACTCAAATGCTGTTATTGTCACCTTCCACACAAAACTATTACATTAAAGTCCTGAAAGAAAGACAGACAGAAAGATTAGACAGACAGACAGTGAAAAAGTCATACACTTGTGTGTTGGTTCACTGACACTGGATGGACAGCAGTGTTCAGTTTCACCCAGTTTTGTTTTGGGATAATAGCACGTGATTATTGATGCGGCGGCCTGGGAACGATTGGGTTTCAGTGATTAAAATGCAGTTAGCATCAATCCCGAGGCTTCGAATCGCATCACCGAACCAAAACCACTGACGGTAACCAGCCAAGGCAGACCTGAATCTCTCCTTCAATCAAACTGATCTTCATGAATATTTCCACGTCTGTCTTCAAAATCATTTTAATGGAGTCTGCTTTTTAAGGTGAAATTAATTATTGTATAATTTTATTCCTATTTTTGTTTTTCAGGTCATGTGGAGTTTAACTGGGACGGACTGGTGGGGATTCGGCTCACACACAGTGATTCAGCTTCGGTGAGGTTTCCAATTTTAAAAAAACTAAAAATAACTTTAAAAATTATGAAATAATAAAATAAATACTGCCACCCTGTGAAAATATTCCATCCTACCTATACTTCATGCCGGTCCTCATGCTCTGGTCGCTGGAGGACGGCACGCTCTGGACAGACAGTTGCCCAAGGCTGCGTGCCACCATGGCAACGGCCCTAAACTTGCTGCGCGTGCCGGCGTTTGGGCTGCTAGCGTTCTGCCGGTTCAGACGCTCATCCGTGCTGCGGCTCATCGAGCGGTGGTCCGTGCACACGAACGACACCTGCATCTTGACCCAGTCCACGCAGTGTGATCACAACACGCAAAAAATTGTCCCCTGTCTCTCTCTCTCTCTCTCTCTCACACACACACACACACACACAGACACACACTTCACAACAAAATCAAATAACGTTTCTTCAGAATCTGAAGCTTGACTGAGATGGGAGATGAGCTGCAGCGTGAATCTCACACTGTTTCTCTCGTTACACGCCAAAAAGCTTCCGTCTTCACTCGTCTCATTGTGTTATGAGCTGCCAAATTCCGTGAGCACACACGTACACACACACACACACACACACACACACACGACTCTGTGAGATGTTAGAGATGCACTCTTCCACCAATCCCTCAGCAGCTCATGGCACAATGATCTTCACGCTTTTATTCCTGAACTCACAATCTTCAAATTAATGTAAAAATACAAAGAAAGAAAGAAAGAAAAAACACTTAAAAAAAAAAAAAAGGCAGGTATCAAGTGAACAGGACATTTTTCTGCCGAGTCCTGAACTCGTTACTTGTGTGCCGGTTTGGGATCTGGTTGTGAGATGTAATTCACGTTTAAGCAACACACGAAGGCAGAGAGAGAGAGAGAGAAAGAGAGAGAGAGCAAAAAAGAGGTGGGGGTTGAGAAAGGGGTGGAGAGGAAAAGAGAGCAACAAAACAAGCACTGCAGCACTGGGGAGAAAGATAGAGAGTGAGAGATATAGAGAGGGAGATGGATCACATGCTGCAAAGAGCAGAAAGATGGATGATGACAAGCACGCAGAAAAAGGAAGGTTTCAGGCGCTGACCTCCGTACTTAAAAATGAATAAATAAATGAATAAAATAAAACACAATAAGTCCTCTATTCTCACGATGCACTGGAAACTTCTATAAGGATTTAACTCGAGTGGGATATTTTCTCTGCTTGTTTAAGAGTGTCACAGCACTGCAGTAACACACACACACACACACACACACACACACACACACACACGCACACACACCAATGAGACTACTAAAGCAGGGGTCTTGAACTCATTTTAGCTAAGGGGCCACATGGAAGAAAATCAATTCCCAAGCAGACCGGACCGGTAAAATCGTGGTATACAACTTAAAGCAACAACTACAGATTATTTTCTTTGTTTTGATACTGTCCAAAACAGAACAGACACAACATCACTATTTATCATAAAACACTTTTGTTTTTTGAAAATTCTGAGGACAAAGAACACACAAACCCACAATGCCTCAGTGATTCACAAAACTGCGTAACAGATCGCAGAACTATATGAAGTTGTCATATTTGTCGGCATGAAGAGTCACATAGTGGCGACAAAGGTCATATGCTTTTCTGCGCTGCAACATGCTGTGAACACACCAAACACGCCGTTTTAAAAACATGATGACGTCCACTTTTCTCTTTCTTGATAGCGGCATATTGGGGAAACGAGGGTGACAAAGCCCATCTACTAAACAATAAGTCGTAATAAATCTTCTTTTCCTTTCGGCTTTTTCCCTTTATCAGGGTTTGCCACAACAAATCATCTGATTCGCACGTTTGATTTGGTTCATAGGTTTTTAGGTTGATGCCCTTCCTAACACGACCCTTTAGCGAGGGACAGAAACATGCTGACGGCTTTGCAGCTCCTCTTTACAGAAGTCAGCAATGGTTCTTTTACATGAACCTCTCACCATAGACAGTGAGAGACATGGCCGGCCTCTGATAACACAGTTAGCGCACTGGAGGAGAAGTCGTAATAAATATCGCAGACAAAACACAAAGTAGCACAGCCGGATTGGCTGCGCTTGCTTGACCAACTTGCTCTGCCCTGGTAGAAACAGTTTGCTTGCTTAACATACTTGCTATTGTGCCACCCAGTGGACACAATTAGAACAGCAGTTTATTGACAAATTGCAGCTCATTTTTATACTTTGCAATGTAAACAATGCATCATAGTCTTTGAAAACTCATACAGGCCACATACAATGAGCTGGTGGGCCGGATTTGGCCCGTGGGCCACGAGTTTGACACCCGTGTACTAAAGGTCATGGCACGAGTGGCAGATTCATGAGATAATACAGACATTAAATATCATTTAACATGTTTATGACAGCCAATCAGAACTTTACATTATTACACTCCAGAGCCAGAAATGAAGACATTTATGTTTGAACATTAAAAGTAAAGCAGTTTTGTACTCCATGCTGTCATTATTACAGAAGGTCACTAAAAAGTGCGAGCAAACAATCTGGAAATTTATTTCTGCTCCAGTCACCACAGGCACAACACATAACCAAGACATGGCTGTGACTTCCATCAAATGCAGCACACGCAGGCAGGATTTTTACTGCCTTCTAACCACCTTCTTATGGCCGAGCTGTGAATCTTGGACTATTAAAGTAAACACCTCTGCCAAGCTGGGGGAAAAAAAAGGACAGAGCACCCTCTGGCACACGATGACGTAGTGCTGAGAAAGTCCGCATCACACAGTGAGGCCATTTCCATGAGTAATTTGCAAGTTGTCCCTGTGCATGTGTGGGCTTCCCCCCCCTGTGCTCCGGTCTCCTGCCACAGTCCAAAGACTGTGCACATTGGGCTAAGTGGATGTTCCAATTTACTACAGACGCTCCCCAACTTGCGTTCGGCTGTCCAGAACCAATTAAAACCGTAAGTTGAAAGTGAACATAAGTTGTTACAGTGACGTATGACGCTCATACTGTACTATACATCCATAAATAGCATTACCATATGTCATAAAACACCCCTAAATCAATTATTATAAACATAACATTGTAAAATAATATCAAATAATATCAACATTAATTTCAAATAAGTGACTTATTTATACCGAGTTACTTTACACGAAGCTTAAAACAGTCAATCAACGCTTACAATATGTGAAGCGCTCAATACCGAAAGTAGTGTACTTGCGAAAGTAGTCTCTTGCTGTGGGTTATACAGACTTCCGGTCTTTCAAGTGCACAAGGGTGCCGTTGAACTCGTTTAGAACACAGCCTGCACTGATGTGAATCCCAGCAAAGCGGAGAGTTCTTTTTTTGTGTAAGTAAGTAAGTAAACTTTATTCAAGAGATGCATACAAAGAACAAGTACAAATCCTAATGAATATTAATATAAAAATAAGTATACACTCTTAGGATTCTGCTAAAAGATAATAAATATTTGTAATTGTTCTGTAATTTGTGGATTCGGGTTTTCATTCATTTTACAACTCCTTGCTTAATTGAGTATGCATTAGATTGTGCTGATCTGAGCAGGTAGTTAATTCATGTCTGTGTATGAGCCTTGCACCCATCTAGTAGGCTTACACTTCTGACCAACCATATTTGCTTAGGGTTACAAAAGTCCACAAAACAGTGTAAACACAAAGATCACAGAGACCACGTCTTAACACAAGGGTAACACCCTATATAACTGAGATTTTATCTATATGTATATATGTGTATAAATATATATATTTATATATATGTACACACGCAGTCTGTAAACAATGAATGCAGTGTCATTGCGTCATTATGTCAGCGTACTACGTACAGTGGTATGAAAAAGTATCTGAACCTTTTGGAATTTCTTACATTTCTACATAAAATCACTATCAAATGTGATCTGATCTTTGTCAAAATCACACAGATGAAAAAACAGTGTCTGCTTTAACTAAAACTACCCAAACATTTATAGGTTTTCATATTTTAATGAGGATCGCATGCAAACAATGACAGAAGGGGGAGGAATAAGTAACTGAACCATCACATTTAATATTTTGTGCCCCCCCCTTTGGCAGCAATAACTTCAACCAGACGCCTCCTGTAGCTGCACAGCAGTCTGGCACATCGATCATGACTAATCTTGGCCCATTCTTCTTAACAAAACTGCTGTAGTTCAGTCAGATTCCTGGGATGTCTGGCATGAATCGCTGTCTTGAGGTCATGCCACAGCATCTCAATGGGGTTCAAGTCTGGACTTTGACTTGGCCAGTCCAGAACGTGCATTTTGTTCTTCTGAAACCATTCTGAAGTTGATTTACTTCTGTGTTTTGGATTATTGTCTTGTTGCAGCATCCATCCTCTTTTTAGCTTCAACTGTCTGACAGACAGCCTCAGGTTTTAATGCAAAACATTCTGACAAACTTTTGAATTCATTTTTCCATTAATGATTGCAAGTTGTCCAGGCCCCGAGGCAGCAAAACAGCCCCAAACCATAATACACCCTCCACCATGCTTCACGGTGGGGATGAGGTGTTGATGTTGGTGAGCTGTTCCATTTTTCCTCCACACATGACGTTGTGTGTTCCTCCCAAACAATTCAACTTTGGTTTCATCAGTCCACAAAATATTTTGCCAAAACTTCTGTGGAGAGTCCAAGTGCCTTTTTGTGAACATTAAACGAGCAACAATGTTTTTTTTTAGACAGCAGTGGCTTCCTCCTTAGAGTCCTCCCATGAACACCATTCTTGGCCATTGTTTTACATATAGTTGATGTGTGCACAGAGATATTGGACTGTGCCAGTGATTTCTGTAAGTCTTTAGCAGACACTCTAGGGTTTTTTTTTTTTTTTACCTCTCTGCGCTCAACTCTTGGCGTCATCTTTGGTGGACGGCCACTCCTTGGGAGAGAAGCAACAGTGCCAAACTCTCTCCATTTGTAGACAACTGCTCTGACTGTCGATTGATGAACATCCAGACTTTTAGAGATGGTTTTGTATCCTTTCCCAGCTGTATACAAATCAACAATTCTTGATCACAGGTCTTCAGACAGCTCTTTTGAGCGAGCCATGGTGCACATCAGACAATGCTTCTCATCAAGACAATTCTTACCAGGTGTGTGTTTTATAGTGGGCAGGGCAGCTTTAAGCCACTCAACAGTGATTGGGCACACACCTGACTGAAATTGTTTGGTAAAAATTGGTTTCAATTGCTCTTTAAGTCTCCTTAGGCAGAGAGTTCAGTTACTTATTCCTCCCCTTCTGTCATTGTTTGCATGTTATCCTCATTAAAATATGAAAACCTATAAATGTTTGGGTGGTTTTAGTTAAAGCAGACACTGTTTTTTCAGCTGTGTGATTTTGACAAAGATCAGATCACATTTGATGGTGATTTTATGCAGAAATGTGAGAAATTCCAAAAGGTTCAGATACTTTTTCATACCACTGTAGGTACGTCTAAACTCAAAATTTGACTTTTTTTTTTGAAAAAACCCCCCCAAAAATATAAAATCGAAAAAACGTAAAACAGATGAACGCAAGTCGGAAAGCATCTGTATTTTAAAAAAATGTTTCTCCTTAGTACATCAAAAAATCCTTCAAAAATTTCCCAGTTCCAGAATTTGAGACTTGCGGTGGCTGAACCAATGGTTACGGAGAGCACCCCCTTCCCCCCCCACCATGACATAAACTAGTTGGGCGGGGTTGTCCAGTGCAAGTCCAAAAGTTGATCCATTCAGCAACATTTTAGGTGATTAAAAAAAGTTCAAGAAGAAACTATAGCAGCAGTTTTGAGAAAATCGGTGTTAATGTGGAGCTATTTCAACGAGAGAGTGAGGAATCTCCTGTGGAAACATTCTAGTGACTCGGAGAAGGCAACATTGTAAATCCAGAACGGTTTACGCAGCTAACATTTTACCGAATCTGTTTTCCTGTCGTTAGTTGGTTTAGGAACAAAACGATTTTTTCCCTGTGATTTCTGCACTTGTTTGTGCGGCTCAGCACTGGACCATAATGTGTAATGTGTTATGACGAACGGGGTCAGTGACGTAGTTTAACAAATCCAATGAGTTCACGTCACTCCCAGGCAGAAAGGGAACCTGTCTCCAAGCAAGCCCGGTGTCACCGTACTCGCACATACTTTAAAATCAGGCTCGGACTGACGCGGTCGATGTAATCGTGTTAAGCGCCTCTCAATGTCATCGGGGATTTTATTAAAAACAAAATGAAAAATTCTTATCTCTGGACTTTAATAAAGCATCCAAGATAAAATCGCCGTAATGCTGGAACACATTAGAGAATACAGGCGTGGTTATTGACGCTTGCTGTAATCGTGTCATGTGTTCTTGGTGACAGAAGAGTGGTGATCTTGATCTCACGGCGGACTTCCTGTCCACTTTGCTGTGCCACTGAAGAACCGACATACGATGATGGAGTAAACGTGAAATACAACACCGTGCCGGGGTTGTTGCTTGGATGAATCCTTACAGTGATGGAGGGTGAGCTGGATCAATACAGAGCCACATGTAATTTATATCATAATATCGGCATCTGCCTGGATGGGGGTCGATGATGGCACTCAGAAACACTGCAGAGATGTTTATAAGCCCAAAAAATAAAATTCACTATGTAGTGTTGCTCTGAAGCAACAGCTGCTACACTTCCAGCTGTAGAACTTAATATATATTATATTGGAGCGTTTACTCTGAAGGCTGTGTGTGTGTGATGCAAAAATTCACTGATTTACATTAGTACATCGGAAACTATGAGAAGAACTTGGGATGCACGGAGCCTATTTCAGCTAATTCTGAGTGAAGGTGGGGGGGGGGGGGGGGAGTCCATCACACAGCCAAGTGTTTTTGGATGGAAAACAAGTTCACTCCACACAAAAACCCCCTCGCTGAACCCGGGACTTGAGCCCAGGATCTTCTTGCTGTGAGGACCCGTACCACCAATGTACATCCCAAGTCTGCATTCAAGAGAATTGTGGATCTCTCGCTCTCTATCTCTCTCTCTCACACACACACACACACACACAGATACAGAGGTACCTCATCCAATGAGTGTCCCTTATAATGATTTTTTTTCATGACACGAAGTTCAATCCCACCAAAATCTGCTCCATCCAACGAGCAAAAATTGACTTTACGAGTTCTCCTCGAAATGGCTTTTCCAGGCCGATTAGCCTCGTATTCTTCTGCGTGTATTTCTCCATGCTCCGAAAATGCCTTGTGCAGTGCTTCAATTATTTTCTGAGATGCCCCCTCTGTGAAGAGGGAAGAGAAAAAAAAAACAAACACCCCCCCCCCCTCAATAAATAGTGTTTACTGCACTTCATATCTTTTGCTTGGTGCTTTTCCCCCACACCATAGGGAACACAGTGAGAGTGCCACTGCCAACTACTGTAGTGGATGCGCAATTACACTTAATTCTAGTACAGTATGGCAAAAAACATGTTCCTGAGGGTCAATCTCCCCCCCGACATCAAACCGCGCGCCACACTACTTGAGAATCACTGGCCTTGTGGGAGCTCACCACAAGCCTTTATTCGCTGGCACATGCACAAATTTCTCTCCCTCCTCCTCTGTTACACACCACCTCATGCAACAGACAGAGTGATGAGTCTCAAGTTAGAAATTGAAGGTGTGATGTTCAATGTTGTTAGTGCTTATGCACTTAGGATGTGAGCTAGAAGAGAAGGAGAGATTCTGGAGTGACTTAGATGAAGTACCCCCAGAGGTGAAAGAGTGGTGATTGGTGCAGACTTCAATGGACATGTAGTACTTGGTGTGTCCTCTGGAGAGAAAGTAGATAAGGAGACTTGGTGGTGGAATGAGGAAGTGCAGCAGTGTGTACAAAGGAAGAGGTTAGCTCAGAAGAAGTGGGACATTGATGGGACCAAAGGGAGTAAACAGGAGTACAGGGAGACACAGCGTAAGGCAAAGGTAGCGGTGTCAAAGGCCAAACAGAGGGCATATGATAACTTGTATGTTAGATTGGACAGTAAGGAGGGAGAAAATGATTTATACAGGTTGGCACAGCAGAGAAATAGATGGGAAGGACGTGCAACAAGTTAGAGTGATTAAGGACAGAGCGGGAAATGTATTGACTGATGACAGAAGTGTGCTGGGAAGATGGAAAGAGTACTTTGAAGAGCTGATGAATGAGGAAAATGAGAGAGAAAAAAGAGTAGAAGAGGTGACCGTTGAGGACCAGGAAGTAGCCAAGATTAGTAAGGGTGAAATGAGGAGGGCATTGAAAAGAATGAAGAGTGGAAAGGCAGTTGGTCCTGATGACATACCGGTGGAGGTATGGAAGTGTCTAGGAGAGGCAGCATTAGATTTTCTGACAAGAACATTCAAGAAGGGCTTAAGAGAGTGAGCAGATACCGGAGGAATGGAGGAGAAGTGTGCTTGTGCCCATTTTAAAGAACAAGGGAGACGTGCAGAGTTGTGGCAACTAAAGAGGGATAAACTTGATGAGTCATATGATGAAGTTATGGGAAAGAATAGTGGAAGCTAGACTAAGGGCAGAGGTCAGCATTTGTGAACAACAATTTGGTTTCATGCCAAGAAAGAGCATCACAGATGGAGTGTTTGCTTTGAGGATGTTAATAGAGAAGTACAGAGAAGGTCAGAGGGAGATGCATTGTGCCTTTGTGGATCTGGAGAAAGCATATGACAGGGTGCCGAGAGAGGAACTGTGGCATTTCATGAGGAAGTCTGGAGTGGCAGAGAAGTATGTCAGAGTGGTGCAGGACATGTATGAGAGATGTAAGACAGTGGTGAGGTGTGCTGTCGGCATGACAGAAGAGTTCAAGGTGGAGGTGGGACTGCATCAAGGGTCATCTCTCAGCCCCTTCTTGTTTGCTATGGTGATGGACAGGCTGACAGACGAGGTTAGACAAGATTCCCCATGGACCATGATGTTTGCAGATGACATTGTGATCTGTAATGAGAGCAGAGAACAAGTGGAGGAAAATCTAGAGAGGTGGAGGTATGCCCTGGAAAGGAGAGGAATGAAGGTTAGCCTCGGTAAGACAGACTACATGTGTGTGAACTACGAGGACCCAAGAGGAATGGTGAGGTTACAGGGAGCAGAGATAAAGAAGGTGGAGGATTTTAAGTACTTAGGCTCAACAATCCAGAGCAATGGAGAGTGTGGAAAGGAGGTGAAGAAGCGTGTGCAGGCAGATTGGAATGATTGGAGAAAAGTGTCTGGTGTGATGTGTAACAGGAAGGTATCGGCAAGAATGAAAGGAAAAGTGTACAAGATGGTGTTGAGGCCAGTCATGTTGGTTTAGAAACAGTGGCCTTGGGGAAAAAGACAGGAGGCAGAGCTGGAGGTAGCAGAGATGAAAATGTTGAGGTTCTCTTTGGGCGTAACGAGGATGGATAGGATCAGGAAAGAGCACATCAGAGGGACAGCACATGTAAGAGATTTTGGAGAAAGTCAGAGAGGCTAGATTGAGATGGTTTGGACATGTACAGAGGAGAGACAGTGAGTACATTGGTAGTAGGATGCTGAGATTGGAACTACCAGGCAGAAGGCCTAGAGGAAGACCAAAGAGAAGATTTATGGATGTGGTGAAGGAGGACCTGAAGGTAGTTAGAGTAATAGTAGAAGATGCAGAGGTTGAGATGGAGGCAGATCATTCGCTGTGGCGACCCCTGAGGGGAACAGCCGAAAGGAAAAGAAACAGATGATGATGATATATATAAAGGCTTCAACATTCGGTTACTTCAGTACAACGCACTCCAGAAACAGTTGTAATATACTTTATATCTATATGTACAGTGTTTGTATGTGTGCGCGCAAACACACTGAACTAAAAGGGACAGTGATATGATGATTGATGAACATGTGGAACCTCTGGAGAATAGAACCTCAGCCTGTATCCAATGATGCGAGTGTAACCCTCTTTCTTATATAATTGTATCTCTGGGGAGACACAATGCTCATGTAAAACGACCCTCCTGTCACATTAAGATTCACAGCAACACTCAGACCACGTGACTGCTTGTGTAAGGTGTGTAAATGCCTCGGGACACCGTGGGCACTAATTTATGGGTGAAAAAGTTAAGTCAAATTCGGAGCCTTGCTCTGCCAACCTGAAAGAACATCAGGATGAGGTCACAGGTCAATGGTAATAAAAAGGAGAGATGTTTGCTCTGCTATACGGAGGGCATGCTGGGACACCTCACTGGGAGCATGGCGTTTGAGACGACTATTGTTCGGACCTTCGATGACCTGGTGAGTTGTCCACGGTGTACCCCATCCTCGCCTAGAGGCGGCTGAGATGGGAACCAGCCTTCTCGCGACCCTAAGATTAAGCAGTTCAGAAAATGAATGAATGATTGTTGCTTGTATTCTCTTTGATTGAAAGTGATACAGAATACAGAAAAAAAATCCAAACAGATTATTAATGTGTAACGACACATTCGACAGTGTTTTATTGTACTTTCACAAAATAAATAAATAAATAAATAAAAATCCACCCACGATTACCGAGTTTCATTCAATAACAAAAACGTTTCACACAATTTGAGCTTAATTTTTTCCTCTATTTTCCTTAAAAATAATTTTCAAAAAATACCACAGAACCCACAGAAATTAAATCCCAATCTCTCTCTTTGACTGTCCATTGCTCCTCTGGCCCTGCTCTGTCTCCCTTTCTCTCCCTCTTCATCCGTCCCCTCTCTCCGTGTCTCCCTCTCCATCTGTTCCTCTCTCTCTCTCTCTCTCCCTGTCTCTCTCTGTCACTCACCTTTTGACCTCATTTTTCTCTCTCTCTCTCTCTCACACACACACACACACACACACACACACACACACACACACACACACACAGAGTATTCTGAACAATCCTCGGGTTAATAAACTTTTTCTATAAACATTAAATTCTCTCCTATAAAGAAATCTGCTCAACTGTACATTTTATTTTGTTCTACATCAGTTTATATTAGTATCTGTTTTTCCACATCACGTGGCCACGTGTGCTGAGCAAGTGGCTGTATATGAGGTGTTGCTATAGAAACAGTGGGACGTCATGTGAAAGGCAGAGTGCGTTAATAAAAACCTGTCAGTTATTAACAGCATGGACGACTATTAAATGTCATAAAGATGTTACACAGTGTTATACAGAAACACAGCAAACCTTCTGACCAATCATCCACAGCACAGCCTCCTTCTAGAATTGTGAACGTTCTCCTTCGAGAAGCCTGACGGCTGTATTCTTGATGATGACACGACTTGGATACACAACCTTGTGTCAGAGGTGAACGTTTCCCTGAGGATGAAACATTATTATAAAGACACTAAGATTTTGAAGTGTGCTCCCAGGTACATTTCATCACGATGAGCTCGGACAGTATCAGGCCATCCGACTAATGCAGCCCGTTTCCGCTGATGTATCAGATTGTCTTTAACGATGACAAAGTGCCCTGATGTGGCATCTTGTTTTAAACGCACCGCTATTCTTCACTGTGCTGCAGCACCGGGTGCTCAATACGTCGATCGCGAGCTACCAGTCGATCATGAAGGGAGGATTGGTAAATAACATGGCGTTAAAAAAAATTAGACGTATAAACGTATTTTTCTGACCTTTATCTCAAACAACAGCACTCAGTACAGCAAAACAAGCTGGTCAGCGAGTTCCCTCCTATTTTCAGCCTTCGCTTCTTTCTGAAAGTAAAGAAAGCTTATCAAACATGAGTATGGATGCTGGAGCAAAGAACAACACGGGGTATCACTTTCATATGGGATGGGAGGAGATGTCATTTTCGAAGTGGGTTTGGAAGTGTGCTTGAGGCTGGCCGTCAGCAGCTCCTGTCCGGACTAGGCATCCCTGGCTGATTCAATTCAGTGACGTCATCAACGTGAACTCAGGCACGTACAAAACATGATCAGAGTTAATTATGTTGTGTTCTGCAATATTGGCTCGTGCGGTTATGCAAGGCACATAAACATACATTTACACATAAAGAATCCTCAATATACTTTAAAATATGTTTTGCATTTTTGTAGTGGCTAGATCTTTGCGACTTGGTCAGTAGCTCGCGTGCTGGAAAAGTGTGAGCACCCCTGTGCGACAGGATGTGACTGATCCACTTATGGCTGCTGTTTGTTAAGCAAGAGCAGTACCTAGTGGATAAAGCACACATCACACCCACAGAAGCTCCTTTCATTCGTAAAACAAAAGCACCTCATTCGGTTGCTTTTCTTCTCTTGACAGGGCGGCTCGTCACATCTAATTAAATCATCTTTCATAAGCGTGTGTTCACATTACACTGGACCAACTCTGATAATTAACTCTCCTCTGTACACAGATTGTCAAAGTCATTCTGTGCGTTTTTGTTCTGCACGACTTCACTACTTTATTTTTAATAAAAATACTTTCATTTCTGTAATGTCTCTCTCTCTCTCCCCTGTGCTTTTAATTACGTGAAAATGCATCACAAACACATCAGTCATGTGAAACTAGCTTCTGAGTGCTGGATTCTGATTGGTGAGAAAAGGTGATTAATAATCTGACCTTAGCTCAGTTCCGGATCACAACTTTATATTAATGTGTATTTTGCAATGTTACTGTGTCTCGATTGTACAGGATACTCCTTGTGAGAGCTAGTGAGTCGGAAGGAGTCTCCAGTACCATCATTTTTATAGGAACATTTTCCTCTAATGAACATAAAAGGCAGGATTGTTAATTTTTTAACCGTTGCACACCCCGACAGCCCCCCACCCCCAAATCCCTTTCATTAATCCTGTAAAAATCTGACCAATCACTATCTTTCGATGTGCAGGAAGATATCCAGGCAAATGCTTCCTGTCTCTGTTGGTATGTGACCCTACTGTGCATGAACCACTGCCTTCCATATCACAGGACCACTACCCATCAGGGAGGGGTGTAAACATGCACACGCCCACTCCATAACACAAAACGCCGTCACCCTCCTCTTTATGAACTTCTGGACATGCATATTTGCCTGGGCTCCGACACACTCGGGGTGAAAACGCCATGTTCTCTGTCATATAAATCAGCTCATAGATGCCCATGATGTATGCCATCCCTCCCTGCCCCGACAGCTCAGCCAATCCTCTCCTAAAGACTCTTGGCCACGGACAGCTGTGACATCAACCTGGATTCTAACTTGCGATCTCCGGGTTGATAACATTTCCAATTTCTGCTAGCTTTCCAGATTACCAGCCACAGCTTTAATTTTACCTATAAATGAACTACCTGATAACTAACTAACTAAAGTACAGTACTCCGGTTTTCTCCCACAGTCCAAAAACATGCAGAGCTGGTTAACTGGCTGTTCTAAACCTGCCCTAGGTGTGAGTGTGACTGGTTATGAAAGAGTTGGCCCTGCAATGGCCTAGCAAGCTGTCCAGGGTGTTCCCCATCCTCGCCTGGAGTCTGAGGCACCAGCCTCCCTGTGACCTAAGCAGGACTAATCAGTTCAAATAAATGGATGAATGAATGAAGTATTGCTTCCTGGGTTTGTGTGATCAGTGAAATAAAACATGCAGGTCACAATAACACGAATTCATCGCATCACACACGCTGTTGATTATTTTACTGTAACAGCACGACACGGAGGGGTTTATTCATTATTAACGGTTAGGTAAGTGTAACTCAATTCACCTGATGTGTCCGACATTTAATTCCTCAGAGCACTCTGTACACTTCCTGTACTCTGATCTGATCCTGCTTGCTTTCACTGACAAGAGATATCCCTGCGGTTTCTGATATATATATATATATATATATATATATATATATATATATATATATATATATATATATATACACACACACACACACACACATATATATATATATATAGAAAGAGGTTTTCAGAGTTGTAGCAATTGCCACACACACACACACACACACACATTATATTATATATATATATATATATATATTATATATATATAGGGCAGTGGTTGCCTGGTGGTAAGGTGCTGGGTCACTGATATCAAGGTTGGGGCTTAAGCCCCACTATCAATGGGTTGTCAATGCCCCCCCAGTGACCCTAACTGGGTTATCAAAGACCGTCCATGTCTCTGACTGGCTATGGTATTCATTATGGAGGGTCAGTGGTGACAACCCGGTGATAGTGGGCCTTGAATCCCAAAACCTTTTGATCCGTAATCTAGCACCTTCCCACCACTGCCCTGTACATGACTAGCAGTAGCAGTAGCAGTAGTAGTAGTAGTAGTAGTGTGGTACCAATCACATACTTTACAAGAAGCAAGGACTGACGTTGTCTGACAGAACTGATAGGAGTGTTTTAAATAGCAAATAATAAAAATTCACCACAGGTACCCTTTAATGATTTTATGCACTTGAGTTGGCATGGAGTGTGCACTAGCTCTATGGGTGGAAATACCAGATTAGTTCAAGCTACCGGTAAGTATACAGTTACTCATTTCATCTCTCTTTCCAACTGTGACGAGCAGAAAAGGATTTCATCTTGGACCGACCACTGAACTTTGAAGTGCATTATCCTATAACAGCACACTGCCATATCCTGTCATCCAAGAACAGGAACCTGAGGCTCTCACGGGTACGAATAGTATTTCTCTAGTCCTGACTTCTCCCTTTTCAGTGAGAAGAAATGATCCACTGGCACGAAAGCTGCTTCCCACTATAACAGCCATACTACACCGTCACTGATTCCTCTGCCTCTGATATTCTCTTCAGGAAAATTCTGAAGCCTTTCTGCACGACTGGATCTTGACCACCCTTTGTGGAGCTCAGCTTCCGTCTACAGAACTGACCACATGACGGTGGGCGCGTGCCACAGCTAAACGCTTCCCAGTGACTTCTGTCCCTGACACACAACATCGTCAGAGGCGTCTGCAGATCCTTTAACTTATCAAACATTTATCTTGAAACCATCCACAATGCACTTAATTACATTAATGTCACTCAGAGAGAAGACCTGGGTATCAGAAAGCAACAAAAACAAAGCACTTGTGGGGTATTGGGTAAGTCGATAATTCAGATATCTGTTGCATCTTTGTGCGAGTTGCTCCAGAGATCCTGAGCTGCCCTTCTCTCATTGTTGAGCAAATATATCAGCGACCTACATGATGAAAATAAATCTGTGGTGTGAGTGGGAACAGGCCGAGAGCGGGAAAGTGTTACACTGCAGCGCGACTGCCGCAGATAAGCACTTCAACGCAAAAGAGGGTAAAATGAAACCCGTTGAAAGGATACTTGACATCGAACTGAACGCAGAGACTCCATTAAGCCGTGTGGGAAATGGATGGTTAAATCCTTGAAGGGCTCAACGAAGTCTAAAAGCATAAACGCGGAGTCAGACTGGCGAGCGCCGAGTTCACACGTCTCGTATCTCTTCCTCTGAAGTTCGCGGTCACACCCCAGTCCTTACCTGTACTTCATCCCGGTCTGGAAGGACACACACTCCTCTAATGTGAGACCGTTCATCTTGAGAAAGTCCTCCATGTTCTTGACGTGTGCGGCAGCACGTTGCTCCCGGAGCCGCAGCAGCTCGGTTTGGTTGGTCTGTTTCGGGGGCTGGTTGAGCCCCTGATCTGAATGGTAGCGGCTGATCCCGCTCCGAATGCTCTCGCTGTAGGACATGGACAACATCTTTCCGGCTCTTCCTCCTCCACCACTGCTGCTGCTGCTGTTGCTGATGCTCTTGCGCACTCCGTTGCCCGGCCCGGCCGGTTTAGGGATCTGCAGGGGTTTCAGAAACCAAGGTGGATGTGTGATCGTTTTACACCATGTACCCACCCACAAGCATGGCCCAGCCTCGTCCTCTCTCTCTCTCTCTCTCTCTCTCTCAAACACACACAGCTTACAAGCTCAGGGAATCTGGGACCAGGGCGGAGCCGGGTTCAGCCATGGCCTTAAATAGCACAGGCCTTAGAGAAGCAGGAAAAAAGAGGCAGTAAAGTGGTCATGCAACTTGTAATCAGAGCTGCTCTTACTCCTCCTTCATCTCTCTCTCTCTCTCTCTCTCATACTCACATACACACCACACTCACTCTATGTCAGCAGCAGAATTGGGGTACTAGGTACCAGATGGTGGACAAAACTGTAATCGAGCCACACAGCGATCCACACTGGAGACCATTCGGGGAAGGTGGATGGGAGCCGAGCTAACGATCCAAGATCATTTCCCACTAACTCATCACAGGTGCCGTGTTCTATTACGCGACAGGAGCAGCTGCTGTTTCTATCACAGCACTATGTGAAACGAAAAGAGCTTTGATCAGAAAAAAGTTTTTAAAGTTTATTTACTAATCAGCATGCTGCCTAAAATAAATGCATCAGTACCATAATAATAATAATATTAATAATAATAATAATAATAATAGCAGCAACAACAACTACGTACTATCATTATTATTATTATTATTATTATTATTATAGCATTTAGCTGCTTATTCTAAAGTTTATTTTTTTAAAAATCTCAGCTTTAATACCTCAAGACTTCCCTATACATCCCACAGCAGTGTATCAGGATAAGAAAGATCATTATTATTATTATTGTTATTACGTCTTCTGATACACTGCTGTGGGATGTATAGGGAAGTCTTAAGGTATTTAAAGCTGAGATTTTTAAAAAAATAAACTTTAGAATAAGCAGCTAAATGCTATAGTTAAAATTATCCACGACACTGTATATAATATTTCTTTTTAGTAACCACTTCAGAATATTTTTAAAAAGAACTTTAACCTGCGTGAGATGGTGTGTGAAAAAAATTCTAGAATTTTGCATTTTTCCCTGCAAGTTTTCTTCCCAGCATTTATGTTTAGTTTTCATCTCTAGCCATGTATTGATCCTTCCAAAGTGTGCGGAGTGCTGCAGGTGAACGTTCCTCTCCTGGAATCTCTTTCTCGCCTTTTTATTTATTTTACAGTATAAATAACTCGAGTATAAACTCAGCAGTACGTTGAAACGACTTTATCGTATGTTGAACCCTGATGCATAAATTGGTTAATAAGAGGAGTAGTCGTCACAGTTCCTCTTTAGGAGCATGCAGATAAAATAAATAAATAAAATGGTACAGCAGTGCGCAGGGATGAGCTACAGAACTCGGTATGCATGCAGGCGCTCCAACACCGCCACCGCCGACAGTCACACCCACAGACAAACTCACCCGCGGTCTTGGGGGTCTGCTCATGAACCAGGATTCTGGGTTCCACTCTGGCCTTATAAAGTTTAAGTACAACCACCAATGTCGCGATCCACCCAAACTGGGAGTGTCTCACTTGCAGGCTGCTAAACTAATTAAACAACAGAAGCTCATCACCAGCCTCCCTTACTCCATCATCATCATCATCATCATCTCCCCACCTTCCTCTCCGCTAGAGTCCAGGAATGAAATCCGTTTCTTTCATGCGGGGAGAAGGAAGGGGGGGTGGGGTGGCAAGAGAGAGGGGGGATTGTTTCTGCCAACCACAGCAAATATCATCAGGTCTAAATTATTCAGAAGCTTTTTGTACTAAAAGCTTTTTCAATTGCTTTTAGCTCAATGTGTAATGATGCCTGAGTGAGGAACTTGTTTCACTTGTTCTTTTGAAATTCCCCACTCCCCATCTCCCTCTCCCTCTCTCTCTTCTCCTCCCCTTCACTCTCACAAGCATATTACTTAACACAACCATACAGTCTTAATCAGTGCAGCTTTAATTACTTCGATCCAGATTCAGCCGGGCTTGCCATGTTCTTACCGAAGGAAATAAAAAAATTGTAAATTCTACTATGAAGACATGCAGATAAACAAACTTTTAAATATATTTTTAAAAGTTTAAGATTAAGATGTACTTCTTTAAAAGACAACACGTTTTAAGTGCAGTGAGTGACTTCAAATCAAAATGTCCGTCCACAGCACGTGTTCACTTTTTTAAAGTGCGATTGATTTCACACCCTCACCGACTGATTCACTCTTTTCCTGATCACAGACCGAGATATTAAAAGCATTGCGATAACCAGCAGGATGTTTCAAGGCTTATAACAACATTTTAAGGGGGAAAAAAAAACATCCATGGGGAAGTGGAGGAGCAGGTGCTGATGGGATGATCGAACCAAAGCTCAAGAAATTTAAATCACTGAGCCATGGCGTTTCATGGTTACTGTTCAGTTTTGCTGGCGCGTCGTGTTTTACTGCGTGTTGCGCTGCACGTCGTTCGGGGACGTGTTCATATTTCTATCTGCACGGACAACATGATCCTCTTTAAATGACTAGAATTACTCAAGTTGGATCATTAATCCGCTCAACCGTATCCTCGATACTGGATGTACACAGTAGATTCCCAGATCTAGACAGGGTGGATAGCATCTTCCTCAGTGTTACACTGTCCAACCATCCTGATTCCGACCCAAAAAGGCAGTTTTTTTTTCAGAACTTCCAAAAAGTACTGAAGAACTAAAGAAAGCATTTGGGCCGTACCTTTTAGATTCCAAATGTTCCTGTTGATGTGTTTGTCCTGTTGTCAGACCCATGTCAGCGTTGTCAGTGTATGCAGTAAAAGAAAATATTAAATTAATTTAAAATCATCACCATCCGCTTAATCCAGGGTCGGGTCGCAGGGGTACCAGCCAAAACAGTATGCTCCAGACATCCCTCTTTCCAGCTACTTCCTCCAGGTCAGGGACACTGAAGCATGCAAAAACCAGTAGAGTCCCTCCAGTGTTCAGTGTCTCTTCCCAGTCGGACATGCCCCAGACACCACACCAGACAGGTTTTTGGGAGGCATTCTAACCAAATGCCTGAGCCGTCTCTCGGAGGAGCAGCGATTCTCAATAACCGACCTCAGGAGTAGGGTTCCCGAGCCTCACCATCATCCACCCTGATCCGAAACACTGGATCACCACAGGTCTGTGTGCTCAGCTCGGCCCTCTTCAGCCTTTTTACACACTCCACAGCTCAGCTGTCCACTCCCCAAAAAAAACCTACGACACACCCACGGAGCGTCCAATATCAGACAATGATGAGACCCACTACAGAGAGGAAATTCAGCACCTGATAAACTGGTGTTCAACTAATAACCTCATTCTGAACACCAGCAGTAGAATGGAAAGTTTTCTGTGTCTTGGTGCAATCCTGTGGTACAGCAGCTGCACCGCTAAGGACAGAAAGGACTTGGCACGAGTGGGGAGAACCGCACAGGGGATCGTGGGCTGCCGTCTACCGGACCTGGACACAACATACACCGTCTGGGTCCAGAAGAAGGCGGGCCGCATCGTGGTGGATCCCACAAACCAGGGACATGGACTGTTTGTACCACTTCCTTCAGGAAAGCAGTACAGAAACATCAAGCCCAGCACAACCAGACTCAAAAGCAGCTTTTACCCCCAGAGAGGTGAAAGTCATCACTTCTCCACATCCCATCCCCTCGCAATCACACACACACACACACGCACAAAACCCCTTTCTCTACTGACGCATACTCACTCATTCACAATCACATACTCTCTCTCTCTCTCTCTCTCACACACACAAAGGCACAAATTATTTTTAAAAGGACATTGAATCCACAAATTTGACGACTGTATTGCACTGCTGCACTTTACCTCGTACCCACCTTACTGTTACTATTTATTTATTCATTGCATTCCACAGTACCTCAACGTACATACTGTATCTCTCAGTGTTTGTTTCTCATTCATACGTACAGAGTTTACATTTCTATTTTGTATTTCACTTAAAACTTAGTGTGCAGAATTACTTGTGTTTATATTCTGCTCTTGATGGTGTCAATTGCAGTTTTTTGTCTCGTTTGAACCTTTATTGTCAAGAGCCTCGAATTAAAATTTGTTCCATGTGACTATAATGACAAAGACTCTTGAATCTACTCGTTGCTCTTCCCGGATGGATGAGCTTCATTTAATGAACCCCCCCTCCCCATTTTCTCACTAATTTATTCGTATCAATTCCCACCCATCTGGTTTTATCTTCCCTTTCACACGACCACCATTGACCTGGTAGGGGCGAAAGCATGCACATGACATGTGATGCTAGCCACCCACCTCTTTTCGAACTGTGGTGCATCTATTTTTGTGGGGTTTGGTCTAACACACTCTGAGGGAAAGCGATATCCGCCACCTCATATGAATGAGCTCACAAATGCCCAGAATTGGCTGACGATCGCTGAGAGTGACAAGGAAGTGAGCGCATGCCGTCCCTCCCTCCCATGACAGCTCGGCCAATAAGCTCCCATGGACTCCCGGCTATGGAGAGCTGTGGTATTAAACCAGATTCGAACGTGTGATCTCCGGATTAATTTTAATCTTATTAATTCATTTAATCTTAGTGAAGTACATTAGCTTAGAAAACCAAAATCTACACACAAAATAATAATCGTAGTAAAGGGCTTGGCCTGATGTGCCACATCCTCCATGCTGATAAATATCAAAAGCCTCATCATCATCATCATCCCCTTCATGTTTCCCTTGCCCGGACATGGGTCACTGGGGTCCCCTCCCCGCCGGAGCCAGGCCAGGTGGAGGGGCTCGAAGGCGAGTGCCTGGTGGTCGTGCCTCTGCCAATGGAGCCCGGCTGGGAACCGCCCGAAAAGGAGACATGGGTCCATCCACCACCTGTGCACCTGTGGAATAGGGGTCGGGTGCAATGCGAGTTGGCTGGCAGCCGAAGGCATAGGTTCTGTCGGACAGATCCTCGGTTACTGACTAACAAAAACAAACAAAAAATCAAATAAATGTGTTGGGTTTTTTCCCCCTCTGTGTATCAGGCAAGTGCTCAGCCCTGAACATTCTCAGGACATCAGTCCATCTCGAAGCATTAGGACACTCATTCCCAATCAGGGTCAATTCGGGATTCATCCACCTCCACGCAATGTGAGTGTAAGCTGGGAGGAAACCGGAGAACCCAACAGAAAAACTTGTGTGGATGTTCAAAAGGAAGCCCAAGTCTGATTAGACCACTTTTTAACATTGTGAGGCAAGCCGAGTGTAAAAGCTCGAGAGCTGATGTGTTTAAAAATTAATTTTCAGAACCACTTATTGCATTACTGAAAAGATGTGAGCAGCACTAAGAGCTCTGGGCCGTTCCGCATTCCCACCAGAAAACGCCGCCTCCTCTTCAGCAAGAAACTCAACATGACTACGCATTAAGTGCGAGTCAGATCAAAATACAGAGATATACATATGCAGTATATAACATCATGAGGAAATCCAACATCAAAATGGAATCGCATCACAATTCAGAAATAAAAAATATTAAATACTTTTTTTTAAGCGTTGGGATGACTAGGAATTTATCGGAATTAAACACTTTTAAATTCACTGAGCACAAATTTGTTGAATATCTATGGAAGGAGCTTCCAGTCCAAGTGCTTTATCTCTGTTACATTTTGCTTTGACAGTCAGAGAGAGCAGGAGAATCTGCTGAATGAGTGACTGTTTATTACAGACACAGCTCGAGTAAGAACAGGAACTCAATCCTTCAGAGAAACGACAAGAAAAGGTTAAAACCATCTGCAGGGATGAAGGAATAACTGGAAAGAGCTAAAACTCCTTTACTGACACACACACACACACGCATGTGCATGCACACATACCACACACAGGAATCGATCACGCTGCTGATGCAAGTTAAAGGTAAAGAACATCAGCAGAACACTGAGTTTAAAAGGCAAGAAAAAAGTGCAAGGCAATAAAATAAAGTCAATAAAGGACTCATTTAACCCCCACCCCACCCCCATCCAGATAACTGCAGTCAGGGATTTTCGAGCCCCATCAGGACAATACTTCCTTAAACCCACTACAAGCTATAAAAATACATCAACTCTTTATACCCCAAACTTCCTGTTCCACTCAATCATCAGACCAGAGTGTTACTTACACTGCAGCGTTATAACAATCTACATATAACACATCACATCACAACATACAGTTATGTAGTCAGGGTGGGCGGAGCAGACGAAATATCTCACACTTTATATCATGGAAACTCTGAATGTCATAGTACAGTATTTCCCCCCCATCAGTTCAATTGTTGGTTTAAAACGGCCACTCAGTAGTTTTTGATTTGCTTCATCTAAATTACAAAAGTTCATTCTCATCATAATTGTCAACCTACAACCTAAAATACTGTTAATACTACAAACTGTTAACCTCGTCGGTCAATACGTAATTAATATCGAGAGATATTACAATATGGCACATTTCCTCTAAACCTCAAAGTGATGAACAAAAATCAACACACCCATTTTTATAAATAAATAATCAGGGATGTAGTAGTTAATTATAAGTATATAAAGTATATCAATATACAGGTATACCTTGACTTAAGTCCTTTCGAGTTAATTGTTCTTGATTACATGTCAGTTTTCAAAAAAAAAAAAAAATATGGGAAAATAATAAAATATAAAAATGATTGCTATTATAATCATATATTATAAATTATATTATATACACTGTATTTTCCGGACTATAAGTCACACTTTCATACTTTGGCTGAAGATGCGACTTATACACCAGTTATATTATTATAACTCCAGTTATATAGAATTATATTACATATAATTCTGTTCATAATAATAACGAACATAGTTTTGTATGTTTGTTATTTTTACTGTCACAACCACAAGAGGGCACTCTAGGCTTGGGTACCAGTACCTGCTCATCCATCACTGAAGAAATGTCCCCAAAAAAGAAAATCCTATTCTATGGATTACAAGCTGTAAGAAGTGAAATAAATAGCAGAAAATAGTAATCGAGCAGCAGAAAGAAAGTTTGGAGTGAACGGAAACTTGTGAGAAACTGGAGAAAAGCGGAGATGATTATTACTGCAATAAAGAAAACAAAAAAAAAGATAGATGGCCACAGCAGGAGGAACGAGTTCGCACATGGGTGTTTGAGCAACATGCTTCAGGGAGGGGCTTGTCAACAGCGCAGTTGCGTCTCCACACCCAGGTAGTTGCCAAGGAGATGAATATAAAATGAGTTTGCGTGAGGACTTTCTTGGTATTACTGCTTCATGCAACGCAACGTCTGTCGATCAGAGCGAGGACCACAATGTCAAAAAAACTGCCAGCAGATTTCCAAGCCAGGGTAAACAGTTTCCATGAGTTTGCGACTTAACAGTCCAGTGCGACTTATACAGTGGTACCCCAATTTACGAAATTAATCAATTCTGAGGGCGAGCTCGTAAGTGGAAACGTTTGTTAGATGAATCAAAAATCCCCTTAGAAAATATACAATTAAAAAAAAAACCTCAATTAGTCCTTTCCAACCCCCTCCCAAACTCATAACTTGACACAAACAAGTATTCTTGAAGTAATATATTTAAAATAAACATGTAACAAACATTTCACAATAATAACACATGCGCAGTAACAATAATACTGTAATTAACAATAACTAATAAAACAAGAATAAATAATTAGTCAATAAACAATACAGTAAGTGTGTTTGAACTTAAGAATAGCACTTAACATTTACTTAAACTACTAATTTTTTTAACTTTTTCTTTCTTTCTTTCTTTATTTAACTTTTTGGATTTTTTAACTGTTTCATTTCACCGGTCTTCTGCTGCTTGGCCACAATCCCATTGCCGTTGATCTCTTTTGACTTGATCCACAATAGGAGAAGCCTCTCCAGCTCAATGAGTCCTGATCTTTCCTTAGATAAAATAGTAACCCCCTTTGCTGCTTTAACACTCTTCAACATGGTCTTCTCTTTGAGAATTGTACAGATAGTCGATGCATTCTTCCCATACTCCTTAAAAAGATCGGCACACGCACAAAGAAAGAGACTTTTGTGCGCGTGCTCGCTACTATCTGGTAAGAAAAGGAGAGCAGAGGTATACACGCGGGGACCCAGCTTTGTAAGCGTGATCGCGCATCCTCTACACTAAATGGTAGTGGTGCTCTTTCTGTTTTCTATGGTGCAGGGTAAAAAAGCACCGGGCAAACAATATGAAGTGCAGTAAACACTATTTATAGTTGCAAGCAGGGCATTGGGGGGATTTTTTTTTCTTCCTATAGAGGGTATAACAGAAAATAATTGAGAAGCACTGCACAAGGCATTCTCGGAGCACAGAGGAATACACGTGGAAGAATACGAGGCTAATAAACCCGGAAAAGCCATTTCTCCAGCAGCGCTCGTAAGTAGAAAACTTGCTTGTTGGATGGGGCAGAGTTTTGGTGGGATTGAAGCTCGTATCATGAAAAATTCGTTATTAGGGACACTCGTAAGTCTATGTTTTTTCTTCTTTGTTATGCATTTTGGCCAATGTGAAGCTAATTTGATTTAAGTTGTTTTTCATCTTGGGTCGACTCTCCTGGAACCAATTAATGACGTAAGCTGAGGTATACTTGAATATGAAAATAGTCCTGATAAAAATTTTTCAAGAGCATTTTAAAATTATATAAATATTTATGAACTAAACTACAAATCACATTTACAGTATTTTGGAGACCCTCATTTCCAATGCACACTTAATTCCAGTGCAACTTAAAATGACCAATTTTTTATTCAACTGAGCAGTTGAGGGTTAAGGGCTTTGTTCAAGGGCCCAACAGTGGTGACAGTGAGGATTGAAGCGCTGACCTTCGGGATCAGTAACACACTGAGCCACCGGTGCTCACAAATTATTCAACATTAATCTGATTTACATGCTAATGGAGTTAAAATGTTGAAACTTTTAGAATTAAAAACATCAAATTTTTCCAAACTTTAAGATCCAAAATTATATCATTAATAATTACAGTTGTGGGGAGACTCAGCTGAATCCGGATGAGAGTGGGTACACCCTGAACATCTCGCCAGGCCACTGCAGGACTTATTGCCGAAACACACCAATCCTAGCATGTGGCGCTCCATTAAAACCCACATTACTCATTTCCTGCTTTATAAGGTCATTTTCTGCCTAATTAGCACATCCCACATTACCTTACACTCGTACTATACCATTTACTTTTCTTTATAAAAAACACAATACTCCTCATCAGCAGCACACGCGTGCGAGATCAGAAATGAAAAGAAACGTGCTCAGGAATAAAGAAGTGATGAGACAGGCACAGTGGTGAAGTGAAGGACAAAAACAGAGCGGTACCTGTAGAACTGAAGTTGACGCTTGGGGCTCCCGTAGCGCGCGCTGAGGGCCAGCAGGAGAAATGGAGAGAAAAGAAGAAGAGGTTTAATACAGGAGAAAGAAAAAAAAAGGATAGAAGAGCGCGAGATACAGACGTCATGCATGAAACAGTCCAGCAGTGTGTGGTGATGGAGCCCTGAGCATTACAAACATCCACCTAATTCCTCCTAGTATCTGTATGAAAACAAAGAGGACTTACCTGGGTTTCAAAATAAGAACCGAGTTGTCTAGCAACCAGACACTCCTATATTATACATCGTAAACATCCAGTAAACATCCAATCAGCACTTGCTGAGAGTTTTCCAGCTCTTGCACACTGGCATGCTGAATGATTCCTGTGAGCATTTACACATGAATATTTTAAGGCACCTTAATGCTTAGAAAAATGTTTGTTTCACTTTTGTTTGTACAACTATGACACTGACGTTGTCATGGTAACGTGGTGCTTCCACAATGAGTAAAGTTGGATATAACCATACACATATTATGGCCTGGTTTATTCTCTAGGTACAAGTTTATTCCTTAGAAAATCACATGTCTGCCAAATCGTTTCTTTATGTAAATTATCAGCAATGTTTATGAACGTGAATTGCTAACCAGCAAGCTTTGATTTAGCAAAACGTCATACTTCTGATCTTTAACTATTTAGAAAAGATGGTGCCCTTTGCACCTGTTATCCCTAAACGCTACCTGTAAACATGAGCATTTGGTTTGAAAATGTGTTGCATTTAATGATATGCAGAAAAAAACCAAAAAAAAAAAACCAAAGTGCTTACGAAAATGATGGAAATCTGCTTCTCATAAAACCAATGCAGTTAAAGAGGAAGAGGAAAAGGCACAATTTCGAGATGGATATGTGAAAAAAAAAAAATCAAAACATTCTTGATAAATGACGCGTGGCACTGAAGTACAGAACAGACACTTTTAAAGTAAGTACAGTATACAGGGAACAACAGTTTGGTTTCATGTCAAGAAAGAGCACCACAGATGCAGTGTTTGCTTTGAGGATGTTAATAGAGAAGTACAGAGAAGGTCAGAGGGAGCAACATTGTGCCTTTGTGGATCTGGAAAAAGCATATGACAGGGTGCCAAGAGAAGAACTGTGGTATTGTATGAGGAAGTCTGGAGTGGCAGAGAAGTATGTTAGAGTGGTGCAGGACATGTATGAGAGATGTAAGACAGCGGTGAGGTGTGCTGTCGGTGTGACCGACGAATTCAAGGTGGAGGTGGGACTGCATCAAGGGTCAGCTCTGAGCCCCTTCTTGTTTGCTATGGTGATGGACAGGCTGACAGATGAGGTGAGACAAGAATCTCCATGGACTATGATGTTTGCAGATGACATCGTGATCTGTAGTGAGAGCAGAGAACAAGTGCAGGAAAATCTAGAGAGGTGGAGGTATGCCCTGGAAAGGAAATCAGAATACATGTGTGTGAATGAGAAGGACCCAGGAGGAACGGTGATGTTACAGGGAGCAGAGATAACGAAGGTGGAGGATTTTAAGTACTTAGGCTCAACAATTCAGAGCAATGGAGAGTGTGGAAAAGAGGTGAAGAAGCGTGTGCAGGCAGGCTGTAATGGTTGGAGAAAAGTGTCCAGTGTAATGTGTGATAGGAGAGTGTCAGCAAGAATGAAGGGAAAAGTGTACAAGACGGTGGTGAGGCCGGCGATGTTGTATGGATTAGAAACAGTGGCGCTGAGGAAAAGGCAGAGCTGGAGGTAGCGGAGATGAAAATGTTGAGGTTCTCTCTGGGAGTAACGAGGATGGATAGGATCAGAAATGAGTATATCAGAGGGACAGCCCACGTAAGATGTTTTGGAGACAGTCAGAGAGGCTAGATTGAGATGGTTTAGACATGTACAGAGGAGGGATAGTGAGTATTTTGGCAGTAGGATGCTGAGGTTGGAACTACCAGGCAGAAGGCCTCGAGGAAGACCAAAGAAGAGATTTTTGGGTGTGGTGAAGGAAGACATGAAGGTCGTTGGAGTCAGAAAAGAAGATGCGGAGGACAGGGTGAGGTGTAGGCGGATGATTTGCTGTGGCGACCCCTGAAGGGAGCAGCCGAAAGTAAAAGAAGAAGACAGTATACAGGGACTTCTCAGAGCGGTGATGGTACTTTGGAGCTCTAACACCACCTGCTGTTCATGGCTAAAAACTGCAAGCACAAGCTCCACGTGGGTAAATTTTCAAGTGGTAATCTGCGTTTACAACAAACTCGGCCCTACTGGAACCTGATGTCTTAACAAAGATTAAACACTTTCATTATAAAATCTTTCAGTGGTGATGCAATAATTAATGTATCACTAAAACTTCCATTATTTCTACAACGGAACATTGCTCTTCACATAATCTTCATTCAAATGTAAAACTCCAATTTAACTCGGTGTTAAGCTTTTCACTTCAGATGTATGCAATATGTAGGAAGGGGTGGATCTTCACTTCACTCTGGAGAGCTGATTGGCCACTTTCATTTTTTTCTGGATGCCTATTCCATGAAGAAGGCGGGGCTCACATGCTTCGTCTGAGACACATGTACAGTGTGCGGCTCACACTATGCTACAGAGGGGCATCATACACAAAGTGCTATCAGCGCCTTCTGCATGGATAATTATCCAGAAGTGATGCGGAATGACAGGCTAAAGGGGCATGGCGCGCTTGCCTTTGTCTCCCGCACAGCATAAGAGTCATCACATCTAAATCACATCATGTGATGCCATGAAAGTAATGCAGTAAGTGTAAATGCGTGTGCGTTTACCTGTAGATCATACCCGGAGAGCCGGTCTGTCGAAGGGAAAGACGAGCGGGAGAGTCTGTGGTCGATTCTGGATACATGGAGGCGGGAGATTGGAGAGCACTGCCAGCCTGCCAAAGAGTCGCTTTCACTCCAAACCACCAGGAGCGCCGTCTTTCACCTCACTGGCTCTCTAAACGGAACAAATTCGTTTTATTCTAAACAAATACAGTACAGCATTTACATAGCACTTTACATAGAAACAAAGCAGCTTTACACACAAATTTATCCACAATGAACATGACTCAGTGAAACACAGACAGAAACAGAGAGACCAGAGAAACACACACACACACACACACACACACACACACACACAAAAGAGAGAGAATATGTGGATCATTTTAAATCTAACACCAGAGCCTGGAGCTGCTCTTTATTCTCAAAGAAAATAAGTGAAAACAAGTTAGTCAATTGTGATGAAAACCTCAGCAATCGTTCTACAAACAATTACGAATGATTTCAAACGAACATGTTAATACGGACGAGACGGGGGCAGTTGGTGGTCAAGTGGTATAGGGCGCAGGATCGCTGATCCAAAGGTTGGGGGTTCGAGTCCCACTCTCCACAAGGTTATCATTGTCCCCCCTAGTGCGGCTAACTGGGTTATCAAAAGCGGGCCATGTCTGTCACTGTCCATGGTGAGAGCTTATAATACGGATGAGACACTGTTCGACACGCTGCAGTTACTCATACACACCACAAGATGGCCCTAGTTACCCATAAATCATCACGGTCCATAAAGGAATATGGAAAATTTTGGTGTCACGATTACACCAACAGTACAGCCGTGAATCCGACAGTACCAGCACCACCCATCAATGGCATAACTCCACCTCCCAGCACAACAAATAAATAAGTCAAAATGCTCTTAGTGTTCAGCTCACTAAATGATGCACAAAATGGGGGGGGGGGGTGCAGACTTGAAAAGAAGGCAGGAAGACAGGAGGCAAAAAAGAAGGCAGGGAGGGTAAGAAAATGGAGATAGAAACATGACAGAGTCAGATAGATAACGAGAAAGAGAAGAAGGGCCATTTAGAGAAGGACAGAGGAAGTGAAAAAAAGACACGGGTAAATAGGGTTCGAGAAAGAGAGAGAGAGAGAATTTTATTTCTGCATTTAAAAAATTAAAGGCTTCAATTTTTTTAAAAAATCTTTTAAATGAACATTAAAGTAAAACGGTATCGAATGTTCAGATTTGTTACACCATTAACTGATCGCTGATTCAGGGTCACATGACAGAACTTATTACATCATCAGGAGTTTATCCACGGGACATTTTCTTCTACAGTGAGAAATGAATAATGTGGCGGTACAGATCTCACTTCCTTGTGACGACACACTGCAGGGGCGATTTCTGTTTAAAAAAAAAAAAAAAAAAAAAAAAGACGAGCAGACGTCCCACATTTCTTTGCATTTTGCCTGCCACTTACTTCCCTGCTGTTTGGCCAAAGGATTTGGCAATGAACCTGCAGTGGAACCTCGAGGTGATTCCATCCTGGAGTTAATTAGATCCGACACTGGGAATCCGGCCTTTCGTCTTCATGAGGATTCGCCTACCGCAGGTTCTCATGCTGACCTGAGGACGCCGAGTACAGCATGAGGGAGAATGCACTCCTCCATCATGACAGACTGCAATAAACCAGTCGTTCTGCTCTCACACCGCGTTTAACGACAACATCTGCCTTCTCCGCTATTCAAAAAGTATGATAAAACTTTGAGCATCAAAAAAGAGGCAGATCACATACAAAAGAAAAAACTTAAAGGAATTCAGTCCATTAAGATTCCCCACAATGGAACATTCTTCTTCTTCTTCTTCTTCTTCTTCTCCTTTCAGTTCCCTTCAGGGGTCGCCACAACAAATCATCTGCCTCCATCTCACATTGTCCTCTGCATCTTGTTCTCTTACGCCAACGACCTTCAAGTTTTCCTTCACCACATCCATAAATCTCTTCTTTGGTCTTCCTCTGGGCCTTCTGCCTGGTAGTTCCATCCTCAGCATCCTACTACCAATATATTCACTATCCCTCCTCTGTACATGTCCAAACCATCTCAATCTAACAATGGAGCATTCAGGTCTGTTAAAGACTGTGCTTCTCACGTCCGATCGTGGTTGTTCTCAAAATGTACCACAATGAAATAATCATTGCGCTGATCGTGGCAAAAAAAAAAAAATTGCAATCACTACAATTACACCAAGATCTGAAAGATCATAACGAGCCGATCCCGTGACTCCGCCACTCTCATCGTGATTCTGGCAAATCGTAGCAATCACAGATATCATGCTCCAGTGTGAACCCAAGGTAACGCAGCTCAGACAGACAGGAAACATGGTCACTCTTCACATGTTTACACTCATTTATTTCATGTTTTCTCTGAGAAGGTGCCGACACGACACCTCAAACCACTCAACAAACCAAAATTTACTTACTAATCCGTCTCATCATCTCGCAGACGAACGCAGACTGATAACAGCCAACACACACAGGTTTATCATTAGATTACAACCATTTGCATTTATGAACATAAACCTGCTGTTATCTAAATCCCTTTCTAACCGTAGTAAAAAAATTTCCCTACGCAAAAGTGATCATTTTTGGCCAATATTTGGGGGAAAAAGTAAGATAAGTAATAATTAACTTTCACTTCATGTAGCTCATATGCTACACTGGTTAATAAAGGGTTAAGGAGATCGGTGAAGGTGATTTACCTCTTGGTGATAGATATTGAATATTTATTATTATATTATACATGACCCTAAATGATATTTGATATCAGCATTTACAAATAACAAGTAAGAGTGTTCAGGACAAGAAAAAAAGTTATAAAGTACGCAAACCGGTCGCTATCTGGCTACGTCTGCCTCCCTTTATACGCATTTTAATATAAAAAATGCGCAATGCTCCATTTCAGATCGCACATTGCGCAAAAGGCTGTGTATCTGTAATGCTTCTTAATAAATGAAGAAGTTGTTGAATATTCCAATAAAAATTCTCACTTTTTTGGTCGCCATTTTGGGTTTCCCGCAACCGTTCAATGATTGGCTCTGGTTGCCACGGCGTGTATGCAAGATAGCCGCTGGTTCGTGGAATTCGACCAACCTTGCTGCTGATTAACGCATTTTACCAAGTGATTACACAGTAACATCCTGTGAGATTATTGCGAGACGGCTTTGAAAGGAAGACAAACATGTAAACACAGATCAAATTTGATGCAATACATCAGAATTTTTGATAAAACATTGTCACATAAAATTGAAAGGACCACATTTTCCTGAAAGTTTAAAATTCGTATTAATATCTGAATTAATTGTATTGCCGTACAGTAGGCCCTTGACTATTCGCGGTTTTGCACTCACAATTTAATTATTTGCGGACTGCCAAGCAGCTGACACGTCACTCAAATTCAGCCAATGGCTGTCCTCCTTCCTGCTGATTGGTTTAGATGATGTAATTCCCCTTTTTCCTCATTCGCGCACAACTTTTCAATGAGCCTCTTTTTTTCGTGTGTTTTAATTACCAGTTAGGCTCTGTGATGACACTCAAACGCTGTGCGTCTTCTCTGGCTAAGAACTAGAAAAGGTAATGACGTTGGATGTCTCGTCTGAAGAAATAAGACTTTCTCCTGAAGAAACGACAGTTTCCTCTGAAGTACCTGAAGAGAAATAAACATCTGAAAGCACTCTAGTATACAAGTCTTTTTCAATCATTATTCCAGTACAGTACCTAAGTTAATTTTTATCATTTTTGTGTGTGTGATTTTACGTACTGTGGTGTAGCATGTTTATCGTTTTGTTTTGTTTATCCAATTTATAACATTTCATGTTCTTTTAGGTTCTTTTTGGGGGACTGATTTTGACGGCTGTGTTCTCGAACCAACTGTTTCATCCGGTTGAGGGCTGAGCTGCTCCATGGCTTCTAAACATTAATCATAAACATTCACTTAGGCACTGTACTGTAATAATAATTGAAAAATACTTTAATACTACAGCTTCAGGCACTGCAGAGGAAACTGTCGTTTCTTCAGGAGAAAGTCTGATTACTTCAGAAGAGAGTGGCGTCATAGAGCTTAACTGGATAATATTATACATACAAAATGAAAACATATATACATACAGTATACAGTATTACAGATCTGTTTCGAGGGGTGGTGAAACCATCCTCTCTCTTCAGGTGATTATAGAAGAATTTTTGTTATTTGCTCTACCAAAAAGTATTGAGCACTCTCCTACGGAAGGATCTACTCAGAAAATCCTCTACTGTATGTGTGTATATTATATATATATATATATAAATAAAATAGATAGATATAAAGTATGCTGTATAATGTTTATATATTTTATTAATAAATATCACAGTACAAAATTAAAAAGTTTTTTTTTTAAATCATTACTATATTTTACTACAATAATATTGTATTAATGAGTCTATAGAATATAAACTGTCTATAGAATGTGTTTAAGAAGCATATTTTAGCGCTTGCAATAGATACAGTATTTTACTTCCGGTTGCTCATTCACACATGTAAAATGATACAGATTTACTTCCGGGTACAGAACTCGAGGATTATCCTCATTCGCAGGAGGGGCCGGAACCGAGCCCCCGCGAATATCGAGGTCCTACTGTATTTTGTGATTTTTTTTTGTATGAATACGGATAAATTGGTACAAGTTGGCAGCCCTGTATTAATCAATTAAATTCTTTTCTCCATCAGTACGCTGTTTATCAGCTCATGTACACAGAAAACATTATCCTCAACCAAACATGCGTCATAAAGAGTGAGCAAGTCCGTCCCTGGTGCAGCAGGTACCAAGAACTCATGGCTCACACAAACAGCCCCGCAAAATGGGCAACAGCCCTCAGTCCATATAGCACATCATAAAAAAGGTACGCCCAGTCCCAATGTGGACACCAAAAATGGTGACGGTACAGTCGGGCCTCTACTTACGAAATTAATCCGTTCCAGAGCCTTTTTTGTAGCCTGGAGTTTTCGTAAGTAGATGTGCATTTTACATGTAACACGTATGATTCGTTCCAAGGCTCTCAAGACTACCCCATAAACCCTTTAAATGAAAAAAGTACACCAATTTTGTATGAAATATGTATGAAATGTGTTAAAAGTAAAAGAAAATTATTTATTAAACCGTTTA
This sequence comes from Plotosus lineatus, assembly GCA_024760905.1. Lineage (NCBI taxonomy): Eukaryota > Metazoa > Chordata > Actinopteri > Siluriformes > Plotosidae > Plotosus > Plotosus lineatus. The sequence goes on from CM045732.1 coordinate 2,194,117, forward strand.
AACATTTTATTTACATACTAAACCATTTTATTAACATATTTATTAATTAAACCATTATTAAACATTTTTATTAATGCACACACACACACACACACACACACAAAACACTGTCCTCCCAGTGCAGCTAACTGGGTTATCAAAGGCGGGCCATGTCTTTCACTTTCTATGGTGAGAGGTTGATGTAAAAGAACCATTGCTGACTTTCGTAAAGAGTAGGTTGCAAAGTCGTCAGCGTGTTTCCGCCCCTTGCTAAAAGGGTTGTGACAGGAAGGGCATCCGACGTAAAAACCTCTGCCAAATCAAATGTGCGAATCAGATGATTCGCTGTGGCGACTCCTGAGAAAAGGGAAAAAGCCGAAAGAAAGATCAGAGGTCCGGATTCAATATTAACTTGCTTCCTTGCGAGATCGGAGATCTCGTCCCACAGAGCACTCTGCTCATGCTCCTTGTGCTTCAATATCGTGCCAAAATAATCGCCTCCATCACTGTATTTCCGCTTTAAGGTCTCCTTCTGCTTCAATATTGTCCTGATTGTAGAGGGGTTTCAGCGATAAAATATAACGCTGCAATGATCTCAAAACAAGCCAACAGTCCTGTTCAACTCTCCTTCACGCGTGTGACAAACAGGAAGTATGGGTACAGTTCAGCTGCCTTCTGGCCAATGGGAGGCCAGCGGGGTGGGATGTTGGGAGACAGCCGATGAGAGAGCAACTCGCGCGTGGTTTGAATTTTGAATGGCACGTTTAGCGCTTTTCATAAAAAGAGGGTGTTTTTCGTAAAAAGAGGATGAAAATTTAGGAAAATGTTTTTCATAACCTGGAGTTTTCATACCCAGAGGGTTTCGTAAGTAGAGGGCCGACTGTATTTGAGTTCACACACAGAATCCAAATTCATGACGGCAGATGCAGCGGCCATATTGAATATTGGACCATGCTGAAAATCAGTAGGCCTGTGTAGTCACCCAGTCCCAACATCCACGCCAAAACTGTCGATGACTGGTGATGGGGTTTGAGTTAATGGACAGATATCACACAGGATGACACAGTCCATGGACTGAGGGGTAAAAAGCACCAGGGATCAATTCAAATAAATTACACACTGCATACAGTTCCGAAGTACAGCCAAGCAAACAGCTAAATATTCAAAGAGGAAATAAGCCACGCGGTAAATTTTACATGATGTAATTATTCTCTCACACACACACACACACACACACACACACAATGACTCAGCTGGTGCAGTGTTCAGTCCTGGAGCTAAATCTGTGATGTGTGCGTATATATTTCTGTGTTGCAGGTAATCAGTGGTAAAGTGAGACAGTGAGGTGTTGGGGTACTGCAGCATGCAGCACTGCGGAAACAGAGCAAGTGTGCATTGCAGCGTCCAAAGGCACACACACAAACTGACATGTTTGTTGTTGTACAGTTAAAGCTTTAATAAAGGGGTGTGTGTGTGTGTGTGTGTGTGTGTGTGTGGGGGGGGGGTGTCAGATTTTTGCTTTTCCCTTTAATCAAAATTCACAACTCGATTACTTCCTCAAATAAACTTTCATTTATATTTTATTTTAATTTATACTTCTATATATGCAACCCTTTTTTGATCAAACTTTTCCGTGAAGTGCTGAAACTGCTTTTAATCATCAATCCCACGTTGTTAAGCGGATCTGAATCTAATGTGGGTTCCTGACACCGTGCCGTCACACAGGAAAATTTTATCTGGCTGCTGCACGTACACTGCTTACTGTCAAATTCTTCATTCATAACTAATGTAAACTAAAATAAACCCAGAGTGAAAGGGAGTAAACACACACACACACACACACACACACGCACACGCACTCACCTTTCCAGGCCAGATTTATCATCTATGAACAATCCCATCACAAAAACTTAATGAAACGTTAAGATTCTCTCAACTTTACAGAAATCAGGTTTCAGAAATAACAGGTAACAGAAATAACATAACTCCACATGTTGATGCATCGGTGCCCCCGATTCATGCTTCTAACGGTGGTTAAACTTTCAGAATTGATTTAAATCACACTTAAAACATGATGTAGTGCGTTCAGTCGTGTTAAATTTCTAAGTTATTTTAAACTTCACTTAAATATTATATACACAAACTCCAATGTAAACACAATAGTGATGCATGTGGCATTTGCCATAAATAAAAAACAAACAAAAAACTAACTGCTTGGGCTTCATTCCAAATCATTAAGGCACTAAATCACAAATGGGTCACATTGTGCCAAATCAATCAGATTTATTAAATCTTCTTGGGTGTCATATTTTGATGAAATTAAAATTTTCCCCAAAGTACCTGCACATGTCTGATAAACACATGCAAACTAGTTCAGACTAATTCCTAACAGTTTGAACGATGGTACCTTCAGCCCCAATTTTTATACTCGTGAGCGAATTTTGAGCTTTGTTGCATTTTCAAAAGGTGATTTTGGGAATGTAGAGAAATTAAATATAACACATTTTTATTAAGAAACTAAGCTACACACTTAAGTTGGTGAATCTTCTCCTGAAATTCTGTGAGTGAATAATTTTGTTTCATAAAAAGAACAGAACTTTCCCGAAAACAAACAGTTGATGCTTCAGTTTAGGGCCAAGTGCATCATGGGCAACGAGAAAGAAATATTACAGTATATTGACAGTATCTTTTATATATATATATACACAAAATTAAATATTTAATTTCAATCCATGTGACTATTAAATAACTGATATTTATTTGCCAGTGAAATATCAATAGATTATATATCACTTTTTAAACGCAACATAACAGTACCAGGCAAAAATGTTGGCTGAGGGGCTAAAAAATTTTCACTTTTTTTTGGGTATTGTTTATTTTACAGTTATATGTTTTGCAAATTACTCATTTTAGAACATTATTTATTTATTTTACAAATGTTTACTGCCAGAATCAAGAATACCATGGAAAGAGTTCTGTTTACAAAATGTTGCAAAAAGAAAAAAGTTTATTTATCTTGTGAAGTTCAGCTGTAATGTAAAATCTTAAATTTTTGTTGGCGATTTTCTGAAAATATTATCCAGTGCAAAAAGTATTACCCATTATTGAAAAAAAAAGATCTAGTTCTAAATAATGTTAACATTAATTTACATTTTTCATCAGTTATGAATCATGTTTAAAATCATTAAAACCTGAAGTACATGAAAGATGTTATTCTTTACTTTGAAAAAGGAAAATTAGTGTAAAATCTCTTTACAAAAATACAGAATGTTCAACTCAAACATTTGGAGAAACGTGACCTGAACTGTGTGGAGCCAAAACAAGTGGATTTTCATCGTTGCGTCCGATACACCATCTACTTTAGGAAAAGGTTCTTGTAGGGTTTTCTGGTGTCACTTAAGCACAGTAAGTATCTCACAGTTATTGAGTCGAACAAAAGTGATTCCAAAAAATTTGAATGACGAATAACTGAAGGAGTTTGTTAATTTCTCTCCAAATGTTACATCAATTACTAACCAATTTCCCCACTTGTATACGTAGCAGTCCAAATATCTTCATGCACAGCATGCATCATTGAACTGCTACAAATATGAAAATATTCCAAATCATATGTTGCTGAGTAACACGTGAAGGAGGAAAGGTGGACAGACACCACTGTCGACTCAGATCTACACGACACGACCCCCAAGAAACCATTTCAGCTAATAGATCTTTCGGACACACTGAAGGTGAGCCGAACCCACATCCTCCACACCTGATATTTTTCACTGGTCCTTGAGAGGTGATGATCGAGCAGCGAGAGAAGCCACACCTGCACTCAACAATTCTGAATATGGTGAGAAGTGCTGCAGGGATTAAAAAAAAAGCGGAATTCGCAGCTGGCTATGCAGAAATAGCCAACACATTGTCTGTAGGTTCCTCCCACACGGCCATCATCGGAGAGCCAAGTGTGCTTTTAGATATGATGTGGCGATGCTGATTACAGTCGCAGTGCAGGACAACGGAGCTCAGAGAGAGCAAGCGAGACAGAGAGAGCGTGAGACGGAGTGAGCGAGAGTAAACACTCACTGAATGAAAACTTTTATAAAGTAACTTTAAATACCCTCCTAATACAACCTCACATTGGGACATTTAAAACATGGTGTAAAAGATTTTTACGAGGTGAGAAATGAACAAGACGACCATAAATAGTTCAAAGAAACTAAAGAATTTTAGTATTTTTCCTTTTAAAAATGATATCCGGTGTAAATACGTGTACAGTTACATGTTTCCACATGACTTAATCAATTAGCAAGTCTCCCTGTTCCAATCTGTGATATAAAAAGCATATAAATGTGTTAATACATCACAAACTGGAATGTTCCTTCAGCACGGTTGAATTATGAAATGTGTCTCCTACACAGCTGCAGTGAGGTCGGGGAAGCCCTGCTATCCCTCGCTCACCAGAAACGTCACATCATGCAGTGCCAGATTCACGCCTCTGCGCTTGGCTTGGCCGAGTATGAAGCGACACTCGTTCTGTCGGTTCTGCTAACAACAACAACAACAACAGCAGCAGCAGCGCTGCGGAGGTGATATGCATCACTGCAGAGATTCAACACCGCTGACTTCATCACATCCACAACCCCCAAGTCCTGCTTTCCTCCACGGTTTCACCTCAAAGGTGTCATGATATCATGATAAATTACATCCTAACTAATTAATAAATTAACACACTGATTATTACAGGTGACTTTAATTCTGTTTAAACACAGTAAAATAAGCAGGTTTGTTCTTTTCTTTCACCTTATAAAATGTTAAATAATTAATTTGTAGGCATTAAATAGAGTAAACTCAGGAGAAAATATTTTTTAAAAGATTAGACTCGATGGCTTCATAATTCCAAAAGTGAAAGGTGACACTTTCTCTGATAACAACAGCAATACTGAAACACTGAGTATCAACCGGTGCCGAGGTCCAACTGATACAATTCTTAACTCCATTATCTTATTTCTCGTTTAGCAGATTCCTATGATTCCCATGGTGTAAACCCAAGAAAGGGGGAAACAAATATACAGATGCTCTCCAACTTACAAACGAGATACGTTCCGAACGGCCATTCATTAGATGAATGTTTGTAAGTTGTTACAGGACATTCTTTAGAGGGGAACGTATGTTTAAAGCTTGTATAAGTAACCTATACACAATCTCTCTCTCTCTCTCTCTCACACACACACACACCGTATTCGATGTAATAAGCACCCTGCTCCAATAAGGGCTCCCCAATGTTTTTTATCTTACGTCTAAGAACCGCCCATGTGTACTGGGAGCAAAATCGTAGATCAAACTTACCAATTTTATTCGATCGGTCTCTGTAACCGTAAAATGAGGCGTTCACTGCCTGTAAAAGTGAGTTTACACGGTATTTAAAGACCCCCTGCCACTGGGGAATGTCTATAATGTTCATCAGTAACAACACATTTGATTGTTCCGCCGTGCTTTAAAAAACAGGAAAATATTTTGCTGTGTTCTCTTGGTAAATATCCAACGGCTGATGAATTGATTTCATATTTTTCTGTCACCATGATGTATTGATACTGTCCTTTAATTCGTTTTAAAAGCTCTGAGCCTGTGTGCAGCTAACCGCGCATGTTCTGCATACTCAAACACTAAAGTAAACAGTGCTCTGTAAAGGTGTTGAAGAAAAACAAAATTTAAAAAATTAAAACAAGATTACACAAGCTTTAGTTTATAATATGAAACGTGCAAAAAAGAAATGTGTTGTGGTATTTTTCCATTTTAAAGTGTGGGAATGACAATGCTACCTGCTCCAGTGCCCGTGACAAACTGTGAGGATCTGCAATTCATGCACTATCCCCTTCAAATAATAATTTATGATCCCGAGATAGTTGACCAATCTGATCTCATCATTCCATTATTTACACAAATTATATACAATAAATGTTTGTGATCATGCCATTCCTTTGTATTTACACCAATTATTATTATTGCTATTATCATCATTATTGTTATTATAATATAGTAACAGTAGGTTATGCAACACCCCTGGGATTTGAACCTCCTCTAAATGAGCTTCTCTCGGCTCAGAATACTGGCAGGACGATGCAACAAATAGATCTAGTCAGTAGCTCAAAAACCTTCATCATTACAACAGATGGGAGTAGGGCTTTTTTTTTTGGGAGGGGGGGGGGGGTGTTAAGCTGTTAAACAGAACTACTTGAGATGAGGATTTATTTTACACTCACATCTGGCCAGAATTTGTGATTAATTTGATTTAAATGCACCCTGGATGCTCTCAGCATTTCCAATATAATGCACTGTTAAAGGGATGAAGAGCCAGAAAGGCCAGTGATCTCATTAAGGAGTTTCCTGGTTTCACATGAAGCCTTTGGGAGGGGTCTGGGGAAAGAGAGAGAAAGAGAGAGAGAGAGAGAGAGAGAAGGGGGTGAAGTGGGAAAGTATAAGCTCTCGGTGTGTAATTTTTAACAAATAAATAATGTTACAAGCAGAATTTGCCATTTCCATCTCCTGATAGACGGAACTCTCCCTCCATTGAGATCATATTCACATTCAGATAAACCACAAACCAGCCCTGCTCTCTGACTGAAGGGGAAAATGTGTGAGAATGTAGTGAAGTTTGAGAATTACAAAATAAAACTTTACAGGTGAAACTGTGTCCACGCTCTTAAAATGTGAAACACGACTGCGTAGAAATAATATATATATAAATGTCCGAAGCTATTTCAAACCACAAGATATGAATAAAACTGATTTCTAACAAAAACCACTATGACTATAATTTTATAAACAAACATTAAAGGACCTTTACTTCCACCTTCCTTTCATCTCAAGTCTTTTTGTTTGAAATTAACACATTAGTCAGTCAATCATTAAAATCCCTGCAACTTTGGAAAATTCTTTGACACCGAACATGGCCTGAAGATGAAGGAAACGATGTGCTGCCTAGAAACTGCAGGTGATTTGCATTTATATTGTTTGCACTAAGCTGATCATACAGCAGTCAGTTCAGGAGCTCAGAGGGCTGCTCTCGAAGACCAGAGTGCATTTGTGTGTGTGTGCTGCTCAGAGCACAGCTGCCTGCAGCCTACATAGCAACAAGTAGAATCACATTACACCAACATTAAATTAATTGCACCTCAAAACACACAGACCAGAAGGAATTCTGCAGGATTCCCCCAGCAGCCATCCAGTCCTATACCACACACCTGAGCAATGCACCTGCAAACTACAATCTTCTTATCAACTGATAAAGTACCACTTTTGCCTACAGATGCACCAGCATATACATAAATAATTAAACACATAAATAAATAAATAGGACTCAAAAAGCACATTTTACGGGTTGTTCGAAGATTAAAATAACCACAACCCTGCACTGATGGAAATTAACTTCAGGTTGAATTTGTTCAAACTAACAGCCACGGCGCCGGTTGCCATTTGTGACATTCAGCAATATAGACTTAATCACTCAAACATTAACAGCAAGACTGACAAGGTTACCATGGAAACTTGAGCATAAAACTAGCTACCATCAGATAAAAAGAATCTCCTCAGGTAGAGTAGTCCAAGATAACTACAGAGCAAAAATAAATAAATAAAACTCCAGGGAACGGTGGTACCCGGGTGCTGGTTTACCAGTCCGGAGTTCTGCTCTCCCCCCCCCCCCAGTACAGCTAACTGGGTTATCAAAGGCCAGCCACGTCTCTCACAGTCTGTGGTAAAAGACATATAAAAGAACCACTGCAGTCGTTTTATAAAAATAAGGCCATTGTGTTGTCATCAGTCTGTCGCCTGGAGATGGCCTGGTGAGCTGTTCAGGGTTTACCTCACCCTCACCCAGAGTTAACTGAGATATGCGCCAGCCTCCCTGCAAGACTAACTAGGGTTAAGCGGTTAAAAAAAAAACAAAAAACGAATGCATGAATGAGAAACTCCAAAACTCCAATCACAATAAGAGAACTAATAATTTCATTGTTTTGGAGGAAAAAACCAAAAACATTATCTGCAGCCATAAAGTAATTTTATGATACAAATACACAGGCAACAGGAAGCAGCTCAGCCACGTTCCTGTGAAATGACAGAATAACCCACATGGACACTGCTAGTAGGGCCAATGATTTTCCACGATCTTGGAAAACAGACGGAAATCACAAAATAAGCAATTCTGTGTCAGTGTGATGTTTGTTTCATAAACATTAAAATTGTGTAAAATATGTGTTTAGAATCTTTAAATGTGTGTTTTTCTCATGGTAATCGCATATACGCATGAGTAGCAGACGACCTGGTAAAATGGCGAGGTCACTGCGACCAGGGACTTAAAAATCAAAGCGATCTCCAGCTACAAGTAGAGTGACTGCAAAAGAACCTGTTTATGTTCCCATGAATACTCTGACCAAGTCTAAGGATCTACCTACATAAATCTATATTGGATCTAAATGAAACAGCAGTTCAGGTTTGAACTTCATGGACTATAATAATAGTTACTGGTGTTGAGCATTATAATTTTTACATTAATGAGAATTTATCAACTTCAAATTGTTGGCAGTACCAAGTAGCTACAAGTGTTAATCTACAAACCGAAAGTCAGAGTAGTCAAAGTTAACTACAGTAGTCTGTGACTGTCCATGATATTAATCAGTGATCTACAAATGTTACTGGTTACTAGTCACTACAAAGACAAAACTGACACTTTTATTGCCAATATAAAAATGCGGATTAAAGAGTATTTTTTTAAAGGTCTTGTAAAGTTAACTTTTTTTCGGTTATTTTTCATCTGCATAATACTTTGAGATTTCCTGATGAGTTTTATTTGCATCGACTTTTACCATGGTGCCTTTGCTTAAGTATCAAATAAAATTTGTTCTTGGTCAAAATTTATTATTTTAAGGGGTCACCGGAAAAGGTGTTTAAAGTCCCAACAGCACACAACCACAATAAGCAATGTACAGTGCATTTCAATGTCAGTTTTTGCAAGAAACGGATGCATAACATGTATAAACTTACAAAATGAAGAGTAGTATTATATGCAACGGAAAAAAGTAAATTTTAAAAACAGAAAATTATTGTCCCTACAATACTGCTTGATTCACATCTGTACACAGCCTGAATGGTAAACACAAGTTGGTGTCCGTTTAAAAAAAATAAAATAAAAAAAGACAAAAAGGTAAGACGATAAAACCAATCATTTCAGACTTAATTTTCCAAATTAAATTGAATGTTTAGGATGATGTGTAAAATGCAAACAATTTAAAATAGTTCATAGTTGCATAAAATTAACTTTGACTGTAAATCCTGCATGTGGCTGGCAACCCTCGCAGGATTATTTTCCTGCATCGTGCTTGTTCTGTGATGGGCTCCCACAGAACCAAGCATCCAATGGCAAAAAAATAATTAATTAAGCCCCACCCCAAAAGTCTTTGCTTGATCTAAAAAAAGAAAAATTAAAGAAAACTCCAAAAATAAACAACAAAAAAATGAGCAGTTTCTCCTCAATAATTTATAAATGGTCTACTTATTTAAAATCCAACAGCCCAAACCACGGTTTGCTATAATGTTTACCTCAAACCTGATGCAAGGAAGGGCAGTAACACAATACAATTATTCATGATCTCAGCTACACAGCAGAATAACAGAATCATCAAAATAAATGAAAAATGAAAGAAACAAATATACATATTCTTTCTGTAAGGTGGATGTACCCAACCCTTCAAAGATTTTATTTATAGCCCATATTACTAAGACCCATTTTCAACTCCCTTTCCCCTTCATCAAAATCTCAGAACGCGTTGAGCGCCAGTGACGATACTGAAAATGACTTTATTGGAATACTTTACTATAATAATTATTAATAATTTACTTACTAAGCTAACAAGCTACTGGAGACAACAGCCTCTTAAGGTACTTCTCAGCTAACTATGATCGTGTGCACCAATAAATTTCAAAAATGTACCAAAAAAGCAAGAAAAAAAATCTAACCTACATTACCCACAAGTGTATCTTGTCAGTAATTAAAAAGTTTACTTTAAAAAAAATCTAAAAATAGCTTATTAATACAGTGTTGTGTTATATGATTGTAGCATTAAAAAAAACAACAACAACAAAAAAAACCAGGTGGAGTAGAGATCTGCATCCTGGTCCCCTGATGAGCAGTGATCTGTCCTCTCGGCATGGCACACACACACACACACACACACACACACACACACACACCTTTATTTTCAATAACCGTGTTGAACATTGCTGGTCCCAGAGACCAGCCACTCCTAATATCAGTGCATGAAACTCCAGCCCTTATGATCATCAGTCATGTGCAATGAGAAAACCTTCCACAGATTAATGTTACAAAATGATATGTCAACATCTTTACAGTGTAATTAAAGAGGGTGGTTAAGAAGCAGTAACCCTGCCACTCTGCAAAGGACGCTCATTTCAGCCTCTTGTATTTGTGATCTTGTTCTTTCAGTCACTACCCATAGCTTGTGACTATAGGTGGCGGTGGGAATGAGGATCAACTGGTAAATTGAGAGCTTTGTGGCTCAGCTCTTCACCACAACAGACTGGTACAAGCTCTGCTTTATAGCAGAGGCTGCAGCAATTCGTCTGTCGATCTCCCACTCCACCCTTCCCTCACCTGTGAACAAGAACCCGAGATGCTTAAATTCCTCCACTTGGGGCAGGATCTCATTCCATACACAAAGGGGGCAATACACCCTTTTCAGATTGAAAACCATGACTTGGAGATACTGATTCTCATCCCAGCAACTTCGCACTCTGCTGCGAATCGCTCCAGAGAGAGCCGAAAGAAGCCAAAAGGACGTCATTCACAAAAAAACAAACCAGGACCCCTCAAAGACTTGGTTACATCTAGAAATTCTATCTATAAATATTATTTATTCAATCAGTTACAAAAGACAGCCTTGGCAGTGTTCAACCCCCAGTGGAAATGAATTTGGCATGTTCCCGATGCTGACAATAGCAGTGACCGAACGGTCCACAGCAACAAGCCCAATTACACCGTATTCCCAAAGCACACCCAGCAGGATAGCCTGAGGAGCCAGGTTAGGCAAACTCCCATGCCTGCTACAGGATCCCAATGCTGGACAAGAGTGCTGTTGCCAGGACAAAAACCACATTTTTCCTCCTGAAGCCCAGGTTCAATCATCGGTCGGATCCTCCTCTCCAGTACTCCCTGCATAGACTTCCCCCAGGTAGTATGAGGAGTGTGATTCCACAATAACTGAAACACACCCTCCGGTACCCCTTTTTAAAAAGAGTAACTCGCACCCTGGTTTGCTAATCCAGAAGTACGACCCCTGATGACTATGCGATGTTGCAGAGATATGTCAACCAAGACAGTCCTGCAATATCCAGAGCCTTGAGGTGTTCAGAGCAGATCTCATGCATCCTTCAAGCCCGGCTACTGAGGAGCTTTTCAACTACCTTGGCTCCCTCTGCTCCAATGATGGGCAAACCCCATGCCAAACCCCCAGGCTGTTCCTCTACTACAGAGGATGTGTTGATAGGATTGAGAAGGTGCTTGTTGTATTCCATATATCTTCCAACAACATCCCCAGTCGAGGGAAGCAGTTTCCACTTCCATTGTAAATAGTATTTGTGGAGAAATGATTCCCCTCCTGAGGTGTCAGATGATGGTCCAGAACCTTTACGTTCAACCACTCTTTTTCCAGGCCCTCACCAAACTCCTCCCACACCCAAGATTTTGCATCAGCAACAGCCCAGGTACAGCATGTTTGGCCTGTTGGTATCCATCCACTGCCTTTGAGAGTCTCCCAAGTCAAAAGAACCCAATAGGCCGCCTTCTACAGCTTGACACCCCCCTCCTGCACTGGAGGTGTCCACAGCCTGTTTTGGGGGGTTGCCCCCATGACAGACGCCGGTGACCTTCTGGTCAGCTCGAAACAGCCACACCAATTTTTACCCCAGAAAGTCGTGTATGTCAGTTCAAGTTATCTGTAGGTTTTCTTTGTATCCTGAACAATTTTCCTGGTGGACAGGGTTAAAATTTTTGTTTGGTCTACCTAATTGTGGCTTGGTTTCAACAGAATCCCTCATTTTCCACTCTTTTGTGTCTGAACACGGCAGTGTGGGTTTTAATTCATAAAAATATTATTAATACCAGCCTCAAGTTTTCTTCAAAATAACAATGCCAAAACAAAAGTCCTTTTGTTGCTTGATCTTGTTCACCAGAGTGACCCCGGGAGATGTTATGCAAATAAATATGAAGTAGCATTGCAAGTGTGGAGAACACGAGAATTTGAAGGTGAAATTCAAGCCTATTTCAGAAAACCCATATCAAAATGTCATGTCATTCACGAGGAGAACTGATGTGATATTCAAGCACAGGATTGGTGCACATGCATGAGGAGTCATGTGACAAAACATATCTTGCTTGACCTTGCCTCAGAACTCATTCATTCATTTTTTGAACTACTTAATCCCAATTAGAGTCGCAGGGAGGGATCCCATCTCAGCCGACTCCGGGCGTGGATAAAATACACCATAAACTGCTCGCCAGGCCATCACAAGGCAGAAACATTTTATGCAGCTACTAATTATGGAAATCAGCAATGGTTCCTTTCCACGAACCTCTCACCACAGACATTTTTGCCTATCATATGTTTCCCGAGTGAGCTACTGCACTACAGTACATCAATGAGAGATTTCAGCATTTTGTATTTTAGCTTATTTGACTTCTTTTCAGGCGGCATGGTGGTGTAATGGCTGGCACATCCACCTCCAGAAGGTCCTGGGTTCGATTCTCAGCTCGAGCGTTTCCGTGCGGAGTTCGCATGTTCTCCCTGTGCTTGTCTGGGTTTCCTCCAGGTACTCCGTTTTCCTCCCACAATCCAGAAAACACGCACAGTAGGTTAATCGCCTGATCCAAATCAACCCGATGTGTGAGTGTGAGTATGAATGGTTGTGTGAGTGTTGGCCTGGTGAGCTGTCCAGGGTGTACCCTGCCTTTGCCGAGAGCTAGCTGAGATGGGCACCAGCCTCCCTGCAACCCAAATTAGGATTAAGTGGTTCAGGAAATAAATGAAAGATTTCTCTTCAAGCACATAGTGATAATGAGCTGCTATTCCATGAATGTATGGAATTTCCCTACGGAAAATGTTGTGGGGATCTCAGAGTCTGGTGTCACCAATCAGCAGAATCTTTAAGCTCAGACGGGTTATTGCTCAAAACACTTTGCATGAAAGTTCAGGGCAGTTGAACTCTGTACCAACTCACTTCACTGAGATTCACTGATTTTTTTCATAGTCGCTCGTCACTCATCACTTCGAGTACGTGGACGCTCCTTAACACTTGTTTTCATAGCTCACGATTAGGTAGAACGTAGTTTCGCTACTTCAGCTGTATTCATTTGCAAGAGATCACCTGTAATACCCTGCATCAGCACCAAGAGTAACTTCAACTACCAAAATATTATTTTATCCCTCCATGAACTGAAAATTTTTCCCTTAAGTTAAACTTTCAAAAAACATCCAGGCATCACAGCACATGCTTCCTGTTTGTGTATGTAAATATAAAATGTTTACACCAATGAACTATCAGCAATTGAAGGCACATGCATCCACCTGGCAAGAAAAGTTCTGTTGGTCCCTGAATGACTGAAGTACCTCTTTTGATAAAATTAGCTTTTAAAACATTTCTTTAAAGCATCATGCCATGATCAATCATTTAAAGAAAAATTGACTGAAAGAATATGAACAGAATTGTATCACAAAAGGCACACACAAATAAATATACAAGAAACTTTTTTCCACTCTTTACTAGGGCTGAGCGATATACTGATAAGTTATTGGTACTATGACATAAAAATTTGCATTATTGCCCAACATAATATCAGTACTGTGACTGAGCAGAAACTTTCCAACAGAAATGAACAGGCTTTAACCCCATTAACAGATCATCGAGGAGTCTGTAAAATGGAGCAGGATATGTAAAGCAGTGCAAGTATCAGCCCCATTATAGGATGTATAACAGATGAGCAGTATCAAAAGAAGGAGGAGCAGAGATGCTTCATAGGTGTTAAAATACAGGGTGCAAGTACAGCAATATGGCTCGAGTGTTGGTTAGTACTAGTGTTATATATTTACGAGTAGTCCTGCCATGTTCCCCCCCCATTTCATCATATCATGATAAATATCTAAAAGCTGTGATGTGATACAATTTTCTCCCATCCCACCCAGCCTTTCTCCTTACTGTACACAACCTTGCATACGACTAATAACCCTAGAAAATACTGGATGAAACCAGACTTTATCTGTCAATTTATCAGGGTGGAACTTCAGGAATGATAATACATTGAATGATGAAGCTAATAATGAATAGCTATTCATTTAAAATGATGAGAAAGAGTATCCCTCGCACCCTGAATTGAAGGCATGATATTTATTTTCGATCTAAATAACCATCTATACAAGTTCATTTGTGTACTGCTGCATGAGAAAAAAGCAAGAGAGGAAACACGTGGTGAACTTCATCCTCGCTGATTGGTATCGGTCACATGATAAGGAAGATGTGTTTGACGGGTGGAAACTGGCCATAATTATCTCAGGTAGAATCATTATGGGAAAAATTAATTAGGTAATATTTGCATGACGGTTGCACAGCCGTAGCGGAGACACTAACGCACTGTATTTGACAATTCTGCTCTATACAATATACTTAATTATTTCATTATACATCTCTCACATCACCCATTCTGCAGATGGTGGACCATTCCAGAAGCTGGCTTCACTTCCTCATTCCACCACTTCTATCCATCCTGCGATGAGAACAACAACAAAAAAATCCTCCTGCACATATGCATACAGCTGGGGGGAGGGGGATGGTGGTGATAACACTACAAAATCTTCAACACTATTACACAAATGCAATAACTATTCTGGTTACCTTCCTCTGACCTTGAAAGAAAGAAACAAGTACAATATTACAGTATCAAAAGCTCAACTACATCACATTGCAGTACAATCTCCAGTTCTGCTTTCCATACCTGGATCAAAGGTCCAATCAAAACAATATGATTCCACTTTGATAGGAGTATTAAAAATGTAAAAAGACTTCCTGCATGATTAGAAAACAGAACACCACCCTGATATTTGGCATGTTGTATCTCTGTAAAAGCCTGCCCGAGATGATGTAGGCACCTGATTTGGTGCGGCATTACAATTTACTGCACCAAAACCCTGCGACCTGTGCCTACCTTCCCTTCCCAGAGTCCTGGCCCTGCGCCCACATGCTGAGCAAATCGCTCCACGCGCATCAAAACGCAACACAACGAGGGACTCGGAGCAACCTTTAGGCGAATTCCGCCCTATGAACAACAGCGCTATGAACCTCTGATCAGAGGTCTGTTCTGTTATCGTGTTGCATAAAATGCATGTGCACTGTGGTGTCAATCAAACATCAGAGTTTAATGCAACTGGTTTCTGAATACGTTCATGTCACAAATAGAACAAACATCCAAAAAAACCCCCAAAAACCCCACAATGGTGCAATACGGTATGCAGA
Organism: Plotosus lineatus; assembly: GCA_024760905.1. Taxonomy (NCBI): domain Eukaryota; kingdom Metazoa; phylum Chordata; class Actinopteri; order Siluriformes; family Plotosidae; genus Plotosus; species Plotosus lineatus. Next base: position 2,209,654 of record CM045732.1, read on the forward strand.
TATGCAGAAAAAGCGATGTGGGAGTGACAGAACCTGCACACGTACACGTACACACACAAAAGCACTGTGCAAGGAAGATAAGGATGAAGAGAAGGAAGAGGAGGAGAAGGAGGAGGGAACGATGGATCTAGTGATGGTGCTTGAGAACCCACCTCTGTCCTTTGCCGCTGACTGATGATGGAGGAGTGTGGCCCGGGTACAGCCAGATTTCTGCTCGTTTGATCTGCGGAAGAAAGAATGCGGCGAAGGAAGGAGAGGCAGTGGGGCAGAACGAGACGGCGAAGGCAGGGAGCGGGTTAGGTCTCGCCGTGCCTAACCGCGCTGCTCTCCTGTCAGCGTGAGAGAGAGGAAGAGGGAGGGAAAGAGGGAGGGGAAGCAGAGAGCAAGAGAGAAAGATGAGAATGCAGAGAAGGCAAGATGCGTGCGTGTGTGTGTGAGAGTGAGAGAGAGAGAGAGGGAGGGTGGGAGAATAGAGCAGAGACTGGATGCATTAAAGGCAACGCTCCCTTCTTTTCATTTCTCACACGCGCGCACACACACACACACCTCCGCACAGTCAGAGGAAGATTCAGCATATGGAAAAACAGTCAGTACATGCAAGAAAAAAAACAAATGGGAAGAAGCAGCAAAAAGAAACCCTCCTGCAGGAAACCTGTCTCCTGAAATCTGCTGCCAAAAAAATGTTTACTAAACATCACACTCCGAGTTATCGGTATGTGGATTTGCTCCTTGTCGCAATTGCCGGATCACTAGGCGCCCCAGATATATAAACTACTATTAGCATTGGAACAACTGAATCAAAGCTTGAGTCACTTACAAGATCAGAACCATTTCCAAACTTATTGACTGCAAACATCATGGCTCAACTCGCTATATTTCACTTTAATACAGATTGCCATCCGCCATAAAACAAACAAACAAAAAAACGTTTTTGGCTTGTGTTGTTAAATTATAAATGATCAGTAAAACAATTACAGCCATCACGTCCCTGGGAACCCACAGCACGAAGTAACCAGCTCGGCATGTTCCTAAAACAACAGCGACGTAACGGTGGAGGTGGTGAAAACGAGTTATTGCATCCGGCTCACAGCAACAAGGTCCTGGGTTCGAGTCCGAGGCTGGTGCGTTTCTGTTTAGAGGTTTCATGTTGTTCTTGTGCTTGGAGGTTTTGTCTGGGTATTGGGTGTGAGTGTGAAGTGCCCAGTGGCACCAGCCTCCCCATGACCCAATTAGGGTGAAGTGGTTATGCAAATGAGGGAATGATGTCACTGTAGGATTCAAAAATGAAAGGTGGATATTTAAAAACATCCACACAGGAAGTAATGTGCATTTCGTGAATCTCTCATGCGAGATCACCTCGTAACGGAGGTAAATCGACCAGTCACCTGCTCTGGCTGTCTACGCAACTCCCGCACACGCTATCAGCACCGAGCTAGTTCCTTGTATTACATCAAGAGAATTTTATCATTATCTTGTATCCGTTTAGTTTATTTTAGCTATTATTATAAAAAATAGTTCGTCATTGCCATCACTACATGGCCTGTATACAACAGAGACTCGTATGCAGGTAGGTCTAAACACTTTGGTGTATTATGAACCAGGAAGCACTAAAATATATTAATGGGAAATGCCAGACCTTGTTCGAAATTCAGATTCAGATTCATTTATTCAGTATTTTGTGGCCTCCAGGCCTATTATACAATTACAGTTTAGACGAGTAAATGGGCGTGGTTACAGTTTTGTTACAGATCTTTCATTAAATACATGTTTAAGATAGGTTGCAATGCATCGTAAGACATCAATATTATAATTACAATAATTATAATTATCAATATTAGACAAGAAGACAAATGAGGTGAAACTTGGGAAGAAATGAAACTTAAGGTTAGAAAATTTCTAAAAGATGAAGTTTCATATAAATCAGCGGATATTGTTGGTATAGAAAGAGCTCACTGACTTCGTTCAAAGTTCGGAAAGTGACCAGTGATTATTAGGTTCATTCTGTTTAAAGAAAAGAGTGAAATCCTCTCGACTGCAAAGAAGACCCTGAAGGTAATAGCGTGTTAAGAGTTTCCAAGGACTTTACTGAGAGGGTGAGAAATATCCGTTCGCAGCTGTTCCCATTCATGAAATCTGCTAGAGATGATGGAAAGATAGCATACATGAACTATGATACACTTGTGATTGATGGCTCAGTGTATGTGTCTGATGATACCTTGGAGTATATCAAGCAGATAAGACAGCGCAAAAACTGGGAGAACAGAAAACCACCTGTAATAAACTTCTCAGAATCTGAAGCATAGGACAGTGGTCAAGACCGCAACTACACAGATGAACATGATAACCCACAGTCAAAACATACTGACACAAATATGTACCTGGAACGTTCATGGTTTACTCTCCAAATTATCTTTTCCAGAGTTTGAAATGTTTTGTAAACAGTTTGACATCATCTGTCTAATTGAGACTTGGTGTATTGAATCAATTGACATTCACACTTTGTTTTGTGATTATAAACGCTTTGCTTGTGATCCTAATGAAGTTATCACAATATGGTAGATATTTGAGTGGGCTTGCTGTGTATGTGAAAAGTTATTTAGCATTATCATGTGAGAGGGTTTATGACCAGTGGCAGAATTGTGTATTTCTTAAAGTTGTCAGTGATACGACTCTGGAACATATTTTCCTTGGTTTTCTTTTTGTCCACACTGAAAAATCTCCTTTCTATGTCAATGCAGAGGTAAACAGTATTGATTTAGTTGAAAAAAAGACTCTTTCAAATAACTAGTGACTTTAGTAACACTTCTCTGTTTATACTGAGCGGTGACTTCAACGCTCGGACAGGCAATCTAGACGACTTCAACCAAGATGACAATATAGAATACCTACCTCTTTCGGATGACTACACAACTGATGCGTTTAGTTTACTAAGAATATCACGTGATGTAAATGTTAACTTATATGGAACCCACCTAATTGAATTGTGCAAACTCTTTAATGTGCATATAGTGAATGGACACTCTCAATCAGATACACCTAGCAGTCTCACATTTATCCCGCATATAGAATAAAGTATTGTTGACTATTTTTTAGTGTCCAGTCGGTTATTCAACAAAGTCCTTGACCTTAATGTATGTGATCATACAGAATCAGATCATATGCCAGTTGTGTGCACTGTCTGCTATTTTTGACGATATCCCTGTACCGGAGATGAAGCTTAACCTTATTACAGTTCCCAGATACAGGTCACCAGAACCTGCATTAGCTTCTTATAAAGAACTTCTTCAATCGAACAATATGCTAGAAGACTTTCTTGCTGTTCTACAGAATGACATTAATTGTGTTGTGCTGAAACTAAATAACTTTCTCATTTCTTGTGCATGTGCAGCTGGGGGATTTTGTGTGCCCAATAGGAAAAACATTAAAAAGCAACCAAGGTGGTTTGATAGGGAATGTGCTGAATCTAAGCAGAAGAAGTACAGAGCTTTACATTTATTTCGAAGATTTAACTGCCACGAAAACCTTGATAATTATATAAAATCTAAAACAGAATTGTTTGAAATGTGGAACCGAAGACCCAAACAATGTTTTTTAAGCTCTGATTGGTTTTTGCTCAAATTGTGCTTCATGAAAGTTTGCATGGCTGCTTGGCACTTCCTGTGCGGTCGTGGGATTACAGATCCTGGATAAACAGAAATATTTCACTTTTCCACCAGGACTTGGCCTTTTATTCAAGTTAAATATAGCATGGTTAATTGTGTAATATAATTAAAAACAGTTGAGTTACTACAGACAGCAAACATTGTAATTATTAGGTGCCACTGGTTGCTGGGGCAGTGGTGATCTAGTGGTATAGGGCGCTGGATCGCTGATCCAAAGGTTGGGGGTTCGAGTCGCATTCTCCACAAGGTTGTCACTGTCCCCCCCCCAGTGCGGCTAACTGGATTATCAAAGGCGGGCCATGTCTCTCACTGTCTATGGTGAAAGGCATGTAAAAGAACCATTGCTGACTTTCGTAAAGAGTAGGCTGCAAAGTCGTCAGCGTGTTTCTGTCCCTTGCTAAAAAGGGTTGTGACGGGAAGGGCATCCGATGTAAAAACCTCTGCCAAATCAAACGTGCGAATCAGATGATTCACTGTGGCGACTCCAGAGTAAAAAAGGGGAAAAGCCGAAAGGAAGACAGACAGACTGGTTGCTGAGAGTTGTTTACTGACGCCGCCCGCTTTCCTTTAAACTACTGCTTCATACCTTATGCCTAGGACATGGACACAGCCGGGTTAATCATGCAGATTTCCTCCCTCCCCCACCACTGTCCCCTGCACATTCTGCAGAGTCACTAGATTCAAAATTCATGAAGTCGAGACTGCAGCACTCAACACTACTGAAGAGAAAAAAAAGAAGAAAGGTGCATGTGATGCTGGGATGTTCCTCCTCTCAGTTCAGGCTGTGATGTTACTCTCACATCGCTCCAGTGCAGTGGTTTGGGGAATGCAGTAAATCCAGCGCAATACTGTACTGCACTATGCATCATTTCTGTGTGGCTGAATTCCAGAACCATCATAGGCACGTCGCAGGATTCGATTTGCGGTTTGATCTCGTCCTTGCAGACAAGCCTCCGTATACATTTTCTGAAATGAACTTCCCTCTGTCTTTACATTACTCTTCACTACTCTTACAGATGCTCTCATCCCAGGTAGGGCCCTACAAATTCCTAACCAAGGGCACTTTGGCCATGAAGGTGGAGGAAGGACAGGCGCAGCGCATGCATTAACCACCACAAAATTTTCTTGCTGGTTCAGGAATCAACCCAGAAACCTTTATTAGGGTACGGCTGATCCCAATAAACTACAAGTGCCCGAACAGGGACCACATGCTATAAGCCATATCTTTTTGTAATAGTTTTGTATGCTGCTGGATGATATGAGCTAAATATTATATCACAATATTCGTCATGATACAGGTATACCTCACCCTACGTTGTTAATTGGTTCCAGGAGAGACGACGCAAGTCGAAAAACGACTTAAATTGAATTAACTTGTCTCTATGCTAGCCTACACCAAATTTACTTGTCTAGACTAAACAGAAAATAACCATTCCTAGTTCTGTACTTTATTCATGAATGCAATTTTCAATATGGTTAATAATGCGCCTGGAGCATATGCGTCAGACCCAAAGATGCAGGCGACCATGTAAGAAGATTCAATGATTTTATTTTATACTTTGGAAAATCTAAATCACTGGAAATCATTAATCGATGAAAACTGGTCAAGCACGAAGCAGAATACCAGGAGTCAGAGAGATATAGTAGCAGGGAAACGGAAATCACTGGGAAGGACAATCTTCTGACGTCGGAGGGATGCGCGCTGCTCCTATTTATAGCTCGCGGATTGCTGATTGCAGCCACGCCCCTCGCCAGCACTTGCAATGAATGAAGAGCGAGTTAACGCCTCCAGCCAGCACAGACCATAACAAATAAGATCCATTTTATTAAACTTTATTTCAGCTCATCAGTTCATTTTCTGTAACCACTTAATCCTAATTTGGGTCACGGGGAGGCTGGTGCCCATCCCAGCCAACTTCGGGCAAGGGCAGAGTACACCCTGGACAGCTTGCCAGGCCATCGCAGGGCGGAAACACACCAACGGCTTTGTAGTCTACTCTTTACGAAAGTCAACAATGGTTCTTTTACATGCCTCACACCATAGACAGTGGGTGACATGGCCTGCCTTTGATAACCCAGTTAGATGCACTGGGGGGGGGGGTGGCAGTAACAACTTTTTGGAGAGTGGGACTCGAACCCCCAACCTTTGGATCAGCGATCTAGCGCCCTATACCACCAATGCACCTTAAACTTTATTTTTCTATACTTTTTTGAAAACCAACTTGCAATCTAGAACGACTTAACTCGAAACGACTCAAGCCGAGGTATACCTGTACAGTACTTTGATACATTTTTTTTAATGAAAACAAAGAACATAGACAATAAGTACAGTCGGCCCCCAACTTACGAAGACCCCTGTGTACGAAACCCCCGGGTTACAAAAAACATTTTCTGAAGTTTCCATCCCGAGATACGAAACATCCCCCTCTTACGAAGAGAAATTCAAAATTCAAAATTCAAACTCGCCAATCAAAATTTCACACAACGCGTGAGTTGCTCTCTCATTGGCTGTCTCTCAACATCCCGCCCCGCTGGCCTCCCAGATAGAGACAGAAGGAAGCTTAACTCTTTAGTTTTTAGTTTAGATTTTTAAGTTGTTTTAATTCAGTAAATGTTTAATAAATGTGGGCGCATTTGAGCTCATCTGGAATTCCGATCCCTCAAGGAATCAAATTAAAGTTGAGTTTGTCAAGCAGGGAATGCGCTTTGAATTCCACGTCTTGTGGGCGTGGCTCGGAGCGCGCGCGAGAGAGAGATAGAGAGAGAGACAGGTAGGTGTGTGTGTGTTAGTAAAAATATTTAATAATGGTTTAATTTGTTCATAAAAATAATTTTCTTTTAACACATATTTCATACAAAATTGGTGTACTTTTATCATTTTTAAAGGGTTTATGGGGTTTATCCAGTCCAAAGACTGGAGCCTTGGAACGAATTAGGCGTTTAACATGCAAGATGCGACCCCTACTTACGAAATCCCCGCAATACGAAAATGGCTCTGGAATGGATTAATTTCGTAAGTTGGGGGCTGACTGTGTAGTTATGCAACAAAATGTTCACCTGCTCTTCTGCATACTGAGCCTCAATGCTGTCCCCCTTCTGCTCTCACTACTGTTCACTTATCATAAAGCAGATCATATAATAAGCCTGATACTTATTAAGCCAGTTCCATCATGCTACATTATATAGACATATTGTGATGTGTTTACAGGGGTTAAAACCTGTTAATTTTTGAAGGAAAGTTAATACCGTATCCGACGTAATAAGTGCTCTGCTCCAATAAGGCCACCCCCCAAGTATTTTTTGATCTTACGTCTAATAACCGCCCATGTGTACTGGGAGCAAAATCATAGATCAAACTTACCAATTTTATTCAATCAGTCTCTGTAACAGTAAAATGAGGCGTTCACTGCTTATAAAAAAGTGAGTTTACACTTTCAAGACCCCCTGCCATTGGGGAATGTCTATTATGTTCATCAGTAACAACACATTCGATCGCTCCGCCGTGCTTTAAAAAAATCAGGAAAATATTTTGCTGTGTTCTCTTAGTAAATGTCAACAAGATGAACCATTAGAAACTGCTACAGCAAAACTATGGGATGCTCTGAATGAATGGACCCATCAGAAAGTGATGAGGATTTTTCACCCCTAACTTCATGTCCATGTGCTAAAGTTGACCTTTGTGTTAATTGGTTCAACATGCCATATGCTAAAGTTCACCTTTGTGTTGATTGGTTCAAGGTGCCATGTGCTTAAGATGACATTCATGTTGATTGGTTCTATTTTACATCAGGAAAAATGTTTAAAGGAACAGCACCTGGAGGAAAAATTAAAGGGTCTTTTTTTGTTTTTTTAAATCATGCTGTTTTCTGTTTATTTTCAGCTTTCATACAAGTAATTGGTTGATACCACAAAATGAATAACATAAATACCAGTAAAACTCTTATTGTTCTGTCATTATTCATGTTTTCCACCGCTACGGTAATAAGCACTTACCGTTCCACTCCGCTGGTAATATTTTAATAAGTGCACACCCACTCCAATTTTTAAAGCCCTCTGGGCGCTTATCTCGTCGAATACGGTATTTCCGATAAAGTGCTATACTGATTATATTCAACTGGTGGACACAAATGGCCATCACAATAATGATCATTTATATACAGTGGTACCTCACCTTACGAAATTAATCCGTCCCAGAGCTTTTTTCGTAACCTACATTTTTCGTAAGTTGAACCACATGTAAAACGCGTGATTCGTTCCAAGGCTCCCAATAATACCCCCTAAACCCTTTAAAAATTATAAAAGCATACATTTAAGACCTCCTTCTGCTTCAATATCGTACCGATGGCAGACGGGTTTGGCCATATTCCTTTGTGATATTACTCGAGCCAGTTTCTTCTTCTCACTGTGTGTATGTGCGCATGTGTTGACCATGTCTTCTTAGCAGAGTTATAATCTTACAAATGTTTATGGAAGGTTAAAAGCCAGAGTAAAGAAATAAAGCATAAAACAACAGCAACTCTGTCCTTTACATGAAAAGCATCATGGTGGATTCAGCTCTATAATAGGCAATGGAAGGTAGATGCGTCATTCCTCCTAGGCAATGATGTCCAAGATAGCGTCAGGTCAAGATGGCGGACCTGTCCAAGATGGCGCTTGAGTGAAGGCGACATGAACGACAGCTCAGTTGTTAGCCAATGGGACGCCAGCGGGGCGGGATGTTTGAACGTCATTGATGGTAGAGCAGCTCGTGCATTGTTTGAATGGCGTGTTTTAATTTTTAAGATGGCGCTTTCGTAACATGAACTTGTTTCGTATCCCGAGACAAAAATTTTAGGAAAATGCTTTTCGTAATTTGAATTTTTCGTTTGGTGAGACTTTCGTAAGGTGAGGTACCACTGTATTTATAAATTACCCTAAAGGGGCAGATGCGGCCCAGTAGTAAGGTGCTGTATTACCGATCCTAAAGTCAGGGTTCAAGCCCCACTATCCCTGGGTTGTGACTACTATTCCCCCAGTGCAGATAATTGGGTTATCAAAGGCTGACCATGTTGCTCACTGTCTGTGATGAGAGGTTCATTCATGTAAAAGAACCATTGCTGCCTTTTGTGTTTCTGTCCTGCGATAGCCTGGTGAGTTGTCTGGGCTGTACTCTGTCCTTACCCAGAGTTGGTTGAGATGGGCAACAGTCTCACCGAGACCCTCATTAGGATTAAGTGGATATTGCCCTTTGTCCATTCTTAATGCATTTTTTAAATGTATTCTCATGTCGCAAATCGTACATGTAAAGAACCATCCATCAGATCATGCAGGCTGGTGTTTAGGAAGTAAGTTTAAAAAGAAATCAGTTAAAGTTTTGCTGTCTGGCAGCAATGCATCGCCATCATGGATCACACCAGAACTCCAGAGTTTGTCAGCACTCCTGCAGTGGCTATTTTGCAACATTTAAAAAAATCATTCAAGACCCTCCTGTATTTGGATCACAGCCAAAATTTACTCAGTTCTTTGTTGGCCAAACCGCCATTTGGTTTAAAATTTTGCAGCAATACTTCCATTACTTTTCCAAGTTCTCTCGGTCACAGTCACTCACACAGACAGACACAGCCAATCTTGTAACATTCCCCCACCACCCTGTGGAGATAAATATCATGAAAATCTTGGATTAGCTGCCACCAAAAAACTGCTATTGGCTGGAGGATGGATAAAAAGTGCTTTCATCAGCCAACCATCGAACAAATGAAAGAAAACACACTGGTAACATGCTAAATGTCTGCTAGCACATTTAATTTCCTAATCAACTTGCAATATCAATTCTTTCAGCACCACAAGATGGCACCATAAGACTACCTGATACATAATCCGTTTTTTGGGGGGACTTTTCGCCATTTTTCTCCTGAATTTAGTTGTATCCAATTCCCACCCATCAGGTATTGCCTTCCATATCACACAACCACCATCAACTATGGAGACCGAGAGCATGCACACATTCCCCCTCCGTGAGGAGCGACGTTAGCCACCCACCTGTTTTGGAATTTTGGGGGTGGTCTAACACATTCAGGTGGCATCAATCCCCTCAAATGGATGAGCGTACAGATGTCCATGAACATGGTCAGTGACAGGAAAGGTAGTCTATGCCATTCCTCCCTCTCGTGATTGCTCATCCAATTAGCTCCCATGGACTCCTGGTGACAAATCGTTGGTTTTACTGCATCTCTATTAAAAAAAGATGGACCTCTTTGTGACCCAGGAGTCCTCTAGCTACTGTGTACAACTCTGAAATATCTCTGGCAGATCATCATGTTTCATCTGTCCAACAGTAATGTTAGCTACGTCTCTAAAATGGGATTGTTGTTTTAATTTTTACTAATTTACTATACAGTTAAAATCTGACCATCCCCATCCTCTCTGAGGTCCCACTGTGAGCAGCAGATTGAAAATGACAGAGTCTATATAAAGCACTGACATTATTAACCCTATTAATAACTATGCCATTGGGACAAACTACCGTACACTTCTGGAGAGCTGTCCAAGCCCTATGCTTAATATTACACAATACTCAATTACTCTCTTCAGCCTTTTCCCGTTCTCGAGAGTCGCCACAGCGAATCATCTGATTCGCACATTTGATTTGGCATGGGTTTTTATGTCGGATGCCCTTCCTGTCACAACCCTTTTAGCAAGGGACAGAAACACGCTGACGGCTTTGCAGTCTTCTCTTTACGAAAGTCAGCAACGGTTCTTTTACATGCCTCTCACCATAGACAGCGAGAGACATTGCCCGCCTTTGATAACCCAGTTAGCTGCACTGGGGGGACAGTGACAATCCTGTGGGGTCTCGAACCCCCAACCTTAGGATCAGCGATCCTGCGCCCTATCCACTAGACCATCACTGCCCACAATACTCAATTACTATAAATCCTCAATCCTGCACGTCTGCTTCAGCTCACTGAGCTTTTACACCATGTCTGCATGGCTTCTGATATTATAAAAGAAAGAAATTTATTAATACTTAAATGGGTGGAAGATGTGAGAATTTACATTCTGCCAATATCAGACAATGTGCTGCTTTTTTCTGTGAGTATTAAAGAACACTCACGCTGGATAATTCATGCAATCTGACCCAACAGCATGAGCATCACAACACCCCTTTACAACAGTTGTATTATTTATGTAGATGTTTCACATTTGTGTTATTTGGCAAATGCCCTTATCCAGCACAACTCACATTTATTTATTTATTTTTATACAGGATGAGCAATTGAGGGTTACAGACTATGCTCAAGGGCCCAACAGTTGTAGCCTGGTGCTACTAGTGCTTGAACCAGCACCCTTCGGATCAGTGACCTAGAGCCTCTACACTGAGCCACCACTGCTTTATCATAAAACAGCAGCATTAAAGCAGAATCATACACCCTGCTTTTGAAATGAGTACATACATGTAATGATCAACTGTCCACATACTTTTGATCCACGTAGAATCCTTGAGGTGTGCTTGCGCTCCCAACAGCATACAATTCAAAAAGAAATCAGAGTTAGAACTCTGACACATGATGTTGCAGTGACCTTTACACAGACTGAAGAGTCCGGCAGTCCCAACCTAACCACGGTTAACTAAAGTAACAGATAATGTCTGTGTCTCCTCAGCAGAAAGCACCGTAGAGCAGAGGAAACCTGAGTGAGTCATTGAGAAATAATGATGCATCATGTGATAACGAACTGTTGAACCAGTCTTCCTGTTCTGCTCTGCACACAACATGTTCAAACTGAGCTGCTCTGCACAAGTGTGAAAGTAGCAACCACCTCAGAGCGTTTCTGCAACACATCACCCCATTTCTCTGAAAAGGAGCTTGGCGCGGCTAGAAATACAGCATAATTCCACCTACATTAATAAGCCACAATCATGCGAGAAGATGCAGGATCCTGACTCTGAACATGTTAGTGTTGGTCCTTCTCTTACTCGACTGATTTGCTAATTATCACTTTCAGTGGTGAACGTCCATGACCTCTTGTACATGCATAATTACTGCTCTTATACTAGATTAGCTTCTCTATTTGTTCTGATTATCATCTGTAGAAAACACAGCATCTTTAACAAATAACAATAATAAAAATCTCTCAGCCCACGGGTCACATTATAAAAAGGTTGGATGGGGTATCTGAGCTTGTGTGCAGAATGCAAATTCAACATGGCAGCTGTAGCATCCATAGTGGATATTGGTCCATGATGAAAATCGGCAAGTTGGTGTAGTTATCCAGTCCTGATACACATAATCCTAACTAGTATCGCGGAGAAGCTGGTGCCCATCTCGGCCGACTCAGGGCGAGAAGAGTCCACACTGACGGCATCGCACTGACGGCTATGGAACTACTCTTTACGATAGTCAGCAATGGTTCTTTTCGTCTCACCACAGACACAGAGATATGGCCTGCCTTTGATAACCCAGTTAGCTACACTAGGGTGGAGTGACAACCTGGTGATAGAGAGGCTTGAACCCCTGACATTGGGATCAGTAAGCCAGGACCCTACCATCGACCATAACTGCCCCCCACCCCCCAGTCCCAACATCCACATCAAAAATGGCGATGATCGGCGATGGCGTATTTCAGTTGGTGAGCAGAACACAATCGTGAACGTGATAAAAGACAGATTGAGAAAAAGACAGACATTGTGCATTTTTGTGACAAAATTGTCCATGTTACTTTCTTTTCTTTCCATCTGCTATACCCAATTCAAACAGTGAGGTTTTAGTTTCATTCCCCATGATAGGGTGGAGCAGCTAAAAAATGTATTACAATAAAATGTCTAATTTAATTGATATTTATACTTACTGTTAATTACCAGCAAATGAGTTATTAATTCACCCTGCATGACCAGAGCACACCGCCTCAGTTACAATGGTCTGGTTTTTTGTTCACTTCACGGTCATGTTATAAAAGTCCTAGTCATAACTACAATGTTGAAATATCTCCAGTTGAAATCATTTAAACTCGCTTAGATGTAATGAATTTGATAATATAAGCTTATACTGGACAGGAGGCAGGACCACAAAGATGTGGGCATTCCAGACTTCAGCCCATGCCTCGTCTCATCCTTACATCCCTAGTCCCTCCCACTGGGGAAATATAGAAAGACATGAGGAAGCGATACAAGGAGCATGAACTTGAGAAAAATGTTATTCAAGAGAAATGAGATGTTTGCTCTGAAGCTTCATGCAGAACAACATCCCCTGCTGAGGAGGGGGGTAAAGATGACCTTCCTGACGTCGAATAATGTGTGAGGCATTTGTATATTCTGGTGTGCAGCTCCTCTGGGAAAGCTGCTCTTATACATCACCGCTCCTCAACAAACAAAAAAGTGAATTGTGACAGACGGCAACTTCCATTTCAAGCGAGGAGCAAGGAAATGAATATGATTTTAAGATCTTCAATTTAAAGCTGGGGTTGGTAACCTTTTAGATAAATACAACAAGGAAAGACATCTACGGGCAGTGAAGGGTTTAGGTGGAGTCCTGATGAGATGATACTTTCAAATTTTGTTAGCTTCCCATATGTACAATAACAGCTGTAACATCCATGTTTTATACACTCAACAGTACTGACCAGAAGATAGATCGATAGCTGCCTGGACCACATCGGCAATTATGTACCATTTGTTAGGAAGTCCATCAAAACCGGAGACATCTTGAGGTTATTTGTGGTACGTCACAGCAGTGTGTGTAGTGCCATTAATGATTCTTTTTTTTAAAACGCTGTGTACAGTGATAACCACTCTTACATATGGACACCATTCCAACATTAAACTGGGAATAAGCCACCCCTCAAACATCTGTTCAGTGACGGTCCTGTAGATGGAGGAGGAGGAGTGAAATGCACCTCATCAATAAGGAGCCAAAGTTAAATCCACATCATATACATGTAAAAAACGAGGAGGAGGATTAGAAAGATAAACAAAATTAAACAGAATTTGGCCTATGAAATTCATTCTTTAAAAAAAAAAAAAAAAAAGGTTTGTTTCAAAGGATGATGCTGAGGCTGAGAGAGAGAAAGAACATTGCTGACGATACAAAAATCCATCGGATTCCTCACACAACTACCGTTATACTAAATCTACAGTAACCAGCGAACCAAAAAAAAAAAATTTATGATCTGACATGCCTCCTTAGATCAAAAGGTGCAGGGTGCTTCTGTGATACCTTGAATAATGAAGACTACTGCAAGTGGCGAAGCTTCTCTTATAAAGTTCCACAATTATGGAATAACCTTCCAGTTATTGTTTGGGATCACAGTCTCTGTTTTTAACTCGAGGCTGAAAACTTACTTGTTTAGCGTAGCATTTCGTTAAAAAGGCTATTATGTAAAGGAGCAGATCTGGGGGTCTCAGGCATAGAAAAGTTCTGGTAAACTGATGTTGGGATGCCATCACGCCCCGCTCTACATGCTCACCCAGGGCCATTTGACAGTGGGGTGGCTGATTGCCCCAATGTTACAGGATATCTCTTGTGTGTCTTCCTTCTGGTTCTCTCTCTTTTAGTTCTGCTGCTACAGCCAGTCATGCTGAAGTCCCTGCTGCACTCAGAAATAATAAAATCTATCTATCTATCTCCATTATACTGCTATCAGTATAGCCAACAACTTCTCTCTCTCTCTCCGTTTTTGCTGAGGTACATATTCTCCTTCTGGGATGTCGGTCATCCTGGTCCTTCTGCTTCCTAAGTCCTGTGGTCTGTCCTGGTGTACTGACGCTGACTCGAGTGCTGATCTTGAAAGCCCCCCCCCCACTGAAGAGCTAAATGGACCCAGATGTGCACTAACAGACTGAACATGAATTTTCACTGCCGCTGATAGCAACTCTTTTCCCACAATTATTTAGGACTTACAGTTAAGCTGTATAACCAACCGGACCACATTTTGGACGGTAATGAATTTATTTTTATGGTTCCACTCAAATAAGTAAAGGTTTCCCTTTTTGGACCTGGTTCCTCTCATATTTTCTTCCTCGCATCTACCGAGTTTTTCCTTCCACGGCTCATTTGAGATGTGTGGGGGTTATAGGAAATGTTTAAATTATTTTATATTTGTAAATTCCTACTTTAACTGTGTAAAGCTGCTTTGAGACAATGTCCATTGTAAAAAGCGCTAAACAACTAAAAATGAATTGAAGCTAACTCGCGCGAGCTTCAAATTTCAAACTTGACCTCAAACTAAATCGTTCGTCACATAGCTCGGAAACTCTTAAAACATCATTTTAAAAAAACAAACGATAGTAATTGGCATTTCCAACGACCCAAATCCAGTTAAACATCGTTTGTTATTTTAAAAACACTCAAACTTACCTCAGCAAATAGCAGCAACCAAAAACCCTACTAGGCATCAAACAGCGCGCGGCGTCTCTTACCACCTCACACGCACGCACGCGCGCGAGCCAGACACTGAAGAGAACACACGCTGATTTCATGCCGAGCAAATTTGATTGGTCGTTGAACGCACGTGATATGCACCTCTTTTACCCAGACACCGCCCACTGAAATGCCAGCTCTGCGCTGTGATTGGAGAGAAAATGGCGTTCTGTTCTTGATCCAGTACTATATAAACAATCATCGAGATTTTATATATATATATATATAATATTTTTTTTTTTATTAGCAGATACGGCGCAATTTATGATGTAACAAGATTGACAATTTTATATTGATTTTTTTAAATAATTTGAGCAAAGAAAGCATGGTGCTTTAACATGCCAGCACACTGCTGTAACAGTTCTTTCTCAAAATAAGGTGCTTTTATCTTTTTCCAAACAAAACAAAAGCATACAATCATTCAAACAATGTCACTTGCTGTCTGTTCTCATGAAGTGCGTTACAGATTAATTTACGAGAATGAAGATGAAATAAGACAAATTAATCTTTCAGGATGAGAGGTGCTTTGACCTGGGCGGCCACCTCAGCACCCAGCAGCTCCTCCACAACGGCCAGGGCGAACTCAAAACTGGTGCCCGGGCCTCGGCTCGTGATTAGGTGTCCATCCTTTTGAACGCGTGCCTCTGAATATTTGTAGTGATCTGAAAATCAAAAAAAAAAAAAATAAAAAAATAAAAAAAAAATCAATAATGGCACATTGAAAGTGTTTGCATGTTCACTCTGTGTTTGTAGGGTTCCTCCAGGTACTCATTTCCTACCACAGTCAAAAAATATTCACTATATTCCTACTGGCTTTTCCGAATTACCCCTAGATGCAAGTGTGGGTGTGAATGGTTGTATGTTGGCTCCGTGATGGGTTGACGAACTGTACACCGCCTTCATCCAGTGTCGGCTGAGATAAGCTCCAACCTTCCCACAACTATAGCAGGATTAAGACTGTCGACAAATTAATTAATTAACTGCATCTTTTTAAAAATTCATCTTTAAAATCATGAAACGATCATCTGTAACTGCATTAGGTTTTTATTTATCAAGTGTTCGCATCACGTGATATCTAGTATCGCTTGACCCAACTGGTCATGTAACAGACTTTGATTTTTTTTTTTTTCTGCCTTACCTCCTGCCATCATTTTGTCTTTGGCACCCGGGTGGGTGGTGACAGTGCTGCCATAACCGATTCCATGCGCTAGGAGTGCAGTGGGACCTGAAATATAAAAGAATGATTCAAATCCGATCCAGATACGGTCTTGAACGGCTGCTGTCGTTAAAGATCACATGACCATACCATTCTTCTTATTCATGAACGTAACTCTGAGCACTGAACTAAAAATATATATTTCATAAATTTTTGTTCATTAATAATAATACATATTTTGAAAACAGTATCTACTTCTGTGAAGACAAAGTCCTCAAAGTGCTGCAAAAATGTAAAAGTGATTAAATGTTTTCTAACATTACTGATATATTCACTTCCTTTCTGGTCTTTGGGCCATATTTAGAAGATTTGATAAAACAAACAAACAATGAAACAAAGGAAGGAAGACCGATTTATGTCGTTCTGATGCTGTGTAAATATTACAGGATCCCCAGATTTAGGAACGTGTTCGCAATTGATGACCGACAGGACAAAATCATCATGGAGTTTGTTCTAAGAAAAGGCGATGCTGCGCCCCCTCTGCATGTTTCCCCTTCATGCTCTTGCGGTTTCACCCATCAGACAGTTTGATGCAGTATGCTATTCCATTCCAGTGTGTAAAGAAACGCCACAGGCAGCACGCACGACTCACTCATCACACTCTCCTATGGGGTCCTGACTGATTTTCTGGGACACTTTTTTCCATCTCTTGCTCTGCACTGCTGCCCTCATTCCCGACGTCCTTCTGATGTCCTTCATTAGCAGAGATAATGATACGTGACAACTATAATAACCATGAGCAGAGAAGAGATGTCTGTTGCTTCTTCCAGAAAGATAGAAAACATTTTGCCTAAAACCTTAGTCAAGTTCTTTTCATTACTACCAGCAGATTATTTTCATTTGTTTGTATGCAAAATAATGAAAACTTCAGAGATTTGTATGAATTTTATTTTGAAAGTAGGGCATGGTAAAAGTAAGAAATCAGTAAATTTAAACCCTGTAAGGCATCATGGTAGGGGGAAAATTATGTAAAATGCACAAAAAAAAGGTTCAAATACACACTAGGGGGAGACATTTCTTTATAAATATACAAAGTCACAAAAGAACATTTATCCTGGGTGAGCTGCTCTAACTTACTTAGTTGGCACGTTAACCAGATTATGAAAAAAATGAAAAGATAGACAAAAAACCCTTTATGTTTAGACTCATTTTATTTCTACAAAAATGGAGTCTGTACAAAGGAAGATCAAGTTTTTGAGAGTGGAAGTGATTCGGATTCAGTTATAGATAAAGAGGTGTGTGTGGTACTATGGCAGGCCAGTAGAGTGCACTTTATTTTTGGTGTGTGGTGTGTGTGTGTGTGTGTGTGTGTGTGTGTGTGTTGGTGGAAGCCTTTGCTACAACTGCATGTTTTGGTAGCTTTATTTTAACTTTTTTTTTTTTTTTTTTTTTAAATAGGTCATTCACTGTGATTCATCAGAAATAAATAGTTCATTATTTTAGTAATTCAATGCCAATGATTTTACTCGATGTATTTAAAAGTGGAAAAACAACAAATGCAGTGACATTCCAGACCCTGAAATAAAGATATTTTTATCGTCACCCAGAAATGTTTATTTTCATCACTGTTGGTTCTCTGTTTGTTAGAGACACAAAAAGTTCCGACCCGATTCTGATTCTTTAACATTGTGAAAGAGGGTTTTTTTTTTTTTTTTTTTGAATATATATAAAGTGTGGCCTTGCAACAGAAACAGCAGCGGGTCCTGTACATTTTGTACTTTTGTAGCTTGGTGCAGGTTTGCACTCCGAGTAACAGTTTTGTTTGAAAGCATTTTGTGTGCTCTGTTCATTTTTTGGACAAAGAGTGCATTTTGAACACATCCACAATGAAATTGTGCAAGTTTTCCTGCACTCTGTTTATGGAGAGATTGTTAAATAACCTTTAGATCAAGGAATAAAACTACTGCAATTTAACCCTTTCACACTCAGCAGGACCATATGGTTCTCTTTCAAAGAAATGCTAAGAACTACTGGACGTATTCTATACTTGATATGGCATCGCCTGATGCAACACAGCTTGATCCCACATACCTTAATGAGCTGTGAGACGACCTTGAGTGCGCAAGATTGTGTTCACGAATGAGAGAGTTTTATTATGTTATTATTATTAGTGTTATTATAATTTTGCTGAAAGAAATGTGTTCAGGAGGTTTCTTTAGGCTTTTTTGATTAGGAAAAACTCGTCATATTTTTTTTTTTACCTGCAAAAAATAATTCGGGCTTTAAAGGGTTATTAAAAAATAAAACAAAAAACCAAACACTTTTCTACCAAAACAATAAAAAAAAAAAAACCTTGTTCGTTTCAAACCTCACATGCCGCATGGACAGAAGGAGGCGTGAGCGAGTGCACGAGATTAATGTGTATCTGGTATGTGGTGGATTAAGCAGTACCTGCACAGATGGCAGCAATCAGCCCCTTCCTGCCCTCCTGCTCCTTCAGCACCTCCTTCACAGCAGGAGACTACAAGAGAAACAATGACGCAGACATCATACACGGTCCACAACAGACAGACTGATTCACCGTCTAAAACATCCTGTGAATATAACAGCACCAACTAGAACCAAAATTCCAAAACTCAACCAGAAATAAACCAAATTTTGTTTAGATGACTCAACTTTTTAAAAAATGATTTAGTCTCAATGTAACAATCAGTTATTTATTGATATTTTCTCATGTCAACAAGCAGAAACCAAGCCTAAAAATCAATTTCACTCTGGGAGGAAAATATAAAAAAATACTAAGAAACTAAAATGAAACAGAATTGCCGTTAATTGTTTGTTTGCTTTCCTTGATTGGTTGTTAATTGGTTGTTTTGGTTTCACACTGTAGTTGTATGACACCACTTCAATGATGAAGTTGAAACATTAAACAGTGAAGTTCCAGAAGGTGGCAGTAATGGACAAAACACACATCATCTATAATTATTGACACCCCTGGTCAAGATGTATTCTTTGCCTTCTAAAAAAATGTTTTCCCCTAAATAATATCAGACCAGATTAAAAACAAAAAGAAAAATTCAACCTTTAATTTAAGTGCATTTATTCAGTGGGGGAATCCCCCCCCAATTTAAGAAATAATTCTTTGCATCATATCATGTGAGCAACCTCTCCTATGATGTTTCAGAAGATGGATGAATACAGAAAGAGGATCTTGGACCATTTCCTCTCTGCACACTCTCTCCAAGTCATCCAGTGACCTGGTCCTCACCTCTGGTCTCTCCCTTTCAGCTTACTCCACAGTTTCTCAAAGGGGCTGAGGTCTGGGGACTGAAATGGCCATTGGGGGAGCTTGACTTGGTGTCTGGTGAACCATTTCTGTGTAGAGGTGGCCACATGTTATGGGGTATTCTCTCGCTGAAAGACCTAGTGACGGTCCTTCTTCAGCTTTCGGGCAAAGGCCAACAGATTCTGGTTTAAAAATGTTCTGGCATTTCAAAGTATTCATGATGCCATGCAGCCTAACAAGGTTCCCAGGGCCTCGGAAAGAAAAACAAGTCACATCACCAATCCTCCCCCAAAGTTCACAGTGGGCATGGGGTGCTTTTCTCTGCATTCTCATCTTGTGTGTTCTGCCAGATCCACTTAATGGTATTTGTTGCCAAACCGTTTCATCTTGGTCTCATCTGACCAAAGCATACGGTCTCAGTTGAAGTCCCAGAACCGCTTAGCAAACTCCAAATGCTTGTGTTTATGACTGTGAGAGAGAAAAAGTTTTTAGCCTGCACGCTTCTCAAACAGCTTGCTGGTATGCAGATGGAGCCCGATGGTTGTTTTAGAGACTTTGTGACCCCAGGATGCTCCAATTTGTTTTGACTCTTTAATAGTGCACTTTGGAGATCTTTTTGTTTCTCTTACGTCCTCCTCACTGTGTGTGGTGGTAAAATAACCCTGTGTCTGCCACTGTTCTGGTTGTTTTAAACCTCAATGATTCCTGATAGTAGGCATGCACAGGTGTAGGCGAGGGCCGATTTTCTTGTACCTGTTGCCTGACTTGTGAAGGTCAACACACATCTGCCTCACTTGAATGGTGTTTTTCTTTGTCTTTCTTGTGTTGAAGAGTGGATAAGAGAAATGTCCACTGTGTCACGTCATATTTAGACCCCAGAGGAACAGGAATTGATGAATTACTAATTAAAATGTTACTAGATACTCTGATCAACTTTCTAAACTACTGTAGAAATGACCTAGTTCAATTACAATTATTTCCCAGGAGTTATTTGGGGGGGGGGGGGGGGCAATAATTTTGGAATAAGATTTTATGAAGAATAATATTTCTCAGTCAAATCCCCCTCCCCTAAAATTCACTTGAGTTGAAAGTTAAATTTTTTATTGCAGAAGCTCCTCTCACACTGAAAATTGTAGAAAAAAGTAATTTATTTGAAGGTTTTGAACCCATATTAACCAGGGTTAGCAATAATTACGGCAGTTAGTGTAAGCACAATACAGCATCCAACACTAAAGCTGGCTTGGAGTGGTCCTGACAAGTGGTATAGTGTCATTCCAAACTGTTTTGGACTGTAGTGACACTGTGTCCACATTGATGATATTCGCTGTTGATCGGCACTGGTCGCCATGAACCACAAGTTTTTTTTTTTTTTAAATGCGTGAAATGCTATGGTGGTTTATAAAACCATATGTTCGCTTCTAGCTGCCTTGTTGTCACCTTGGCAACATTTCTAAGCCACATTCCGCATTCAATACAACTTCAATAAAACCTCACACCATATTTTCACCAACGGCACCCCATTGTTGCGCCACACCATAGCCACATTGTCACCCTTCACAGTGTAAGGCAGCTTTAAATCAACTCTTACCTCAGACAGGTTCTGGGCTCCGAGCAGTCCTCCAGGTAACAGAACCACATCATATGGTCCCTAAAGGAGAATTCTACTGTTAGTGACCTCAAAACCTGGTTTACAAAAAGAGTGCATGAACCACACAACAGCCTGCTGATTTATTTTATCTTCTGCTGCAATCGGATAAATACAAATCAATCTGAATACAAAAAAGTTGAACGTACGGACTAATACATTTTATAGAAATACGGTAAACCTATTATACTGTATGTTACCTTGGAATAAAGTCACAATGATGCAGTCAGGACATTTCCACCAGGTGGAGACATTACTCTGAAAAATTTTGTCACTACTGTATTACAACCAGTATTACATTTCACATTTACAGCATTTGGCAAACACTCTTGTCCAGAGAGACTTATAATTACTGTATGTGTGTGTGTATATATATATATATATATATATATATATATATATATATATATATATATATATATATATTTTAACACCCAACTGAGCAATTGAGGGTTAAGAGCCTTGCTCAATGGCCAACAGTGGTGATGGTGGGGATTAAACCACTGACTTTCGGATTAGCAACCCATTGCCTTAACCACTAAGCTGGGAAGATGGAAAGAGTACTTTGAAGAGCTGATGAATGAGGAAAATGAGAGAGAGAGAGAGAGAGAAAAGAGTAGAAGAGTTGACTGTTGAAGACGAGGAAGTAGCAAATATTAGTAAGGGTGAAGTGAGGAGGGCACTGAAGAGGATGAAGAGTGGAAAGGCAGTTGGTCCTAATGACATACCGGTGGATGTGTGGAAGTGTCTAGGAGATGTAGCAGTAGATTTCCTGACAAGAACATTAACAAGGTCTTAGAGTGAGAGGATGCCAGAGGAATGGAGGAGAAGTGTGATGGTGCCCATTTTTAAGAACAAGGGAGTTGTGTAGAGTTGTGGCAACTACAGAGGGATAAAGTTGATGAGCCATACGAGGAAGTTATGGGAAAGAATAGTGGAAGCTAGACTAAGGACAGAGGTCAGCATTTGTCAACAAGTTTGGTTTCATGCCAAGAAAGGTGCTGAGGAAAAGACAGGAGACAGAGCTGGAGGTAGCAGAGATGAAAATGTTGAGGTTCTCTTTGAGAGGATGGATAGGATCAGGAATGAGTACATCAGAGGGACAGCTCATGTAAGATGTTTTTTAGACAAAGTCAGAGAGGCTGGATTGAAATGGTTTGGACATGTGCAGAGAAGGGATAGTGAGTATACTGGTAGTAGGATGCTGAGGTTGACCCCCTGTACTCCTGTTTACTCTCTTCAGTCCTCTCTATATCCCACTTCTTAGCTAACCTCTTCCTTTGTACACACTCCTGCACTTCCTCATTCCACCACCAAGTCTTGTCTCCTCTCCTTCTAGATGACACACCAAGTATTCTCCTACCTGTCTCCTTGATCACATCAGCTGTAGTTGTCCAGTCATCTGGAAGCACTTCCGAACCACCCAAAGCCAGTTTCGACTCCTCCTTGAAGACAACACGCCACGCTTCCTTTTTCAGCTTCCACCACTTTGTCTTTTGCTCTGCCTTTGCCTTCTTCACCATTATCCTGCACACCACCATCCTATGCTGTTTGGCAACACTCTCACCCACTACTACTTTGCAGTCACTGACTTCCTTCAAATTACATCGCCTACACAAGATGTAGTCTAACTGTGTGCTCCTACCTCCACTTTTATAAGTCACCCCATGTTCCTGTCTCTTCTGGAAGAAAGTATTCACCACAGCCATTTCCATCCTTTTTGCAAAATCTACCAACATCTGTCCTTCTGCGTTCCTGTCCTGGATTCCAAACCTGCCCATCACTTCCTCGTCCCCTTCGTTTCCTGCACCAACATGTCCATTGAAGTCTGCCCCAATGACCACTCTTTCACCTCTGGGGGTACTCTGCACCACTTCATCTAACTCCCTCCAGAATCTCTCCTTCTCTTCTAACTCACATCCTGCCTGTAGGGCATAAGCACTAACATTGACCATCACACCTTCAATTTCTAACTTGAGACTCATCACTCTGTCTGACACTCTTTTCACTTCTAGAACATTCCTGACAAACTCCTCCTTCAAGATGACTCTGACTCCATTTCTCTTCCCATCCACACCATGATAAAACAGCTTAAACCCTGCTCCTATGCTTCTAGCCTTGCTACCTTTCCACCTGGTCTCCTGAACACACAGTATGTCCACCTTCCTCCTCTGCATCATGTCAGCCAGCTCTCTACCTTTTCCTGTCATAGTTCCAACATTCAAAGTTGCTACTTTCAGTCCTAGACTCCTGCCTTTCCTCTTTTCTCTCTGCCTACAGACACGCCTCCCGTCGCTCCTTCTTCAACCAACAGTAGTCCAAGTTCCACCAGCACCCTGTTGGTTAACAGCACTGATGGCAGTCATTGTTAACCTGGGCCTCGACTGATCCGGTATGAAATTCTTTGTTGTGACTCACATATCTTTGCTTCAAGTAAATAAAAAAATTAAATGAGTATATTAAAATATAACGGTAAAATTCTAACCAGATTTAAAAGTGTATCTAAAAAAAATAGGACAGTGGGGGCTCAGTGCTTAAGGCTCCAGGGTTGCTAATCTTAAGGTTGGTGGTTCAAGCTGCAGTATCAGTATACTTTATTGATTCATGAGATCATATGCTGTCCCTCCCTCCCGTGAGCGCTCGGCCAATTAGCTGCCATGGACGGCTTTGTGGGTCACCAAGTTGCCACTGTTGGACCCTTGAGCAAGGCCCTTAACCCTCAATTGCTTGGTTGTATTTTATAAAAAGGTAAGTCATTCTGGATAAGGGTGACCACAAAATGCCATAAATGTAAAAAGTCTAAAGATATGTATTTAAATAATCAAAATATTTGAGTTTCATTGGTCCTTTCACCACCTTACATGTTCTGAATTCAAACAGTTCTAGGTCCGAGCGCAGGCTGTTCAGTTGTGAGACAGGATTGTTTCACAGTTTGTTGAACTGATTTTGTGTGCATTTGTGCAAGTTGACCTGTTTTGAAGCTTCTTCCAGGCTTGAATCTGGACAGATGAGGATGTCACGGCTGCACTGAACTGGATCTTTCCCCGTCAGTCCTGCTACAATCACGGTGATCTGTGTTTTTAATATATAAATATAAACACACTTTACTGATAGGCATCAGAAGCGAATCAAACCAGAAGAATCGACTCAAGGATTCGAAACAAGCGCTGAATCAAATGAGTTGGCTCATTAACAAGAAATATTAATTATTGTTAAAATCACAACACACGTGATTTATTAAGTTTTGATTCATCTTTAGTCACACCTCAACCCGGGCAAAAAATAAAATATCTCTAACTTTGCTGGAATCAACTCTTACTGGTTTGCAGATTTATATGAATCCGAATCACTAAACTGTTCCATCAATAAGAACATTTTCTCTAAAAATTGCCAAGTTACTGTATATCATTTGATCAATTAAAAAAAAAGTCAAGACATGACGATTCAGAGAAGGATGTTTTATTATTCTTCAATTCTAATCAGTAATTTAATATAAAAAAACCTTGCATATTTTGTTAGCAAAATATAATAAAGGAATGTACCTTTTGCCAAACCTCACAATATGTAAAAACTTTTCTAACTTAAATAGTCGGATTCTTATTAGAGAAGTGAATCCCTGAAGTAGCATTTCTATTCAACAATATTTAGATAAAACACTAGACTTGCATCTCCTTTCTTTTTGAAAAAGTTATATATTTTTATCCTTGTGTATCTTCCAATGAAAATTTCCAACCGAGTACAGAATCGATTCGTTCTAGAGAGCCGAGTCATATCATTTGACTCACTAATGAATATCCCACCAGCAACAAAAAGCATTGGGTGGAAATCTTTACAAATTTAAAAAATGAAAACAAATTGAGGGCATTGATGAGTGTGTAATACCGAAGGCCTCGTTATGACAGGAATAAACGTTGACATTTTAGCCACATAGGCTTGAACCAACCCTGTCTCAGTCCACTCGAATGACTCTCTGTACACTACAACTCAAATTTCTCTCATTCACTGAATAAAAACGCAATTATTTATGAATTCAACAACAGCTTTGTTATAAAGCAGTGACGCCAGTGTATTAAAAACCAGCTGTGTATAAATTAAGGGTGATGTTAACGTCACCTAAATACTTTCTGCTGAAAAAAAACCTACTGAGAAAATAATGCATTTAAACTTAAGTAGCACAATCTGAACTGAATTTGAATCCGTGCAGACGAACGGCAGGTCAGTCAGACTGGAGTTGCCAGACAGTTGAGCTATGCGAACTATATGCTAATTCTAGTGCACTAGCTAGCTTAAGCAGTTTAACGCTAAATGAGCTACAAACCCCGGCTCTACGCATGACGTCCACCGGTATCACTGTCTCCATCTCCTCAGCTCCCTTAGATAAAATCACTAAAGCTCTTTTTGCAGCCATGACTTTCCCCCAAAACACCACAAGAAACTAGAGAAATTGGATCCGAACCTAAATTTATAGACGTTTAAAGCACGACTACGTTCCAAACCCTGTAAAATATTAAACGTAGTGCACTTTTTTTTAGCCGTTGACGCCGTTATGTCACACTCTAGCTAGCGCACTAACGTAGGACGTAAAAACAATTTGGTATTTTCGCCTAAAATAAAAGTCCAGTTTCCGGAATAGGAGAATCATCTAGAAAAATGTAATTAGCGCATAAATATTTCTACATAAACATGAAAAAAAAAAATCTCATTTAAAGAAGTTACGTTATATAAATCACAGAAAAAAACAACTTCACAATAATAAATTAAAATATTTATGAAAACTAAAAAGATTTGCTGTGGCAACCCCTCAAAAAGGGAAAAGGCCGAAAGGAAAAGAAGAAGAAGAAGGAAATATGTAACAATTAAATAAATTATAATTAATGTGTAGTCACTAAAACTATATAAAAAGCAGGTTACATACACTTTAAAATCTCTCTCTTGCTCTTTCTCACTCACACACACGTGTGCGTACGTTTAAAATTCATAATAAAAGCTAAAAAAAACTTCCCAGAGATATGAAGTGCAAAAGACTAAATTACTCTAACGCATAATATTTTAAGTACAAAATATAATATAATATAATAGTTTCTTTCTAGTTTTGAATCTGTCGCCACAAAATAAGGATTTTCTTTGTTTCCCTCAAAACATTACATTACCAAACAATATACAAAAGTCCCCGAATTAACTGCAATTATTGTAGATTTAGGATTCTTCAGAAACAACTGTCCAAATGTTTGAATAAAAAATTGATTTAGTTGACTGTATTGTTTTGGCTTTATTTTGTATCATTTCCGTACAGTACATTAATATGATTGGTGATCTCTGCATCTTCTTCTCTTACACCAAACTACCTTCGTGTCCTCCTTCACCACATCCATAAATCTTCTCTTTGGTCTTCCTCTAGGCCTTCTGCCTGGTAGTTCCAACCTCAGCTTCCTACTACCAATATACTCACTATCCCTCCTCTGTACATGTCCAAACCATCTCAATCTAGCCTCTCTGACTTTGTCTCCAAAACATACGTGTACGTAATTACAGTATGTGATTGGTGATTGGTGATGGTTCAAATTACTCCTGTGGCATATGATAAGCACTTTGTCCCACCACTAGAGTGCAGTGTAGGATCTTACATGGCAAGCATTCTCAATTATTGAAGATTCGATTCAATAGAATTAAAGGAAATCTTGACTCTTTTAACTGAGCCAGGTCATTTGACTCCTTTCGACCATAAGAGTCGTTTCTTCTTCGTGGCAGGTGCATCCCTGATTATTATTTGTCTACATTTTGTCTCAGGAATTTTAATATCTATAGAAAATACAGTACTGCTGTGTCTGTGAGTCTCAATGTTCTTAATGTTGAGTGAATCCATTCAAAGAACTGATTCAATTCCAAACGACACATCATTGGTGGGAAATTCCAGTGAAACAGTGAACCCAGATCTGTCTATCAAACTGTATTTAATTTACCAGTGTGCTGAAGTCGCGCGACTCAGAAAAGTAATCACTGTCCAATCACAGATCTGATCTGTAAATGTGGGCGGGGCTGTAAGGACAGTTATCTTCTTCTTCACTTATCCCTTTACATCCGAGGACGATATCGTTGGGGCGACTTCATGGCGAGTCTCGGGCTGGTTTGGCCTGTCCCTCTCCAGGTCGTAGAAACACGCTGACGGACAGCTTTGCAGCTTCTCTTTACGAAAGTCAGCAATGGTTCTTTTACATGCCTCTCACCAGAGACAGTGACAGACATGGCCCGCCTTGACATGGCCAGTGGACAGTGACAGATATGGCCGGGGGGGGGGGGCCCTGACAACCTTGTGGAAAATGGGACTCGAACCCCCAACCTTTGGATCAGCGATCCAGCACCCTATACCACTAGCCCACCACTGCCCCAGCGGGGGAAGGACAGTTATGATCTATGTTAAATTAGATCAGAAATGTAGAGAATACATGATTTTCAGAAATTAGACACAGAACCTGAATTTTGAAGTAATTCACAACAGAGTTCAATTAACTGCTACATAATCTGGAGGTTGTTATTATGGCATATTTTGACAGTTTGGAATAAACAATTGTGAATACAATGGAATACGGAAAAACAGATCATTTGTATCAAGTCATAACATAAAATCAGAAAAACGGGACGTGAAGGGGTTATTTTCTGTGCACATATTTAAAGATTGTGACTTATTTAATAAAATATTATTAATCTTTTAGAATTGAGTATATATTACATAAACTTTTCATATACAATTTTAAATGGGGGGATATAATACTTTTTCAACTTTGTTCACATTATAAATACTGTTTATATTATATAATTATATTACTATATATCATTTCACAATGTTTAATAGCCATGTTAGTCAAATAACGAGCTTAGTCCATGGTTAAGGTTTTCCTCTGGACTATCTATGCTGGCTGTTGGGGGGGGGGGGGGGGGGGGGTTCATCTCAGCATCCTGGACCTTCTGATTAGGTGGACTGTTTGTTCAAGCACAGCAATATCTCCACCCATCCTGGTTTACATTCGAACACACTTTAATTTGGATCTTTTAGTTGTTGGAAGGTGACCAATCAAAACAGAGAACATTTATATTTGTGGCATTTGGCAGATGTCCTTTTCAAGAGTGACTTACTGTTGATTTATCATTTATATAAAACTGAAGAGTTAAGGGTTAACACCCAAGAACCTGACTCTGGGCAACTTAATGTTACAAGTGTTTAAACCCTCAACCTTCAGATCACTAAACCAAAGCCTTATCACTGAAGCACCACTGCTAGTGTAGGCATAGAGAATGTAAAAACTATAAGTGGGAGGAGGAAGCCAAACAGGTGGTTTAAGACGCTCTTCAAACTTTTTTGTTGTGGATAAGGAATCATACTTTGGTGCTCCAATGGTATCAAAATGAAAAATAAAAATCTAAAAAAGGGTAAAATATCTGTCCTACTCTCACTCATTTGCTAAACCACTTAATCCTACTAGGGTCACAGAGTTGCTGGAGCTTATCTCAGCCAACACTGGTTGAAAAAGTGGTACACCGTGAACAACTCTTCAAACCATAACCCACACCATCCAAGGGAAATACGTAAGTGAAAAATTTCCCCTGGAGTCCACTGAACATCTGAACTGTAGATGCATGGACACGAACATAGAATTAGCCATGGACACAACACTCACACACACACACACACACACACACACATGTGGCTCTGTTAGCTCTGGCAGGACCTGGTGGCTGTTTTAAGGCTCTGACCATAAATTAGAGTTCAACAAGTGTGTGTTTGGTGTGACTACGTTATGGAACCTTTATGTAACACAATCAATATCGCAAGAAAATAAATCATTAAACCCTGATGATGCTTCAGCATTCCATGCCCAGAAACAAAGAAGGCAACACTGTCCCTCCTCTTAGACTCATGAATCACAGTGTGTGTTCAGGTATGCAGAAGAAGGTGGTTAGCACGTTCTTCTGAGTGTGTTATGTTGTGTATACAATGATTCTATATTGGAAGTGTTGTTGTTGTTGTTTGTCCTTTGAGGTTGAAGATGACCATGACTTCATATCAGATTAATGATCTGCGGTATGGATGAAGTCATGACTTGCACTTGATTTGGATTTAAGTGAGGGAGAGTTGTGCAGATTGTCAGTCTCACTGTCTCATCCCGGTCTATCCGAGTCCAATGGCCCAACATAGTCGAGACGGCTGGAGATAGGGCAGGATGCAGTGGATGGCCAGCAGTCCATGATGCTTTGCTGGGTCTGCCTCCTTGTCCGTTGAACCAATTTGGTGGTTTCTTCCGCACAATCAGCCAGATCCAGTGTTCACATGTGTAGGTAGACAGGTCCTACTCGTACTGACTGTCTTGTGGCATGCACACATGACAGTGTAGACTCATGGTGGCTGGGATGCCGAACCCCATCACAGATCCAAAAGATCTGCCCACTGCACTTATTGGAAGTAGTGGAGAAATAAATGGGGAGGAGAAAGAAAAACAATGGCATATCGTTATCGTTATCATGATGATGTGTGATGTGTGTAATGGGAGTTCAGTTATTCAGCCTAACAAATTGCCTGATGTGGATTGTGATGATGAAAATTTAGCATGTTAGGTTTGTTTTGAGAAGTGAATAGAAGTATTTGGAACACGTAACAGATACAGAGACGTCAGCGGGCCACGTTAGTCTTCTGCTATCAGCCTCAAAGATGGTAGACTGGCTCTACTTTCATTTTACTGCACCAAAATAAATCAGTGATAAAATCAGTTGTTTCAGACCTCAACAAAAAAATGAAACAGTCATGGATGTGTCATGAACTCTGCGGACTGTGATGAGTCAGGGTTGTAGATTCAATCTGTGGATATGTCCGTACGGTGATAAACCGAAACCTCACCCTATATCTGAACCCATTAAAGGAGGAACTTGCTATATAGTTTGCAGTGAGCATCCATGTTGATTTGACATCAAGCAGGGTTGTGAAGATCTTCCCAAGCTCCCGAGTCAGAATTCCCTGGTCGCTAGATACTAGATGGGAGATAAAGCGCTCCGCACACATGTTTCTACTCTGTTTGCGGAGTTGAGGGAAGGATTGAAGCCATCCATTGATCCACAGTGTCGGAGTCATTCTAGTAGCTTCCAGCGTCATGTCACACAAACATAGAGAAATGTAAAATATAAACCAGCTTCACAACAATATCTGCCAAAGATTTTACACAAATGTACAAACTGAAACATGCGCAAGCATCAGATGGGACCTTTGATCTCCCCTTAGAGGCCCTGACGACTTTTAATTCTTTCCTGACATTGAGATTTTTACTAGAGTAGGAGGAACATCAGTGTTTCTTGTTGAAGCAACACGTAATTATATTCTGGCTCTCTTCTCAGCAGCAGTGTGGTTGCCAGACGCTCTGCAGACTCAGCTTTATCTAGTAAAGCGCAGAGGTTTCTTCTCCAACCTGAGGGGCTTCTGGAGCTGAACCACTAGAGATTCTTTAATACTGTGGTTTTATTTAAAATATATATAGAAGTCAAGGAGTCAGGGAATTCCACAAATTTGTGTTTAGTGTTGAGTAATCCTGTTACCATCAAAAATTAAATGGTTTAAATAAATAAAACTATAAGCTTTGCTCATATCCAGGCCTGCAGATGATGGTCCTAAATGTTGAGAGTGTGTTTGGAGTTCAAGAGCAGATTAAAGTTTAAAGGAACGCTTGGAGTACATTAAAGCAAAGATGCCTAATTTCTGTAATGAGATTCGAGCAAAGAAATGCTCCAGAGTGCCATGACGTTCTCATCACAGCTGTGTTTTTACTCACCGATATCATGCATCCGATCCATCTTATGGCCATCAGAAAGCACAACATTACTCGGCTGAAGGGGTCCGAAAGTGACTCAGATTTGTTAAGTGGAACTAATTCCTCATGACATCTGACGCAAGTAACAATGAAAAACAAGCTATTACCTGGCAGAGCGTCCTGGATGTTTTTATACACTCTTTTAAAAACTCAACTCTCAGCTGTGATCGTATTTAACGTCTATGTACAGTTAGCACCGAGAGAGCGCAAACCTCCACCAAGCACAGTAATTACCCAAAATGTCTTACAATTTTACATCATTAAAGAATCATTGCAAACATTCTCGAATCCAGAATTTGATCCAGATCATCTCCAGAATCTAATGGAGTCTTTCTTGGCCAGGGATTCACCTCTGGGAGAAATTTCATGAATATCCGCTCATAAATATTTGTCAACTCCTGGAGACAAACTACATATGACTGGTGAAGCGAACATGCACGTTCACTTTTACTCCTTTCACGTGACACCAATCAAAGTCATGAAGAGGATTCAGATTTTTGATTTGGTCTTTACTGAAATGTGTTCATGAAGCATTTTCAAAGAATGATTGAGCACACCCAGCTTCCTCTGACCTTGTGCAAGCTGTTTTTAAAACATTCCTTGTGGTTGTCTTTCCACAGTCCATTAGTACCGAACGAGGACTTGTGGGCAGACAAAGGTAAAGTCTATTGGGCTTTGTACACCCAAACCTAGTGACTCATCAGGCCGGTGCTTATACCCAATTTCCACAGCATGAAGCAACCAGGAGTTCAACTCCTCCTGGATGGGACGCTAGTCCATCGCAGGTTACCTTCCCAGTATATTTTTACCGATGGTACCCATTTATACTGCTGGGTGAACAGAGGCACACTTGTGGTTAAGACCTTGCCCAGGGGTCTTAGCACAATGAGGGTCTAACTGGGATTCAAACATACAACCTCCTGATCATGAGCACAGCATCCTAACTGCTACGCCACCAGCCCCACTGTGGACTGGCAAAAACATACACAAAATTTCCTGTGGAACAAAAATTGGTGCGTCACATTCACACGGGCACTCACGCAAAAGGTAACAAACCGAGAGTAAATCATAACATCCTTGGTGCAGGTAATAATCTATTTTTAACACGTTATAGCAAAAGCTAGAAGAACCAATGTGGGTGCATTAGCATGTTTTGTTTGTACGGTATTTGTACCAGCTGGTGAGTTTGCAAAAGTTATTAGGGGCATTTTCAACCCAAAACATCTCACACTTCCCAAAAACATACCGCTGACCTTTTTTGGGGTGTGCTAGCACTAAATTAGCCGATAATAATAAGAGCATGTCACAGTGTTACACCGCACAACCAAAACATTATTTTTGGTGAACAGAGTAAAAGCAAGCTTCAGGTGTGCTTGCCGATACAGTGAATTTACCGTACGGTGCGATGGGATGAAACTTTTCCCAACATTTCCTGGTCAATCAGCTAGCCAAGCGTGATGCTAGTCTTTAATACATTAGCTGCTAGCATAGACAAACAGCTGTATAAGTCAGGTGAGATACACAGCTGGCTCTCTTAAAAGGAACAGCGTGACCGATCCTGACATCACAGTCTCCAACATAACCACACGCTAGCTGTCTAGTAGCACGTTAGCTCTGTCGTTGGCTCACATTGTGCTCTTGCTAATTCAAAAAATGAACACATATGGAGAGTATCAGTGGTGTCTACACCACGGGCCTCACTCCGTCCCCGCACCATGAAGACGCTTCCTTCCAAAAATCTGTTTGCTTTTTAACCTCAGTCACGCTAGCTGGTATTCATATGCTAGTCGTGATGGTATGGCAGGACAGATAAGACTGATTCAGTTAATACTTGGCTAAATTTACATGTTCATTCACACTTGATTACACGGGGCAGAGGCCAGGGTTCCGTCACGCTTTTTAAGAGTCACTTGAGGAAATATCAGCGAGTCCTGCGAGGCTGCCAGGCTCTGAGAAGGCTATTCATTCACGGTAAGACTTAGGAGTACGTTTCACAAGAAAGACTGTTTTTACTTGTTTTAAATCTAATCAGCTGTCTAAGAATGTGTCTGAGTATTTTTTCTTTCAGGGTCATGCAGTAAATAATTCACATTAAGACTCACAAAACTGCATAATGTACATGTTTTCATTTTACATATATAAATACACACACACAAACTTATATTGTCATCCATTCATTCATTTTCCAATCCCAAATAATTCTAATTAGGGTCCTGGGGTGGCTGGTGCCTTACTCAGCCAACTCTGGGTGAGGTCAGGGTACATCCTGAACAGCTCGCAAATAAATATTTATATGGCGGTACCGTGGCGTAGTGGTTCCACCTCACTGCAAGAGGGTCCCGGGTTCAATTCCCGGGCTTGGGCCCTGCAATGGGGTCTGCACTACAATAGTCTGACGAGCTGTCCAAGGTGTATCCCAGAGTCAGCTGATAGGTGCCAGCCTTCCCATAACCCTAGTTAGGATTAAGCGGTATAGAAAATGAAATAATGAATCTAAAGTGTCGTATGAATGTTTTTCTCTGTGCATCACTGCTGTTATTAGATGTGGAAACTTCTGGCGAATGGTCCTATGATGGTGTGGTGAGCTGTCCAGGGTGTACTTCACCCTCAGGCCGAGTCCGCTGAGATGGGCACCGGCCTCCAAACAGCCATAATTAGTATTAAGTGGCTTGGAAAATGAACGATTGAATAAACTTCTGGTGAATTTCCTGCACTGAGAAAAAGGTGGCTGTTGATAATCTGTGAGTTTCTACATGTTTGATGTGGGTGTATATTTTTTATTCTTGCTTTGTGCAGTGCTGAAGTTCTTCCTATAATACAAAGCTGTTTTTTTTTTAAGTAGCTACGAACCTTCCACGCAGCTTTGTTTGCATTCTCTGTTTTATATAATCCAGAAGACTGAGATAAAAAAGTCTGACTTTTATTCCGTTCATAAACCAGTGAAGGCCAAACAAGTGAAGTCTTACATGGATGTACCATTGATTTCACATTCGCCCGTCCAGACTAAAAGGGACGAGCAGATTGCCTCCGAGAATCCCCGAACCTGCTCGCAAACTCTCCCTGTCTGTCTGTAAACTGCTCAGACGATTTTCTCGACAGGATCGCCTCCTGAATTTTATCTCCAGACTGCCAGACCGGCCGAACATGGAGCTTCCAGACCTCTGCCCAACTCTGAGCTGTGCAGATGGAGGTGATTAATAGTGAGAACGCTGCTGATGCCAGACATGTCGCAGATCCTGGTGCTCTAGTTTACCACACTGTTCTCTTAGATTATAATAAAGTCAGATGTTTTTGAAGCAGTACAACAATAAACAGCACACAGACCTATTTAGAAACCTTCATCATCATCATCATCATCATCATCATCATCATCATCATCATCATCATCATCATCTTCTCCCGCTTAATCTGGGGTCGGGTTGTGGGGCAGCAACCTAAGCAAAGAGGTCCAGACCTACCTATCCCCAGCCACTTACTCCAGCTCTTCCAGGGGGACACCGAGGCGTTTCTAGACAAGTCGAGAGACATAGCCCCTCCAGCGTGTTCTAGGTCGACCTCGGGGTCTTTTCCCGGTTGGACATTTCCGAAACACCCCACCAGGGAGGTTTAGAAACCTTATTGCTGCCTAATTTCATTCATTCATTTTTTGAAGCGCTTAATCCTAATTAGGGTCACGAGCTGGCTGGCGCCTATCTTAACCAACTCAAGGCAAGGGAAGAGTAAACGCTGGACTGCTCGCCACGCCATTGCAGGGCAGAAACACAGTGATGGCTGTGCCACTGCTCTTTATATGAACCTTCACCACAGACAATGAAGGACATGGTCAGCCTTTGATAACCCAGTTAGGGACACTGGGGGGGCAGCAGTGACAACATTATACATTATACATATATATATATATATATATATATATATATATATATATATATATATATATATATATATATATATATAACATTTATGGAGGGAGAATAAAGAAAGGCTGGTGATGGAATGTCTGTTTTTAGCTTTTATCATAAGTGAGGAAATAAAAATATGAAGTTCTGTATTAAGAGAGAGAGAGAGAGAGAGAGAGAGAGAGAGAGAGAGAGAGAGAGAGAGAGAGAGAGAGAGAGATTGTTAGCGTTGTGAGGAATCGGGTGGCACAGTGGGGCTGTGGTGAGCACGTCCGCCTCACAATACTAAGGTGTTGGGTTGAGTCCTTGGTTCAATGAGGCCGGTTCTGTGTAGAGTTTGCATGTTTTATCTACGAACGGGTTGAATGGGCTTTCTGGGAGTACTCTGGTTTCCTCCCACAGTCCAAAGACGTGCGCATTAGGCTAATTAGCTGTTCGAAATTGCCCATTGGTGTGAGTGTAAGTATGCTTGCATTGGAATGGACTGCTCAGCTGTTCAGGGTGCACGCTGCATTGGCCCGGTGAGGAATGAATCAGTGTGGGACATGCAGTTATAGAAAACACAGAATAATCCATCAGGTACTGAAGTGAAAGCTTATTATTTATTTGTTACGATAAAAGGTAAGATGAATAGAGGTTACCACATCCGCCTCACAGCAGGAAGGTCCTGGGTTCAATTCCCGGCTCGGGCATTCCTGTGTGAAGTTTGCATGTTCTCCCTGTGACTGCCTGGGTTTCCTCCAGGTTCTCTGGTTTCCTCCCACAGTCCAAAAACATGCACAGTAGATACATTGGCTGTTCTAAATCACCCCTAGATGTGAGTGTGAATGTTTGTGTGAGTGTTAGCCCTGCGATGGCTTGGTGAGCTGTCCAGGGTGAACCCTGCCTCACCCAGAGTCGATGAGATGAGTGCCAGCCTCCCTGCGACCCTAATTAGGATTAATCAGTTCAGAAAATGAATCTTCTTCTTTTCTTCTTCTTTTCCTTTCAGCTGTTCCCTTCAGGGGTCGCCACAGCAAATGATCTGCCTCCATCTCTCCCTATCCTCTGCATCTTCTACTCTTACTCCAACGACCTTCATGTCCGCCTTCACCGCATCCAGTTCAGAAAATGAATGAATTTATATAATTAAAAATTCTACATTTTTATATTAATTAAAAATATTTACAGGTAATTTTAAAAACAAGTTACACAGGAACCCCAAATCATTCAAAACCCACTTATACGCACTTTCGTTCAAATCTTATTCGGTAGCTGGTGCTAGCTGTCCTCTCACGGTCCCTCGCTAACAGAACCCGAGTTCTCCAGGGTATTTTAATGTGTAACGAGTGCATTGACAGCATGCGCTGCAGAGGGCTCTTGGTCTCGGTCTTGGAGCTCACATGGAAGGTTTGTGCTTTGCGGCACTTCTCACATGCACTTCAAATGCAAAGTAGAGGTTAGAAGCGGCGGCGCAGTCTCGGGCCTAAAGCACGCTCCTCCTCACATAAACCTAAAGTGACAACAGCAGCAGGAGCGGGTCCAAGCGCACAGCGGCATTCTCGCTAAAGCATAATGCACTTAGCGTTCATCTAAACCTCACCGCAGTACGGCCAGAACTGAGCAGGAGATAAAAAGAAACAAAAACAAATGTTTCTGTTTATTTCGGTTTACACAGCGAGAGACTTTTATGTGGACCGTGACATGAAGTGAAATGTCAGAAAGTGATGTACTGTATGTGGGCGGGTACTCCGGATGGGTCTGGAAGCCATGCCAGCTCCGTCTAAAATTCCCACAATGAGCTCATACATCACCGTTCACTCAAGCTCTCGTTTACTCCAGGCTTAATGTAGTGATTAATAATTATCAGTTTATTTTGTAGTGGAACTTCCTGCATGCCAACATTCAGGGATCTTGTTTTGAAAAGAGAATAAAGAATAATCAGTGTGAGAGAACTCGACGTTGCATGTTTTAAAGAGGCCAGTGTTTTGATATGGTTTCTCTCTGGGGGGGGAGGGGCCTTCGTCTGGGAGCGGGGACAAGGAACCCATACAGAGCTTAAATCTCGATCCGTTCTAATAAAATCCAAACAAACTAAACAGTTCTTGTGTGAACGGTCTGGGGATCTACCTGAGGGCAGTGTGAGGGTTAATTGGAGACGCCCCAGAGCGATGTCGTAAAGGGAGGGAACCCGGGGCAGATCTGGTTCTCACATAAACACTGAAGGGAACATCAGAGAGCAAAATAAAGCGAGGCTCACAATGTCATGTTGTAACAGATTCTTGTTCAGAATATCACGTGAGGGATTTAAATCAGAACTGTACAGATCACTTAAAGTTAATTGAGAATTAATGTTTCTCTGCTTTCTGACTTTTGCAATTTTTCTTAGAAAATACTGTCCTCTGTCCTGCTCTGCTGGCGACACGCATCCGAAATCCGCTCCTATAATCCGACTGAACAATTTCATATTTTTTACACTGATATTCATTTATTCAATTTATAATCCACTTAATCCTACTGGGAGCCTACCTCAGCCAACCCTGGGAGACGGGCTCAGCAGTCCACTGCAGGGACAACACTTACACCTAGGGGCAATTTGGAACCACCACCAATGCAAGCACATTGGGAACTTACAACCTGCAGACAAAAATGTCCTCGCTAAACCTGGGATTCAAACCCAAGACCTTATTGGTATGTGCTAATCACTACGCCACCGTGCCACCCCGACATCATGATGACATATTAACCATACAAACAGATTTATAGGCAGTGGTGGCCTGGTGGTAAGGTGCTATTGCTGATCCTAAGGTTGGGGGTTCAAGCCCCACTCTCAACGGGTTGCTACTGTCCCCTCAGTGCACCATCTGGGTTATCAAAGGCTGGCCATGTCTCTCACTGTCTTATGGTGGAGGTTCATATAAAAAAAACCATTGCTGACTTTCATCAAGAGGATCTGCATAGCTGTCAGTGTGTTTCTGCCCTCTGATGGCCCGGCGAGCTGTCCAGGGTGTACTCTGCCCTCGTCCAGAGTTGCCTGAGATGGGAGCCAGCCTCCCTGCGACCCTAATTAGGATTAAGCAGTTCAGAAAATGAATGAATGGATTTATGACAAAAAATTCTTATAAGACTCTCAAATCCAGTGGTTGGTCTATAAAAGCAGAATTAATGAATTGAAATTAATATCAATCCAAACTTTTGGCCTACACGATGGTTCCCTTGTTTGCCTCACAGCAAGGAGGTGCTGGGTTTGATTCCTGGTCTCGGGCTTTTCTGCCTGAAGTTTGCAAGTATTGTCGTGTTTGTGTGGGTTGCCACCGGGTACTTCGGGTTCCTCCCACAGTCCAAAAACATGCAGAGTAGGATGATTGGCTGTTCCAAATCTCCCCCAGGTGTGTGTGTGGGTGTGTGTGTGTGTGTGTGTGTGTGTGTGTGTGTGTGTGTGTGTGTGTGTGTGTGTGTGTGTGTGTGTGTGTGTGTGTGTGTGTGTGTGTGTGTGTGTGTGTGTGTGTGTGTGTGTGTGTGTGTGTGTGTGTGTGTGTGTGTGTGTGTGTGTGTGTGTGTGTGTATTAGCCCTGCAATGGTCTGGTGAGCTGTCCAGGGTATACCCCACCCTTGCCCATAGTTGGGTGAAACGGGCACCTGGGGATCTAATTAGGATTGAGCATCTTATAAAATGAAGGAATGAATGAGTTACAAACTCTTGAAAGTTTTATTTACTTATTTATTTTTATTCGTTCATTTTCTGAACCACTTAATCCTACTTAGGGTCGCGGTGAGCCTGGCGCCCGTCTCAACAAGGGTGAGGGCATGGTACACACCATGGTACACCCTGGTCAGTTCGCCAGGCCATTACAGGGCCAACAATCAATCATTCCCGTTCACACTCACACCTAGGAGGGATTTGGAACAGCCAATGATCCTACTGTGCATGTTTTTAGATTGTGGAAGGAGACCAGAGAACCTGGAGGAAACCCACGCAAACACGGGGAGAACATGTAAACTCCACAACAGGAACACCCAAGCCGGGAATCGAACCCAGGACCTTTTTACAGTGAGGCGGGCGTGCCGATCACTATAACACCGTGCCACCATTTATTTATTTTTGCATTTATTTATTTAGATTTTCCACATTTTTCCTCAATTTCCTCATGTCCAATTCCCACCCATCAAGTTTTCCATTCCAAGTTTGTTGGAAATCTGTGCACGAACATACACAAAAGCAAACAAAAGAGACAGACTGACAGACAAACAAAAGCTGGTGATGATGATGATAGATAGATAGCTAGATAGATAGATAGATAGTTAGATAGATAGATAGAGTTTTATTAATCTCACAATGGAGAAATTCACTGTTACAGGCTCTTGCGGTACCATCAGTAGGGGGTGCAAAAATAGATACATATACAAACATACACACATACATATATATCATATAAGTAAATAAATAAATAGATACATAAATAGTATAAATTAATAAACAATCAAAGAAAAGAAGGCTTTGTGGACTTCATCATACACATCAACCACTGATCAAGCAGAGATCCTGTC
The DNA here is from genome assembly GCA_024760905.1 of Plotosus lineatus. Classification (NCBI taxonomy): domain Eukaryota; kingdom Metazoa; phylum Chordata; class Actinopteri; order Siluriformes; family Plotosidae; genus Plotosus; species Plotosus lineatus. The sequence goes on from CM045732.1 coordinate 2,249,067, forward strand.
GCCACTTGGACGTTGATTATTTTTCTGTAAAAGCACATTGTGTAGTGTTTTAGAACTTTTACATTACAGCAAGTGATGTCATACCTTTTATGGTAAGCCCACCATCTCTGTGAGAGAAGGTAAACAACACCAACAACAACACGTTCATTCACTCAACGAGAGGGAGCCAATATTTTGTAGGTTCCATGCAGTTATGGAATTCTATTCTTTTTGTCTCTGCTTAAGTTTTACACACACACACACACACACACACACACACACACACACACACACACACACACACACACACACACATGCACACACACATTAACATAAATATACACTGCATGCTTTGTAGCTTTGTATCTAAAAGTTGTCCAAACTTTATTCACTTGAATTTCCTTACTGTTCTCTGGGATGAGAATAACCTCCTAACAGCCGTACACTTTCATTCTCCTGACCTACCAACGGTCTTCAAATGAGACTTTATGTTTCATACACGCGGCATCTCGGGTTGCAGCGACTGCAAATGAAATTGATTCCCCTCCCCGTTTCTCTCCAGCTTCAATTCGGACTCCAGCTGCGCTTCCCGTATGGAGCAGTAATGAGAGAGAACGCGCTCGATCTAAAGCCGGGTCGCATCACAACATCCAATCCTTTCATTAACTTCCACGCAAACACACGCTCCCCCCTCATCCGGACGTATCTGAATAAAGCTGCGGCTGCACGTTCTGCCAGTGTTGTCATAAATATGGATGTAAGAATATAATGAAATTCATTACCGAGCACTCACTCGGTAGTATAGACAACAACAACAACAGCAAAAAAAAAAAAGAATGGAATAAGATAAGAAAGTAAACAGACCTACAAGTTTTGTGACACAGGTAACACCATCTACAGAACCTGGAACCACTTCTGTAATCATTTTATACCAACACTACATCTCTAAAGAATGCTGTTTTGATTTCTGGCCTGTTTACCAAAAAGGAACCAATCAAAGGTCATTCATTTGTTGCTGGTACCCATCTTAACCAACTCACTGAGGGTGGGGTGCATTCTGCACAGCTTCCAAAGCCATTGCAGGGCAACACACATACAACCATTCACACTCACACCTGTTTAGACTAATGTGTTTTTGGACCATGGGAGGAAACTGAAGAACCCAGAGGAAACCCACACAGACACAGGGAGGACATGTAACATGCGCCCAGAGCCCAGGAATCGAACCAGGATCTTCTTGCTGTGAGATGCACACAACCACTGCACCACCCGCCAATCAGAAACCACCCTCCTCTACATAGCTGAACTCCCAGAAGTCTACAATTCCCTGGTGTCATTCTGATTGACAGGGGAGACAGACTATGCCCCTCCCACCCAGAAAGAAAAAAAAAGTTGCCTCTTTTGCAGGTATTTATAAGTTTGTGTGTGTGTGTATGTGTGTGTGTGTGTGTATAAATGTTTTTTTGGTCAAATTAAATAAAAAAGTCCTTGACAGATTTATAAAAGCTTCACTAATTTTATTGTTGCTTACAGCACAGCTAACTTATATTTCGGCCCCGCCCAGAAATCTCCATAAAAGGCAAGATGAACAGAGAGCTGAAAAGAACAAAATGGTGACACAACACAATTGCAAACAACCAACTAGCTTGATCAGGATGAAAGCAGAGTATGTACACAGAGTAAACCCTGAACACACCAACTCCCACAGAAACATCCTATCTGAGCCCAGGACTCGAACCCAGGACCTTCTTGCTGTGAGGCAGATGTGTTAACCACTTCACTATCATGCCGTACATGTGTCCTATATTATTGTTGTGAATTAATATGAAACAATGAATTTTTGCAAAATGTGTATTAATGTTTATTTACGCATGTTGATATGTAAATTTATTCAAACGCAGAAGGATACATAAGAGAAACTAACCATATTTACCCAGATAAATGCTTCTACAAATATTTTATAAATAAATTAATTCACATACATCTTGAGTCTAGGAGAGAACATGTGCGTGTGTGTGTGTGTGTGTGTTGGCTCCAGGGTCTCAGGTGTGTGTTATCTCGGTCAGTGCCTCTGGGAGCTCATCTAAAGCGCTGCTGCTGCTGTAAATGATTCTCTAAACAGTCCTGCGCTCAATCCTGCATTTTAGGAGGAAAATCAATTATTTGACCCCCTGAACATTTCACACCACATTTTAAACCCGGACGCGAAGCTCTTCTCTTCATACAATTCATACAACAATGGCCGGCACGCCGATGCTAACACACTGTTAGCTTTCACAGCTTCACTAAGCTGGACTAATGCGCCTGCTGGAGAACATATTTCCCTCCACGGCAGCGAGCGAACGTTTAACCTCTTCCGCAGCTGACGACGATCTGACAGCTCTAATGAAAGATGATTACCGGGAGGCATCCGTTAATTTGGCCCTAATCACGACAAAAAGGAGAGGCAGCACTTAACAGCTGTGAAATGGCAGCCGCTGTTCGGAAATGAGGCTCTGGGGAGGGGAGACGAGGAAAAAAAAAAAAAAACAAGACCGCGGACGAGGGGTTAGAGCCTCCACTGTCATTACCTGCCTGCTATTGTAGCACTGCTGCACACAGCTTAGCCCATGGTAACTTTATAGCGCTGTATTTGTCCACCACTTCACCTGGAGAAAGGAGAATTGCTTTGCCGTAAAGCTCTTGTGATCCAGGTGAGAAGCTGACAGTAAAACGGGCTTAAGCTCGGCTCTTTATCTGCTGAGTGCCAGGGGATTGCACGTCAACCCTCGTTAGGCTGATGAGGGACAGGAAGTCCATCTGTGTTGAAGTGTTAGCGGTTACACACACACACACACACACACACACTCCTGACCTTTGCTTAACAAAAAGGTTAGAGATAGAGATACGGTGAACAAAAGAATGCCATGATTAGCATAGATGTGGAAAGACACCAAATGTCATGACTGTGAAAAGACGGAGCTCCGTCTGAAATCAAACAAGTTGCTCAAGAGCGATGATTCCTCCATCTTCTACAACAACAACACTGACAATCATCATTCATTCATTCATTTTCTGAACCGCTTAATCCTAATTAGGGTTGTGGGGAGGCTGGCGTCCATCTCAGCCAACTCTCTGGAGGAGAGCGGGATACACCCTGGACAGCTCACCAGGTCATCACAGGGGACACTGACAATCATCCACCTGCAAATTACAGGTGTGCCTACATTAAAGGGATCATTGTGGTTTAAAGGAAATAACCTAAATAACATCACTGGGCTTATCAAAAAAGACAAAATCTTTTACTGTATATTGTATATACTTTGTATATATTACTCATTCTAGATTCTTAAAAACTAATTTGCCCGGAGTTTACAAAAGGTTTTCAATCTCAGAAATTTGTTTAGCACAGCAAGAGTTCAAAACCTCCATGTTCCAATCCGGTGGTGCAGTGGTTAACACGTCAGATGCACAGCAAGAACACCCGAGCTTCTATTCCCAGGCTCGGCTGTTTCAGTGTGGAGTTTGCATGTTCTCCCTGTGCTCGCGTGAGTTTACTCTAGGTACTCCGTTTGCCCCCCGCAGTCTGCAGGCCTCGTTAGAGTCCCAAGCTCAAATGTTTTGTTTTTCTTCCCTAGTTTTAGTCATATCCAATTCCCCGACCATCAAGTGTTGCCTCCCTACCACATACAAGTATGGGAGGGGTCCAAGCATGCTCATGTCCCCTCCGTGACATGCGACCTGGGTTTTTATGAACTGCTGTACATGTGCTTTTGGAGATGTCCCAACTCACTTGGAGGGAAAGTACTATCCGCCCTTTTATATGAATGAGCTCACAGTCGCCCATGATTGTCTGTGTATGCCAATCCTTCCTCAGGTAATTAGCTTCCATGGACCCCTGGATTGGAACTCGCAATGTCCATGTTGATGGTCGCGCATCTTGTCGATGTTCCACGTTGTGGGTTTCTGTGTGAATCTTTCATATTAATGCTTGCTTGGATTTTCTCCGGGTAACCCGGTGTCTTCCCACAGTCCAAAAACATGCACAGTAGGCTAATTAGCTGTTTCAAATATCCCCTAGGTGTGAGCGTAAGGGCGAATGGTTTTGTGTGTGTGTGTGTGTTGGCCCTGCGATGGCCAGGTAATCTATCCAGGATGTCCAGGTAATCTATCCCCTCCCCCAGAATCAGCTGAAACAGGTACCAACCTCCCTGTGACCCTGATATTAGGATGAAATGGTTTAGAAAGAGTGAATGAATGTTCCAAGTAAATTCCCATCCGTTCCATATCAGGTTAGAAAACTTCAAAGTCTTTTTGATTTGCAAGATAAAACGCAGCTATTTTCCAAGCACACACCAGTATTTTGGACATTTGTTATATATTTTCATTAGTACATTTAAGGAAGGACGGAGTCTCCAGTGTTGGAGCTCTGTAATGTTTCCTCTGTCTTCAGGACAGAGGAGGAGGTTTTTTTTAATGATTTCTTAATAACGTAACAAGCTACATTTTAATTGTTGATTTTCTAAGCTGCTTAATCCTAATTAGGGCTGCCGGGAGGCTGGTACCCATCTCAGACAACACCGAGCAAGGGCTGGGTTTACTTGGACAGCTCACCAGACCATTGCAGGGCAAAACACATACAATTAATCACACTCACACCTAGGGGTGATTTGGAACAAGTCAGACTACTGTGCCTGTTATTGGACTGTGGGAGGAAACCGGTCTACCCAGAAGAAACCCAAACAAGTATGAGGAGAACATACAAACTCCACACAGAAACACCTTAAGCTTGGGAATCGAATCCAAGCTCTTCTTTATTTATTTATTTGTTTACTTTTAAAGAGTAAAAAGTGCATCTGGTGAAAAAATTATTATTTATAGCTGCCATAACATAAGTGAGAACAAGAAACAAACTGTTTAGAAGAATTTTCTTATAACTCTGTATCAACTAATACGTTTATAAACAGATACCTGAGGGGCACTCGGAGTGGTTCTGTAGAACATACAGTATAGATGCGACCAAATTAATAAAACATCCCTCTCTCATTTAAAGGATATTGTGGATGGCACAGGTTTGACCTTTCAAGATCACTCATGGTCAAAAGTGTCTCATTTGAAGTCCATATAAGGCTTTCTATTAGTGTTCCATACCTGTCAGCACCTGTTTTGTTTTTATCAGAGCTTTGACTCCAAAACTTTGTGACCTTGCTCTGACCTTCACTTTTGACTTTACTATTGCAAAATGAAATAATCCCCGGGACTCAGGCAGGATAATGTCCCCACCAAGTTGGGTGAGAATACGTGCATGGGTGTGGTCAGACATTTGCTCACAATCAGACCGATGGACAGACAAATACCAGTGATTTCAAAACCTGTGCCAAAACTCTGTTCTGTTCCAAAGGTAATACCTTACATAAAGTCTGTTGGGCTTTTCACACCTGAGCCTTGTGGCTCATCAAGCCGGTGCTTATTCTCGGTTTCCGTAGCGTGAAGCGACCAGGAGTTCAACTGATCCTGGATGGGACGCTAGTCCATCGCAGGTTACCTTCCCAGTATATTTTTTACTGGTACCCATTTATATTGCTGGGTGAACAGAGGCACACTTGTGCTTAACCTCACACAGTGAGGATCTAACTAGGATTTGAACACACAACCTCCTGATGATAAGTGCAGCACCCTAAACACTACACCACCGACCCCACAATAATGTAGATAAGCAGGTATATTTTGGTCTTTAGCAAATGAAAGTGTTGGGAATCTTCATGCATGACACAATACAGTCTATGCTACAACACAAGCTGGATGTGCTGTTCTTCTCATAATCATCCATCAGCATTGGGTTCTGCTTAGCCAGGACACCACAGTGAAAGCAAAAAGTCCTGCTGATGTACCCAACGTCCCTCCATCTCACAAACACCACAAAAATCCAGAGCATGCCAGTGTGAGGAAAGTGAGAATTCTGCGAGCAGGGAGCCGGCACACTGTTACCTTTTATTACCATCATAATTAGCGACCCGCAGTGTCTGGCTCGAGGAAGAAAAAAAAAAAAGCTTTGAAAGTCATCTGCTTGCAGAGGGACTGAGAAATATGCCAAAAAACCCCCTTCAATTAATGGAGGGGAGGCTGAGCTCGGAGCTGGGATAATATGACAAACAAGCCAGAACATTCCGTGTGGCATTGTTTGAATTAATCAGTCAAAGAGCGGTGGACAAAACGGTCGTTTCAGACGTTTCAGGGGTTCTGATAGGGGGCCTGTGATTAAATTACAGAGGTCTTAAGAATGTAAATAATGTGTCTCAGGGGGGCAGCAAGATGATTTTATGTGCTTTGTATCTTTATTTACAAGAATTGGTGTAGCTTTTCCTCCAGAACTCCGGGAACGAGTCAGATTGAGTTAAAGATGTCCCAGAGATTCAAATGTGTTATTCTGAGTAAAATAAATGATGATATGATTGTACTACAGTGAAACACATCAAGGCTAATATTACTACTGACAGAATTTCTATACAGTATTTCAAAGTAAAATACTAACAATTTATGGGAATTTATGAAATGAATACATTTATGAACAATTTATGAAAATATTTTGAAGTACCATCTGGTAAAAATCTTGCAAGTTCCATGCTGAGAGTTGACCATTTTGTAATTTTCTACATCATTAAAAAATAATTCTAAAACCTTTTAATTGGTAGTGGGTGGTCCCAATCCTACCCAGGCTCCGCCCTTATCAACTCCTGCCTCACATATGCATGACAAAAATACCATAGCTGTATAAAAATACCAAGTGAATTTGCTCTGGATTAGAGCATCTTCCTGATGCAGTGAATGTAAAGATGCACGGTAAGATAGGTAAAGTTCTTTGAGCATGTTACACTCGAGCCTAGTGGCTCATCAGGCCGGTGCTCATCCCCGGTTTCCATAGTGTGAAGCGACCAGGAGTACAATGCTAGTCCATCACAGGTTACCTTATGAGTATATTTTTACTGCTGGGTGAACAGAGGCACACTTGTGGTTGAGACCTTGCCCAGGGGTCTTAGCATAGTGTGGGGGTGGGTGGGTGGGTGGGGGGGTCTCACTGGGATTTGAACACACAACCTCCTGATCATGCGTGCAGCACCCTAGCCACTACACCACAAGCTCCACATAACGTCATATGGTGGTTAACTTATTTCAAGTTCACCGTCATCCGTGATTATTAGTCGGGTCTGTAATCTGTTGCTCTTTTCCGCTGATGAATGGTTCATGGTTTATCTGAATGACTGACCAGAGAGCTCTAAAACCCGACGATCCATGCCGACATTACACCGATAATTACACTTCACTTAAAGTTCTAGAGATTAGTAGACGAGTGGGAAGGATGCTACAGTTCTGAAATACCAGGCTTCATCAGTCCACAGGCCAAGTTTATTACGCAGCTCATTGACATTAATTATGTTGGTCGTTAGTTAGTATTACTGCTTAAAATGCTCACATATAGAGCTGTGTGGTGTATGAATGATCTACTGGATCCTGTTCGAATACAGCGTATTAATACTGGAATCATATCCTGTGCATCCACCCATTCATTCACAATGTGAAGGTAAATATTGAATAATGTAATGTTTTTATAACAAGAAGGATGGCTTTTGGTTGTAGGCTTCATGCGGTTCTTGTCAGTTGACCTATTTCACATACACACACGTGCACGCGTGCACGCGCTTGCACACACACACACACACACACACACACACACACACACACACACACCTTGGCGTGACGCTTTGAGCCCACTTGAATACCCAGTAAGCCATTTAAGCCCTGTTTCCATGGCAGCCTCACACAGACTTTCCCCCTGCTGAGGCGTTTCGGTTGAGGCTCAGATTCATAGTTTTACATTTCCAATATTAATGAGCTAATTACACGAGCACACACTCCCGCTGCTGTTTAGAAACACTGAATAACAATGCCTATTTACATAAGTTAATTACGAAAAACTGGTGAGTTAATGCGGCAATAATTTATTTATTCTAAACAGCAGAAAAATGGCTCAGTGATCATAGAGTCGGCTCATTTGATTCAGTTCACGGAAAAAGACTCGATTCTCAAATGACTCCGTGACATTTTATCCTTTAATATGTGCCTATCATTGGGCACTTGGACATTTTCTAAGTAATTTTAAATGTACTTTTTTCTAATCAATGGTGGTAGAACAAGGAAATGATGAAATTTGATACCTCATTCATCTAAATTGATCAATGAATAACCAAGACATAGATGATAATACTTCTTGTTAAATGAGCCCTTTATGCTAATATGAATGCTAATTGCTTGTGAAATATTTACAGATAAAAGCCTGTACTGTAATGGCAACTTCAAAAGAGGTGATAAAATGTACTACAGTATTACCTTATTGCCTTTAAAGTCATCATAAAAAACATGGGATTATTGATAATGATGTACTTTTATAACATATTTACTGTACATAACATGCTTTGAGGTAGCAGTGGTGGTCTAGTGGTATAGGGCGCCGGATCTCCGATCCAAAGGTTGGGAGTTCGAGTCCCACTTTCCACAAGGTTGTCACTGTCCCCCCCCAGTGCAGCTAACTGGGTTATCAAAGGCCGGCCATGTCTCTCACTGTCTATGGTGTGAGGCATGTAAAAGAACCATTGCTGACTTTCGTAAGGAGTAGGCTGCAAAGCCGTCGGCGTGTTTCCGCCCTGCGATGGCCTGGCGAGCTGTCCAGGGTGTACTCTGCCCTTGCCTGAAGTTGGCTGGGATGGGCACTAGCCTCCCCGTGACCCAAATTAGGATTAAGCGGTTACAGAAAATGAACTGAACTGAACTGAACATGCTTTGATATAATTTTGACTTTCATATGTAAATAACCATTTAAACCGAAAGTGTTCGATGGAATTTTCATGGGACCAGATCACTCGCTGTCATGGCGGCACACGATACGGAACCTACGGGCTCTCGGATGGGCTTCAAACTACGTAATATCCTCCTTTAATACATAAACGACACACCTGCACCAGTTATTTGTATTCCTGGGAGTCACACTAACTGAAATTTGATGTTAAAACTCATCTTCAACTTGAAGTCTTTGGAAAAATCAGCAGAACTTGATGGATTTTCATCGCCTAAAAAAAAACGGAACCTTCTTAATGCATTACAGATTCAAGATTGCTGTGCTGTCAATCAAAATAATGTAAAGTTAGTCTACAAGCTGTGTTTTTAGGCAATGATCTGAATCTACCAGTGAAGTGTTGATGATGTCATTGCAGCAGGACGATATGCACATCTGATTTGGCATTTGTCCAAGTGCATACCCTCGTCTCACTAACTATTTAAAACGGACTGATGACAGGAAAGCCGAGCAGGCTGAACAATAACTGTGTAAGCCATTTTGGATTGACCGTTATGCTCAGCGCTGGCAATGTTCTCATCCTCAGAATCACCAGAATATGATGCCTCACTTGTCACCAGAAGAGACATCAACTCCGCCCAACATGCTGACATCACTTGCAGTGAAATAAACGACTGTTAAACAGCTAATGCCCGGGGTTTAGCACACCACTAGTAATCCCCAGGATTAAATCACCCAGTTTGTGTTTTTTTTTTTATGGTCATTTATTTTTTAAAATAAGCATCTGTATCATTTAAACCTATTCCATACACACTAATTATACTGTAAGGATGATCGATATTGCTACTCTTTATACTCGCCAAAGATTGCGATGTTAACACTTCTTTGTTTAATGATTGAAACTGTTTCATCAACTTTTACTTCAACTTCTAAATGAAGACAATTTATTAACAAATATATTTTTTGCATTAAAGATTTAATGAATCACTGGAGACTCCATAGCGTGACGCTAGTCCATCGCAGGTTACCTTCATAGTACAGTAAAACCTCCGCTGACGAACGCTTAAGCTCACGAACTTTTCGCCTCAAGAACATTAAATTCGCGAGCATATAGTCTCTGCTGACGAACTAGTTTTCGGCGGACGAATCAAACCACGCGGTCGAACAGCGCCACGGTGGCGGCCACGAGAAGCTGACGCACGCTCACGGCGTCACAGTTCGTCACACCCCTTTCTTTGAGTGCGGAAGTGGTTTGTGTTTGATAGACATTTTGGACCATATTGAGTGTACTTTTGCTATTATGGGACCGAAAAAGACCCACCACAGGCGGAGATCATTGAAAAACACGAACGAGGTGTGCGTTTGTGTGACTTAGCGTCCCAGTACCAGTACGCTAAGTCTACCATCGCTCCCATCCTTAAGAACAAGGAAGCTATTAAGGGTGCGTGTGTGGCTAAGGGTGTTTCCAAACAGTAGGCGTTTCCAAACACTCCTTCCAAACAGTAAGTCCCTCCCTCCCTCCCTCCTCCTCCCACTCCATTCCATCAAGCCATCAACTACCATCACAAAGGTAAATAAAACGACTTTATCATACAGTACAGTTTATTTCTTTAATTACAATACAATAGCACATTTATTATACATAAAATAAGGTATATTTTTGTGTAGTTTTAAGGCTTATTTAGTAGAAAATTATGTTTTATGGGGACCTGGGAACGGATTATTCTCATTTTAATGGTTTCTTATGGGAAATAAATGTTCGGAAGACGAACTTTTCGCCTCACACACACTTTCTGGGAACCAGTAATGTTCGTGAGCGGAGGTATCACTGTATATTTTTTACTGGTACCCATTTATACTGCTGGGTGAACAGAGGCACACTTGTGGTTAAGACCGTGCCCAGGGGTCTTAGCGCCATGGGGGGTCTAACTGAGATTCAAACACAGAACTTCATGATCATGAGCCCAGCACCCGAACCAATAAACCACCTGCCCCGTAATTACAGTAACTTATGAATGTATAATTATCGTGTTATGTTTCAATGTAGGAAAACACAGATCTGATACAGGAGTCGACTCTTTGTAGATCAGTCTAAATGATTCTGCATAAAGATTTGATTCATTTTCAAACGATTCCTTACAATTCTGCATAAGAAACACAGATGAATTATGTCCATAGTTTTTTAACTGTTCTGGTTTTCTTTTTTTTCTGAGTCAGATGGAGGAAAGGGGGGGAATGGGATACACCCCAGTGTCTCTTCTAAGGGGGGACGAAGACAGTTCCCTGCTGTCTGCGCTAAGTTTGCAAAGTCCAATTTACGGCTAATATGGAGGTCACGGCAGAGGGGTGCGGAGGGCCTGGTAGGACATAATGGGTACGGAATTGTAAATATTGGTTTGTAGATGGACCCAAATGGAGGGGCAGGCGCAGGGAAATTTCCATCGAGTGCAACTGGAGGCCTGGAATAGATTTTCCATTCTACTGTGTCGCATTAGATTTTCGGAGGTGCTGGGTGGCAGGTACATGTCATTAGTAACACTTTAGCGTGGTAATGAACCTTTTTATTTATCCTCCAGCTCCTCTCATGAATGCATAAGGAGGCTCTCAGCTGTTCTACCCCCTAGAGAGGGAGGAGGAGTGTGGAGGAGTGTGGGAAACCATGGAGGATGGGACTGGTCTGGGGGCAGTAGAGGCAACAGGAATAGCCATGGGGGGCTTAAATACTACACACAGGACACTAAGACAACACATTTACCCAGGGGTGATGAGCCGACCTTGCACACATACAAACACACACACACACACACACACGCACACACACACACACACACACACACACACACACACACACACACACACACACACACACACACACACACACACACACACACACACACACACACACACACACACACACTCCTCAGCGGTGAACCTGACAGCCACTTAAGGAACGATCAGTCAGATGAGCTCTACCCTGCTGAGCAAAACACACACATACACACATATACACACACACACACACACACACACACACACACACACACACACACACACACACACACACACACACACACAGAGGGAAGAAAGTGGCAGTGCAGTCATGTTTACTCTTGTGCATCAGACAAACCTTATTTAATTGAAATTCATGATATTTTTTGTTTCCACATTTCAGATCTTCACAGCTCTCAGATGGTTTCAGACCAGTGAAGTACATTCAGTCAATCTATAATAAAATACAATAAATGCTAATATTTGCCAGCTAGTATGTAGTATAAACCCTTTTGCAGTTTGAATCTAATAATAAAATTATTTTTTCAATAAAGAAGAGCAGAATTTTCTAGATGCCTCGTTCAGATACAGGGCGGAGCTGCGCAGTGAGGCGGCGCTTTGCTGTGCCGCTCAGTGGATTGTGTCCCTCGCAAACTGCGCTGGTATGCGATGCAAATAGTATGTCGCTGTCCCTCTACATATCGCAGATGAAATGCTTTGAAACACTCCGATTATTTGCTCTGCCTTTTCATAATGTGCATAATGTATAAAATGTATTTCTGTAACGTGTTTAGGTTTTGAGCGGTGGTGGCCCAGCAGTAAAAATGCTGGATACTGATCCCAAAGTTGGGGGTTCAAGCTCCACTGTCAACGTTTTGTCACTGCTGTCTGCCCACTTCAGCTAAATAGGGTTATCAAAGGCCGGCCGTGTCTCTCACTGTCTATGGTAAGAGGTTCATAAAAACGAACCCTTGTTGACTACAGGTATTGTAAGGAGGAACTGCAAAGCTGTCAGTATGTTTCTGTCTTGCGATGGCCCGGTGAGCTGTCCAGGGTGTACTCTGCCCTCGCCCTGAGTTGGCTGATATTGTGACCCTAATTATGATTAAGTGGTTCAGAAAATGAATGAATGAATGTTTAGGGTGCAGGTTAATCATAAAACCCAGTAAAAAAAATTTCCTGTGTGAGGCAAGCAGTACCTCTGGCTCGTGGCAGAGGGCGCTTGTGAGCCCACAGATTTTTGCATGACCTACAATCTTCTTTGTTTGTTGTTATATTTCCTTTACAATGTGCTTTATCAAAATGGAAGAGTACATTTCCAAACCAAGAAAATTCACAAATCTGGACTTTTAATCTAAACAACACACAAAAACACACATATACACATACACAAACCTGAAATGTATATTTGTACTAAAATTTGCTTGGAAATTCTCAGCTTCATATTTAAGCACATGGTGGAAGTCATGTATGGTGAGTGTTTGCCGATGAGTAACTCACACATCATTTCATTATTACTCTATATGTACCTACTGTAATTTTGAGCAATCGTGTGCTATGATTGGCTAAACTACTATTATACCAGTAGTACGGTAGGTATGTCACTGCAGAAAAGTCTTACTGAAATGGCAGTGGTGGTTTAGTGGTTAAGGTGATGGGTTCCTGATCTGCAGGTTAATGGCAAGGCCTTTAAATCTGAATTGTTTAGTTGTATAAAAATGATAATTGTAAGTCACTCTGGATTAGAGCATCTGCCAAATGCTGCAAATGTAAAGTGTAAACTATTTACTGATCTAAATGATTCAAGCACTAAAAAGAAATTGAATTTGTGGCTCAACTGATTCAGTTCATTTTCTGTAACCGCTTCATCCTAATTAGGGTCACGGGGAGGCTGGTGCCCATCCCAGCTAACTCAGGGCGAGGGCAGAGTACACCCTGGACAGCTCGCCAGGCCATCGCAGGGCGGAAACATGCTGACGGCTTTGTAGCCTACTCTTGTCGAAAGTCAGCAATGGTTCTTTTAGACCATAGACAGTGAGAGACATGGCTGGCCTTTGATAATCCAGTTAGCTGCACTGGGGGGGGACAGTGACAACCTTGTGGAGAGTGGGACTCGAACCCCCAACCTTTGGATCAGCGATCCGGCGCCTTATACCACTAGACCACCACTGCCCTTCAACTGACTCAAACACCAAAAATCTGAATCATGGTCTGAATCTATGATGAAGCACTGAGTTGATTCAAACAAAACTAAAAAGATTCAGACAATTGAGCAGGTGAAAGAAACTCAGTCATGATGTAAATGATTCATAACAGCGATCTGCTGAATGAGAGGAAATCCTCCTGGTCCATCCTGGGCCAAGTGGTTAGCTGATTCAAACTCCAATCCAGTGAACAAGACAAAGATACAGACTCCCAAATATGGTGTCATATCCTTCAATGCCCAAATGAACCACTCTTGCACAACTAGGCCGTCTGTCTTCAAGGGTGCCCCAAAATGCGGCAAAGAAAAGCAGTCGGATCCATCAGGTTCCAACCTATCTCAAGATCCATATCGTGCTGTCAGTTATGTGTCACAGTTGTGGAGGTTGTTCAGCAACAGGCATGCTGAGAAACGTCATAAGGCAGGGAAACCTGTAGACTGGACCATCTCATTTAACATCACTTAGTTTGTGATCATGCAAAGACACTCTTCGCACCTCTTGAGGGATTCAGAATCAGAAGTGGGATTCAGTTGGACTGTCCAATGTGCCAAAATGATTCACTGATTCTAACAACGATTTTCTAAACAAATCGTACCTTCAGCCTTTGAAACAGACTCACCGACTCATTTTAAGCTGATCAGCATGGGCAGTTTGTCCCTTTGGTTGAGAAACATTGACTTTATTGTTTCTAATTACTTGATTATGAAAAATGTGCAACACGTGAATGAGCTGTTGCTATAGAAACCATGAAATATTCAAGATAAATTGGATAACTCTCACTTGCATAATGCTAACGGTCTCAGTTAGCGTTCATGCACTGTTAGCCACATTAGCATTTCTGAACAAACTATTTCTTTTAATCTCTAACTGGCAGTGAACGCCACATGCTCAGTGATAGCCCAGTTGCTGAGGAGGTCATCACACACACACACACACACACACACACACACACACACACACACACACACTGCGGTGTCCCTTCCCAGAGTGGAAAGGGAGTGCAGTGAAGCAGGTCATTGGTCGTGGTCAGGGCCTCATGGTCACCCCAGCGTCCTGCCTCTTCATTTCCCTTTCATCTCTGGTGTGAAATTGGTGCCGGTGTACCACTGACCCGCAGCATTAAGAGGTCGGCTATTGAAATCTGATGTGTGCCTGTTGGTTGAAAGACGGGGGGAAAGCTGAGATGATGAGAGATTGGACTTTTAACAGGGATTTTTCTGTATATATGGGGACGTGTAGTGTCAGCGCTGCAAGACATATCTGACGCTTATACTCAGGGGGCGGCAAGGGAACTTTCGTAACCTTGACTAACCATGACTTTCTGCTTTGACCACGGGATGTGTTCCATTTTTTCATTATTCTAATACATTTTCACATGAAACATTTGAATTAAAAGCATTTGAGCAAGATGGTGGCTTTAAATGATGAACAGCTTTGGGGAATATTTACATTGAAGGGTGGGGTAATGTGAACTGTCTGTCTGTCTTCCTTTCGGCTTTTTCCCTTTTACTCAGGAGTCGCCACAGCGAATCATCTGATTCGCACGTTTGATTTGGCAGAGGTTTTTACGTCGGATGCCCTTCCTGTCACAACCCTTTAAAATATCAAAATCACCATTCTCACTTGGGCCACTGTGGTGTAGTGGTTAGCATGTCTACCTCGGAGGTCCTGAGTTTGAGTCCCGAGATTGGAAAAGGGTGTTTCTGTGTGAAGTTTGCATGTTCTTCCTGTACTTGTGTTGGCTTCCTTCAAGTATTCTGGTTTCTGTCCAAAGACAGGTAAATTGGCTGCTCCAAGTTGATCCTAGGTGTGAATGGTTATGTGTGTATTGGCCCTGCAATGGACTGGTGAGCTGCAGGAATGGTTTAGCAAATGGCTGAATGGAGGAGCAGTAATTTTCGCTAAGCTATTCCGATAATAGAGAAGATCCCCATTATCCGTGGGGTTACGTTCCTTCCCCACCTGCGGATCCTAAAAATCCGCAAATTATCGAGTGGTTTTAAAACCCTATGTATGATATTACAGACACTAAAATATGCTTTTTAAACACATTCTATTTCCAGTCTTACTTATTAATACAGTAATAATGCAGTAAAATGGAGTAATGATTAAGTAAAAAATTTTTAATTTTGTACTGTGATAATATTTATGAATAAACAAGGCACTTAGGCTCCTTACCAGAAGCTAGAGAAGATACAGGGAGTTTGAGTGGCATCATAGGGCTTAAATAATCATTAAAAATCTTCTTCTTCTTCTTCTTTTACTTTCGGCTGCTCCCTTCAGGGGTCGCCACAGCAAATCATCCGCCTCCACCTCACCCTGTCCTCCGCATCTTCTTTTCTGACTCCAACGACCTTCATGTCTTCCTTCACCACATCCATAAATCTCTTCTTCGGTCTTCCTCGAGGCCTTCTGCCTGGTAGTGCCAACCTCAGCATCCTACTGCCAATATACTCACTATCCCTCCTCTGTACATGTCCAAACCATCTCAATCTAGCCTCTCTGACTTTGTCTCCAAAACATCTTACGTGGGCTGTCCCTCTGATATACTCATTTCTGATCCTATCCATCCTCGTTACTCCCAGGGAGAACCTCAACATTTTCATCTCCGCTACCTCCAGCTCTGCCTCCTGCCTTTTCCTCAGCGCCACTGTTTCTAAGCCATACAACATCGCTGGCCTCACCACCATCTTGTACACTTTTCCCTTCATTCTTGCTGACACTCTCCTATCGCACATCACACGGATCCTTTTCTCCAACCATTCCAGCCTGCCTGCACACGCTTCTTCACCTCTTTTCCACACTCTCCATTGCTCTGGATTGTTGAGCCTAAGTACTTAAAATCCTCCACCTTCGTTATCTCTGCTCCCTGTAACATCACCGTTCCTCCTGGGTCCTTCTCATTCACACACATGTATTCTGATTTTCTGAGGCTAACCTTCATTCCTCTCCTTTCCAGGGCATACCTCCACCTCTCTAGATTTTCCTGCACTTGTTCTCTGCTCTCACTACAGATCACGATGTCATCTGCAAACATCATAGTCCATGGAGATTCTTGTCTCACCTCGTCTGTCAGCCTGTCCATCACCATAGCAAACAAGAAGGGGCTCAGAGCTGACCCTTGATGCAGTCCCACCTCCACCTTGAATTAAATCGGTCACACCGACAGCACACCTCACCACTGTCTTACATCTCTCATACATGTCCTGCACCACTCTAACATACTTCTCTGCCACTCCAGACTTCCTCATGCAATACCACAGTTCTTCTCTTGGCACCCTGTCATATGCTTTTTCCAGATCCACAAAGGCACAATGTAGCTCCCTCTGACCTTCTCTGTACTTCTCTATGAACATCCTCAAGGCAAACATTGCATCTGTGGTGCTCTTTCTTGGCATGAAACCAAACTGTTGTTCACAAATGCTGACCTCTGCCCTTAGTCTAGCTTCCACTATTCTTTCCCATAACTTCATCGTATGGCTCATCAACTTTATCCCTCTGTAGTTGCTGCAACTCTGCACGTCTCCCTTGTTCTTAAAAATGGGCACCAGCACACTTCTCCTCCACTCCTCCGGCATCTGCTCACTCTCTACTAAAAAATTTACTTCACAATTCAGGCAATCACGTTGACAACTTGTGCGCAAAGGAGAGAAAAAAAGAGGTGTACACATCATCTGCCACCAATCAACAGGAGGGAGAAACAACAGCTCTCAGCTATTGGGTAAATTTGTATCACATGCCAGTAATTTTCTGGGCTGCCACTAATCCACGAGTATGCGGGGCCGCAACCAATGAACCACAAATGGGCGTGGGCTTACTGTATATAAATTATTACCTTTTGAAATAATTTATCGCATTAATGGTATTATATTAAATGCAGTCGTGTGTGTGTGTGTGTGTAGGGAGGGGACAAGCCAGTGTTCACCCTCACGCCCATCCCAAGCCCGGAGAAATGCAGAAGGTTGTGACAGGAAGGGCATCCGGCATAAAACTTCTGCCAAACTTCTCATGCAAATGATCAAAATGAAATTCATACCGGAGCGGTCGAGGCCCGGGTTAACAATGACCGCCATCAGTGCTGTTAACCAACAGGGTGCTGGTGGAAATTGGACTACTGTTGGTCGAAGAATGAGAGGCGGGAGGCGTGTCCGTAGGTGGAGCGAGAAGAGGAAAGGCGTGAGTCTCGGACTGAGAGTATGGACTTTGAATGTTGGAACTATGAAAGAAAAAGCTAGAGAGCTGGCGGACATGATGCAGAGGAGGAAGGTGGACATACTGTGTGTTCAGGAGACCAGGTGGAAAGGTAGCAAGGCTACAAGCTTAGGAGCAGGGTTTAAGCTGTTCTATCATGGTGTCGATGGGAAGAGAAATGGAGTAGGAGTCATCTTGAAGGAGGGGTTTGTCAGGAATGTTCTAGAAGTGAAAAGCGTGTCAGACAGAGTGATGAGTCTCAAGTTAGAAATTGAAGGCGTGATGTTCAATGTTGTTAGTGCTTATGCCCCGCAGGCAGGATGTGAGTGAGAAGAGAAGGAGAGATTCTGGAGTGACTTAGATGAAGTGAGGCAGAGTACACCCAGAGGTGAAAGAGTGGTCATTGGTGCAGACTTCAATGGACATGTTGGTGCAGGCAACAGAGGGGACAAGGAAGTGATGAGCAGGTTTGGTATCCAGGACAGGAACACAGAAAGACAGATGTTGATTGATTTTGCAAAAAGGATGAAAATGGCTGTGGTGAATACTTTCTTCCAGAAGAAACAGGAGCATAGGGTGACTTATGAAAGCGGAGGTAGAAGCACACAGGTCGACTACACCTTGTGTAGGTGATGTAATTTGAAGGAAGTCAGTAGCTGCAAAGTAGTAGTGGGTGAGAGTGTTGCCAAACAGCATAGGATGGTGGTGTGCAGGACAATGCTGATGGTGAGGAAGGTGAAGAAGGCAAAGGCAGAGCAGAAGACAAAGTGGTGGAAGCTGAAAAAGGAAGAGTCTCATGTTGTATTCAAGGACGAATTGAAACAGGCTTTGGGTGATCAGGAAGTGCTTCCAGATGACTGGACAACCACAGCCAATGTGATCAAGGAGGCAGGTAGGAGAGTACTTGGTGTGTCCTCTGGAAGGAAAGTAGATAAGGAGACTTGGTGGTGGAATGAGGACGTGCAGGAGTGTGTACAAAAGAAGAGATTAGCTAGGAAGAAATGGGACATAGAGAGGACTGAAGAGAGTAAACAGGAGTACAGGGAGACAGCATAAGGAGAAAGTAGTGTTGTCAAAGGCCACAACAGAGGGCACATGATGACTTGTATGATAGATTGGACAGTAAGGAGGGAGAAAGGATTTATACAAGTTGGCACAGCAGAAAAATAGAGATGGGAAGGATGTGCAGCACGTTAGAGTGACAAATGACATAGAGGGAAATGTATTGACTGATGACAGAAGTGTACTGGGAAGATGGAAAGAGTACTTTGAAGAGCTGATGAATGAGGAAAATGAGAGAGAAAAAAAGAGTATAAGGGGTGACCGTTGAGGACCAGGAAGTAGCAAAGATTAGTAAGGGTGAAGTGAGGAGGGCATTGAAGAGAATGAAGAGTGGAAAGGCAGTTTGTCCTTATGACATACCGGTGGAGGTATGGAAGTGTCTAGGGGAGGTAGCAGTAGATTTTCTGACAAGAATATTCAACAAAGTCTTAGAGAGTGAGCAGATGCCGGAGGAATGGAGGAAAAGTGTGCAAGTGCCCATTTTTAAGAACAAGGGAGACGTGCAGAGTTGTGGCAACTACAAAGGGATAAAGTTGATGAGCCATATGATGAAGTTATGGGAAAGAATAGTGGAAGCTAGACTAAGGGCAGAGGTCAGCATTTGTGAACAACAGTTTGTTTTCATGCCAAGAAAGAGCACCACAGATGCAGTGTTTGCTTTGAGGATGTTAATAGAGAAGTACAGAGAAGGCCAGAGGGAGCTGCATTGTGCCTTTGTGGATCTGGAGAAAGCATATGACAGGGTGCCGAGAGAGGAACTGTGGTATTCTATGAGGAAGTCTGGAGTGGCAGAGAAGTATGTTAGAGTGGTGTAGGACCTGTATGAGAGATGTAAGACAGTGGTGAGGTGTGCTGTCAGTGTGACAGAAGAGTTCAAGGTGGAGGTGGGACTGCATCAAGGCTCAGCTCTCAGCCCCTTCTTGTTTGCTATGGTGATGGACAGGCTGACAGACGAGGTTAGACAAGAATCTCCATGGACTATGATGTTTGCAGATGATATTGTGATCTGTAGTGCGAGCAGAGAACAAGTGCAGGAAAATCTGGAGAGGTGGAGGTATACCCTGGAAAGGAGGGGAATGAAGGTTAGAGGGGAACGGAGAGGTTGCAGGAGGCAGTGATAAAGAAGGTGGAGGATTTTAAGTACTTAAACAATCCAGAGCAATGGAGAGTATGGAAAAGAGGTGAAGAAGCGTGTGCAGGCAGGTTGGAATAGATGGAGAAAAGTGTCCGGTGTGATGTGTAATACGAGAATATCAGCAAAAATGAAGGGAAAAGTGTACAAGACGGTGATGAGGCCAGCGATGTTGTATGACTTCGAAACAGTGGCGCTGAGGAAAAGGCAGGAGGCAGAGCTGTAGGTAGCGGAGATGAAAATGTTGAGGTTCTCTCTGGTAGTAACGAGGATGGATAGGATCAGAAATGAGTATATCAGAGGGACAGCCCATGTAAGATGTTTTGGAGACAAAGTCAGAGAGGCTCGATTGAGATGGTTTGGACATGTACAGAGGAGGGATAGTGAGTATATTGGCAGTAGGATGCTGAGGTTGGAATTACCAGGCAGAAGGCCTCGAGGAAGACCAAAGAAGAGATTTATGGATGTGGTGAAGGAAGACATGAAGGTCGTTGGAGTCAGAAAAGAAAATGCAGAGGACAGGGTGAGATGGAGGCGGATGATTTGCCGTGGCGACCCCTGAAGGGAGCAGCCGAAAGTAAAAGAAGAATGTAAAAGGACTGCAAAGCTAAAGTGTTTTCCCCTGGGCAAGGTCTTAACCACAAGTGTGCCTCTGTTCACCCAGCAGTAGAAATGGGTACCAGTAAAATATATAGGGAAGGTAATCTGCGATGGACTAACCTCCCACCCAGGAGGAGTTGAACTCCTAGTTGCTTCACGGTATGGAAACTGGGGATAAGCACCGGCCTGAAGAGCCACTAAAAATATTGTGTATACAGTATATATATATATATATATATATATATAGGGATGGATATATATATATATATATATATATATATATATATATATATATATATATATATATATATATATATATATATATATACCTATATACATATATATACCTATATATATATATATATATATAGGAGGATTTTCTGAGTAGACCCTTCCGTAGGAGAGTGCTCAATACTTTTTGGTAGAGCAAATAACAATAAAAATAAAAGGACAGGACAAAGACTTTCTATTGAAACTCCATTTATCACTTCAGATCTGCTTCGAGGGGTGGGGAAACCATCCTCTCTCTTCAGGTGATTATAGAAGAATATATATATGATTCATGGGTGCTAATTCATACAACGGGTCAAAAACGGTATCACAAGATCAGCACGTGTTGTGAATCGGGTTGATTAGCGCTTGCTGCAATGTTTAACATAAACCAAGAGGAAACACTCTACACCACCACCAGAGTTATGGAGAAAAGTAAATTCAATACAGATACAAAATGCGCTCCAGGTTTCAGGTTTGTCCAACTAGGAACTCCTCGTGGATTTGATATTCATCTCTCAGTAAAATGTACCCAAAAAGTTTGCAACGTGAAAAACTTTTGAGAGAGAGAGAGAGAGAGAGAGAGAGAGAGAGAGAGAGAGAGAGAGAGAGAGAGAGATGAGGATGATGGAATCTATCACAGGTAACTGTTAGATATGATTCTCAAGCTGTAATTTGGCTTTTACAGAAAGCTGCAGGGGTTAGAGAGCTGAACCATGCTGTGTGTGTGTGTGTGTGTGTGTGTGTGTGTGTGTGTGTGTGTGTGTGTGTGTGTTCTTCCTCTCCTTCAGAATTTTTTTATCTCGCCTATTCAAGGGCTTTTCATCTCTGGTGATTTTCATTCGTTTTATGTTATTTTATTTTGGAATTTCTCTCTCTCTCTCTCTCTCTCTCTCTCTCTCTCTCTCTCTCTCTCTCTCTCTCTCAGCAGACGGTGGGATCACAAACTGACAGAAGCCAAGAAGTGGCCATGTTTTAAAAGCACTGGACAAAATACAAATATTTGAAAATATATTTCATGGCAATTATGTTGAGTTTCATGGCCCCGGCGCAGTTCTAAGGCGCAGCCTGGATGCCTTAATTTGTATAGAAATTGTAATCATTTGTTCATTTCAAGGTGAAAATTGCATTTTTTAATTTAAATTGTATCCTGCGTGATAGGCTATTATCTAGAAAAATTGTCTCTGTGTAAGGCAGTCTATGGCCTGGCGTCACGCTTGTTAAGAGCTCACTTCCATTCAGAAAGGGCTTATGTACAAAACCCTGGGTTTGTTCTTCTCTCTCTCTCTCTCTCTCTCTCTTACACAGACAGACACACACACTCTCTCTCTCGCTCTCTCACTCTCTCTCTCACTTTCTCACACACACACTCTCTCTCTCTCACTTTCTCACACACACACACACTCTCTCTCTCTCTCTCTCTCTCACTTTCACACACACACACACACACACACACACACATTCTCTCTCTCTGTCTTACACACACACACACACACATTATTGCTCTCTGTTACACACACACACACACACACACACACACACACACACACACACACACACATTATTGCTCTCTCTTTCTCTCTCTGTCTCTGTTACACACACATACACACACACACACACACACACACACACACACACACACATTCTCTCTCTCTCTCTTACGCACTCTCTCTCTCTCTCTCTCTCTCTCTCCTCATGCCTCATTTTCCATTCCACTTATTAATATTAATTAGTCTGAGAGCCAAGCTGAGATTTGATATGTAAATCAGAAACACAGCTTCACAGTGATTCTTATCTCAGCTGAATGTTTGTCTGATTTACAACTTTCTGTCTTTATCTACAGAGGAGGAGACACAGAGACAGGTGTGTGAGTGTGTGTGTGTGTGTGTGTGTGTGTGTGTGTGTGTGTGAGAGAGAGAGAGAGAGAGAATGAGAGAGAGAATGAGAGCGAGAGAGAGCTCCATGTATTCATCAAATTGTGGGGATGTAAATCTGTTTACAGTCACCTGATGAGACTTGTCATCCTTGTGTGGACAAAAATGGAGTCCCCATGACATTCATTTATTTTTTGGGCATTTAATCCCGCGCCACTGTGCCGCTCATCATAACATAATTAACTTAATTTTAAGATGCAGACTTGAGTTAAGGGTAAAGTAAGTGTTAGGGTGAGGCAGGTCGGGGTAATAAGTGGTGTAGGGGTTAGCATGTCTGCCTCACGGCAAGAAGGTCCTTGGTTCAATTCCCAGGTTCAGTGAGAATGTTTCTGTGTAAAGTTCTACAGTTCAAAGACATGCAGGCTAACTGGCTGTTCCAAATTGCCCCTATTTGTGAGTGTGGGTTGACAACTGATTGATAGACTGGCAAGTTTTTTCAGGTGTACCCCGTCTTCACCCAAAGTGGGCTGAAGTAGGCATCTTTTCTGTATTGACCCCTGAAGTTATGGAAATCAGACTGTGTGTGTGTGTGTGAGAGAGAGAGCGAGAGAGAGAGCGAGAGAGAGAGGTAAATGTGAGCCCCCCTGCCATGAATGACAAACACACCTTCAGAACCAAAAAACTGTAAAGAAAATCCTAATCCCAGAATATCTTTAATATGCGATCAGATCCACATTCCACATGGCATGGGTCCTTCATATATCCCAGAATAATTACAGGATTTAGGGAATTACAGTCAGCTGGAAGCGTCATCACCATGACGACTGTTAGGGTTGGATACACATGGAGTGTACACTTAAAATACGGTAAAGAACAAACATAATGCACCTGGATCACATTCTGATCCACAACCACAGCTGCAGAACAACACCGAGTACATGCTACCTGTTTATATAGTGACATTACATACAGTGGCTCTCCGACAAGCGCCTTTCTCTCTACTGAAGCCCTCACGCTTTAGCATAGACACATTCTGACGGAGATTAAAAAATTAAATCGTTTTCTTCTCCATTCTCGTGCATTTCTTGTTCACTTCTTATTCGGGGAATGTGTTCAATAGGTCAGAACATGCCTGCGAAAGGCTTGGAGCGGACTCCATCGGGCAGAGGCAGGCGCTGGTTGTACAGTTGTTGTGTAGCCAGAGTGTGTTTTTTTCACAACCTGTGTGTTCCTCGTGCTGTCATCGATGTCCAATGGCGCTGAATCATAGCCGGATCACTACCTGATTTGCAGAGGGTAAACCGGAAGTGTGGTGGATATGAGGAGCATGTTCAGCAGATGATTAGTGACCAGGAGCACATGGGAACTGATGAATGACGGATGTTAAACAGGGATCCACGGACAAAACTGATTACTTCAGTATAAATTTCGTAAATGTAGCAGGTCTTCACTGGGTCTGAAACCAACAGCGACCTTCTGAATATCCTCCGGAGTTTCATGAGAATCGAAAGCAGCAGCGGAGACACCTTCCATCACCTGATTGTTTTTGTCTTACGCAGTTCATGAAATGTGTTGAAAGCCTGATTACACCATCTGGAAAACTGTGGCTGCTCCCGGAATAACACACATCTCCTTCCCTTAGACTGAAATACAGAAAATGTTCACATTAGATGAAATGGATTCAGATTGACAGTGTCCTTCTGAAATCCTTAGATCCTCCTGTCCGCGAGTGTTAATAAGCCCTGGACCGGCCGTCATGATATTAATAGCATCATCATCTTTATTATTTCTCTTGAAATCGCTTCCCTTCTTATGTTTCTTATCACTCTATCTGACTTTCCCCCTTTCTACTGACTGCTGTTATCACACAAGGCCTTCCTTGTTATTTTTATTGTTATTTCCAAACATACAGAACCAAAATAAGATGTAGAGCATGTGAATAAAGGTACGGTAAGTCTGTTGGGTTTTTCCACCCAAGCCTAGTGGCTCATCAGGCCGGTGCTTATCCCCAGTTTCCGTAGCGTGAAGCGACCAGGAGTTGAACTCCTCCTGGATGGGACGCTAGTCCATCGCAGGTTCCCTTCCCAGTATATTTTACTGGTACCCATTTATACTGCTGGGTGAACAGAGGCACACTTGTGGTTGAAACCTTGTCTGGGGGTCTTAGCACAGTGAAGGTCTCAGTGGGATTTGAACTCACAACCTCCCGATCATGAGCCCAGCACTTTAACCACTACACCACCACCGGCCCCACAGAGCATGTGAATAAGCAACACTAAACTTGTGAGCTGATGTGGTTTCACTAGGAATCCTTTATATTCACCCAGACTGAACTGATAGTTGTAGTAGTAGTAGTAGTAGTAGAAGGCCTCCATCAGTCTCGACGGACTATGGAGCTGTGCTCTGGCTGGTATCCCGGCTGGTGATACTCTCCAATGCGCAGAGCCTGAAGTATGGAGGACAGGCTGTTACCCAAGCAGCACGTCCCCCCCTCTCAGCGCCACCGAAAGGATCCAATGGAAGGGCAGAAGCCGATACGACTGGGTTCCGGTGCCGCTGCAGGAGTTGACAGAACGTTGCTATGAACGAACTGCCTCAGGGGACTCTCACTCCCGGTTAGAAACACGCTGTCGGCTATGCAGCTCCTCTTGACGAAAGTCAGCAATGGTTCCTTGACATGAATGTCACACCATAGACAGTGAGAGGTGTGGCCAGTCTTTGATAACCCAGTTAGCTGCACGGGGAGGGGGGGGGGGGGCAACCTTATGGAGAGTGGGGATCGAGCCCCCAACCTTAGGATCAGCAATCCAGCACCCTATACCACTAGACCACCACTACCTCTCAGAATGAACTGATAATAGAAGATAAAACGCAGACAGGCTCTTCACTCGTGAATGGAGAGTTTTAATTATGAGGGGTGTGTTGATCTGAGTTAATGAGAATGAGATGTTCCCTTTGTTAGATGAAATGATAGCATGTTAGGAAGTTCTCTTATGTCGTCCAGTAGAAGCAGGACAGTTCTATGTAAACTTTGTTTACTTTGTTCTTTAAAAAAAAAAAAAAACGTATGAACTGCTGCTCCTCCACACCTCACTTCTCTCCAAAGTTCAAACCGAGTGATCGTACAAATAAGCAGTTTATTAAACTTCACTCGGAGGTCTGAGGGCGAGCCCCGTCTTGCAGTGGCAGCTCATTCTCCATGCCTGTCCGTTCTCAAGTGTCGCACCCTTATGTTTTCAGTATTACTTCTCAATTAGATCCAAATCGAGGTCCCTCATTCTCACCTCATACACCTTCCAGGCAGGCATAGCAGCCCCCACCCCACCCATCCCTGTCCCTCATCCCGGAGCTCAGGAGTTTCATTTCCATCCCTGTGATCTAACCAAGCCCATTACAGGAAGGACACCAGCCACAGCCAATAGGAAAACATCCCAAAGTTAAGCCACCGTGGCACCTAGCCACCTTTAGCAGCTCTATGTCTAAGTGCAGGGCAGCAGATAGAGTTTTTTTTTTATCAGAACCTTTCCAGAAGAAGCGAGAGGAATCGTCTCTTGTGGGTTTGGTTTATCTGTCGTCCTGTAGTCAATCAATTACAGCATCAAAGAAGAGGAGAGGAGAGCAACACAAAGCAGAGGTACACGGTGGATCGGGACGCAGAGGAGACACAGGAGAGGCAGAGAAGTTTGGACACAGAAGGAATGAACTGTATTGCACACACACACACACACACACACACACACACACACACACACACACACACACACACACACACACATACACATACATACACATACACATATATACATACACACACACACACACACATACACATACATACACACACACACACACACACACACACACACACACACATACACACACATACACATACATACACACACACACACACACACACACACACACACACACACAATTGACCTGAATAATTTTATTTCCATGATAATGTAATATATGGTGGTGTGGTGGTTAGCATATCCGACTCACAGTAAGAAAACCTTGAATTCAAGTACTTGGCTCGGCGCTGGCGTTCACTCTGGGTACTCAGATTTCCTCCTACAGTTTAGAGATATGCACATTAGGTGATGTACAGTAGGCCAATCAGCTGTTCCAGATTTCCCCTCAGTGTGAGTGTGATGGTTGTCTGTGTGTGTGTGTGTGTGTGTGTGTGTGTGTGTGTGTGTGTGTGTGTGTGTGTGTGTTGGCTCTGAAATGAACTGGTGACCTATTCATGGTG
Source organism: Plotosus lineatus (assembly GCA_024760905.1). Classification (NCBI taxonomy): domain Eukaryota; kingdom Metazoa; phylum Chordata; class Actinopteri; order Siluriformes; family Plotosidae; genus Plotosus; species Plotosus lineatus. The sequence goes on from CM045732.1 coordinate 2,276,230, forward strand.
TACCCCACCTTAATTCAGAATTGGCTGAGATAGGCCTCAGTCTCCCCTATGGATAGGATCAGAAATGAATACATCAGAGGGACAGCACATGTTAGATGTTTCGGAGACAAAGTCAGAGAGGCTACATTGAGATGGTTTGGACATGTACAGAGGAGGGATAGTGAGTATATTGGTAATAGGATGCTGAGGTTGGAACGACGAGGCAGAAGGCCTAGAGGAAGACCAAAGAGAAGATTTATGGCTGTGGTGAAGGCGGACATGAAGGTTGTTGGAGTAAGAGTAGAAGATGCAGAGGATAGGGAAAGATGGAGGCAGATCATTTGCTGTGGCGACCCCTCAAGGGAACAGCCGAAAGGAAAAGAAGAAGAGGCCTCAGTCTCCCCTGCCACCATAGTGAGATTAAGGGATTCATAAAATGAATGAACGAGTGATTTTATTTTTATCTGTCTGATTGTGCCTGTGGTTCTGTCTGTCTGCCTGCCTGTCTGTCTATCTATCTATCTATCTATCTATCTATCTATCTAGCTATCTATCTATCTGTCTGACTGTCTGACTGTCTGACTGTCTGTCTGTCTGTTTATCCATCTATAGCCCTGCAGGGGTAGTGGATCTTCAGAACATGTGCCATTCAGTGTGGAACACACTGCTTAAGGAAGAGGTTCTTCTCAGGGTTCTTGTAAATGTTTTGTTTAGCGCTCTCTCCAGCCTTCATTTCAGGGACCTCCACGGGTTTCTCCTCATTCTTCTGATTAGAGTTCTTCGCAGTTTATTTCTCAGAGTTCTTATTAGGGTTCCTCAGTGCTTTTCTCGGGGCTCTTCTCACAGTTTTCCAAAGTGTTCTTTATTGTATTCTTCTCAGCTGTCTTCTTAGTACAGTATTCTCTTTGGCTTTCATGTTCAGTTTATCTCCTACGAGATTTTCTCATGGTTCTCCTCAGAGATTTCCTTAGGGTTCTTCTCATGGCTCTGATCAAGGCTCTTTTCAGTGTTTTCCTCATTTATTTTCTCATGGTTCTATTCAGCATTCCTTCTCAGGGTCATCCTCAGAGTTATCAGGTTTCATCATGTTGTTCATGTTCAGGATTCTTTTGAGGGTTGTGGTCAGGGTTCTTTTTAGTGTTCTCGGTAAGGTTCTCCTCGAGGTTCTCCAGCCACACTTAGCTTAAAACATGTTCTCTTGTTGGCCTGTTCTCTCATCCATACATTCGTTCAATTAAAGGTGGTTCCGTTGAAATTTCAATCACTTCCTTCATTACACGTTCATATTTTAATCAAAAGTTATAATCCTACAAATATAATTTACCATGAACACTGGTGACATCACTACTTTATTGTAGAAACTATTTTAAACTAAGAAATGTGATTTTACAGAACATGAAGGACACAGAAACCTCGCAGTGTTGTTTCTGTGAAATATTCACACATTTGGAACGCTAAACGACCAATCAGATCAGTGGAGCGGAACTAACGAACTGATACGAGAGATTAAAACTTAACAGCTCAAACTTAGTTAAAATGTTATTATTTATTTGTTTATTTTAGGAGAGATAAATAATATGTAATTTGTTAGTGAAGAAGCTGCTTAATTAGTTTTTAATCACACCTCTAATCACACACACCTGATTCTCACACTCACACCTGAAGGCTGATTATGTGTATCAGATGAGTATCAGGTGTGTTAAATTAGGAGGGAAAATCGTTCAATCTGCGTCAATAACTTCAATGTAAAACGAGAGACTGAAGAATTTCAGCGGGAATTCTAATACACATCAAAATAACAGTTTGCACTACACTGATGGAATATTGAGGAGAAAAATAACACCTCCACGGGCAGCGGTGGCCTTGGGTTAAGGTGCTGGATCACTGATCCAAGGTTGGGGGTTCAAGCCCCACTATCAACGGTTGTAATTGCTGTCCCCCCAGTGCCCCTACCTGGGTTATAAAAAGGCTGGCCGTGTCTCTCACTGTCTGTGGTGGAGGTTCATGTAAAAGAATCATTACTGACTTTCATAAAGACTAGTTGCATCACAATCAGTGTGTTTCTGCCCTGCGATGGCCTGGTGAGCAATCCAGGGTGCACTCTGCCATTGCGCAGTTGGCTGAGATGGGCGCCAGCCTCCCCACAGCGCAGTGCAGCGCTACAATTGTTAGCACTTCCGTCTCACAACAAGAATGTACTTGGCTTGAGTTTTTGGCTTCGTGAGGGCATCTCTTTGTGGAGTTGGCATGTTTTCCCAGTGTTGTATGGGTTCTTCCAAGCACTCCGGTTTCCTCCCACAGTCTAAAGACATGTACAATTCACTAAATGGCGCCTCTAAATTGCCCCTAGGTGTGTGAGCGTGGATGGGAATGTTTGTTGGCACGGCAATGTCCAGGCGACTTGTTTTGGGTGTAGATTTCACCCCAGTTTGGTGGAGGTTTCCGTTCTCCCTCTGCTCTTGTTTGTTTTGTGTAGTATGCGTTAGCCAACTAACTCATGGTTATGTGTTGGCATATTGATGTCACACGATACCATAAACACTATCATAATGAGTGGTTTTCTGTATTGGCGGAGGTTTGCACTCTGTGTGCTCTTGTTCTGAACAGTGGTTTGTTGATACTCTTATTATTATTATTATTATTATTATTATTATTATTATTATTATTATTGTTGTTGTTATTGCATCTAATGGTAACATTTACTTTTGTCTGGTAAAATAAGCTCAAATGATAATATAAAAAGTAAAAAAAATAATATTTGAATATTTAAATAATCAGTTTAAAAATAAATTATCCTGCGTAATTTTTTTTTTTTTTGCTCAGGCTTAGTTTAAAACTTGTTATGTTCTGTGTTTGGAGAGACTCTGCTTTTGGCTGCATTTAACACTCGCTCTCTCTTTATGCACTGCAGACGCTGGCGAGGGGCATGGCTGTCGCATGCGGGTGGAGTCCGGAGCACATACCTGATTTCACTCAGCCATCACCGAGCTATAAAGACGAGTAGCACGCTCCTCCTGGCGCTAGAAGATTGTCGGTCTTCGCGATCCTGTTTCCCCGTGATCTCTCTGGCTCCTGGTTCCCAGCTCCCTGCTTGACCAGTTTCAGCTCTGAAGTTTCCCTTAGTTTATTGGTTTTCTTGTTTTCCGCTCATCTCTACGGTGACCATGATTTTCTCGTACTCTTGTGCCTTCCCTGTGAACAATAAACCTCATCTGTTTCATCATACTCTGTCTCCTGCATTTTTGGGTCCGACTGAATGTTCTTGGAGTCACAGAATCTTCTAGCCTAAAAAATGGACCCAGCGGAGACTGCCCAACTCCAGCAGGCATTGTCCCACCAGAGACTCCTGTTGGGACAGCATGACTCCACTCTGCACCATATTGGGGACAGCCTCCAGAGATGGACGCCATCACCACCCAACTCACCCCCGCGACCCCGCCCACTGACCCTTCACTCTCCACACCGGCAGTATCATCAGCCCTGTTCACCACGCGCCGAGAGCCGCTCATTCCCACACCAGCGAGGTATTCAGGCATGATCGGCACATGTGCTCAGTTCCTCCACCAGTGCTCGCTGGTCTTCAGTTTGCAGCCGCTCACGTACACCACCGACCAAGCCAAGACCGCATTTGTGATGAGCCTGCTCACAGAACAAGCCTCGTCCTGGCTGCTAGCAATCACCACCCATACCCTGGAGTTAGGCTCAAACTACGGTTCATGCTGGAGATGAAGAGAGTCTTTGATCATCTGGCGAAAGGGGAGGAAGTGAGCAGCCAGCTGTTGCGGATCCAACAAGGCTCGCAGTCAATGTCCAAATATGCTATCGGATTCTGGATCCTCACTGTAAAGAGCGGCTGGAACAACCCTGTGCTCCGGGAGGGCCTTCCTTCAGGGACTGAATGAGAGACTGAAGGATGAGCTAGCAGCACGAGATGAGACAATGACGTTTGAGGATCTGATCTCCTTGGCTACGAGGCTGAACAACAGGTTAAGAGAGAGAGAAAGAACCTGGGAAGAGCGGTTTAGCCCCATCTTCCTGCCCCCGAGTGCCCCGTGAGACCCAATGCTGCCTCACCTCGAACCTCCTTGCACTTCTCCCCTCCGATGGAAGACGACTCCCATGAGCCCATGTAGCTGGGTCGCACCAGACTGACGTCGGAGGAAAGGCTGGCTAATCGTCTCTGCATTTACTGTGCGGAAAAGGAGCATTACCTCGCCCAGTGCCCAGCACAGCTGGGTCCGACATCTAGTTTGGAAGTTCACATCTAGAGTTTGGAAAGCGTTCTGCGACACCCTGGGAGTTTCTTGCTGTCTGACCTCCGGCTACCACCCCCAATCTAACGGGTAAGCGGAGCGGACGAATCAGAGCCTGGAATCCTCCCTGCACTGTGTTGCCTCCCGCCTCCCAGCCTCGTGGTCCACACACCTCCTGTGGATTGAGTACTCACATAACTCCCTGGTTTACGCCGCCACAGGGATGTCACCCTTCATGGTGATCAATGTGTTCCAGCCATCGCCACTGTTCTCCAGCCAGTAGGTCAAAGTGGCAGTCCCATCCATCCAGGCACACTTCCGGGTCTGGAAAGACGCTCATGCTGCTCTGGAGCAGTCAGTTGCTCAAAACCAGCACCTCGGTGATCGCCACCAGACCCTGACACTGGCCTACACAGTTGGGCAATGGGTTTGGCTCTCCTCCAGGCACCTGCCCCTGCAGATTGACTCCACAAAGATGGCTCCCAAATACATCGGGCCGTATATCATTGAGCATGTCATAAATCCCAGTGCCGTCTGACTGAAGCTCCCAGTCATGCTCAAGGTGCACCTGGTGTTCCACGTATCCCTGGTGAAACCTGTGGTGGAAAGGCCTCTCCATCCCCTACCGACCCTCCACCCCCTCCTCCCTGGCTGGTTGATGGAAATCCGGCGTACACTGTCAATCTTATTTTCGACGTGCGCAGGCGGGGTCGAGGGTTCCAGTACCTGGTGAATGGGAATATTTCTGGATCCCTCGGTCCCTAATCCTGGACCTGGATTTGCTGGTGGACTTCTATCATCGGTTCCTGGACAAGCCTGGTCGGGTGCCAGGTGGTGCCCCTTAGGGGGAGGAACTGTTATGGTCTGTGTTGGGAGAGACTCTGATTTTGCCGGCTTTTAACACTCTCTCTCTCTTTATGCACTGCAGGCGCTGGCAAAGGGATGTGGCTGTCACACGCGGGCGGAGTCCGGTACACACACGATTCCACTCAGTCATCACCGGGCTATAAAGACGAGCAGCATGCTCCTCCTGGCGCTAGAAGATTGTCCCTCTTCGCGATCCTGTTTCCCCGTGATCTCTCTGGCTCCTGGTTCCCAGCTCCATGCTCGACCAGTTTTCGCTCTGAAGTTTCCCTTAGTTTTTTGGTTTTCATGTTTTCCCCCCCATCTCGACAGTGACCACGATTTTCCCGTACTCTTGTGCCTTCCCTGTGAACAATAAAAGTCATTTGTTTCATCATACTCTGTCTCCTGTATTTTTGGGTCCGACTGAATGTTCCTGGCGTCACAAAACTCACTGCATGATTATGTTTATGCTCATGTTAAGTAATTCATATTTATTTATATCAATCCTAAATTTTTATTTGTATATAAACTAATCATCCTGCTGTACATAAACATTTTAAGTTATATGTATTATGCTGTGTATGTGATAATTTAACAATGGCCAATGAAACTGATCCCAAACCAGTGTTAATCAGTGCAGAGCTGCAGACAGATGTGTAGGTCCTTCTCGCTAGAGCTTCCATGGTGCCTTTGAACCTCCTGCTATTCCAAATAAACTAACACAACTGGAGGAAAGCATTTCCCTTGGCACACAGAATTCTATTTAAACTGTTAAAAAGTGTTTTATTTTATTAGAAGTTTATTTTATGGCTCAAAACAAGTAATAGTTGAGAGAGAAAGAGAGAATAGATGAAGTGACAATGACTCACACGTTCATGCCCGTTACCATAGTGATGTATGCTGACAGTGAATAGTCTATTACAGGTTTTATATGTGTAAATGAACCCAGAAGATATTTCTTGACCTTCATGGAAAATACGTTTACCTTTTCAATGCTTTTCAACTCACACAGCAAGAAATGATCAGCTTAAACTACAAGAAGAGTATTTTTCTGTTTTAGCGTTTTAATCAGTAACATTTACACCAGTGTTACAGGAAAGACACCAAAGTAGTAAATACCAAATACAGGTTTCACACTAATCTACTACATCATACAGCAGAATAAATTATACCATGAGATTCTCTCTCTCTCTCTCACTCTCTCTCTCGCTCTCTCTCTCACACACACACACACATACACACACACACACACACACACACACACACACACACATATCTGTGCATCAGACCACAAACATACACAAAACAGAAATGGAAGAAAGTATAAACAAATTCTAAGTGATCAGTTTAAGATTTCAGGAGGAAATAGATATAATTCTCATATCCAAATGTCGATTAGCGCACGTTAGCCACGGATGGTCTATGCTAAGATTCTTTCATTCTTTATTTATAAAAATGTACACAATCAGGGACAAAGAAATCATCTAAACAATCAATAACTACTTGATACTGCATGTTGAGGCTTCATGATTCTTCAGTGCCAGAGCTGCAGTAGCACTGAACATGGCTGCTAGTGACTCACCAATGATCCATCAATCTCCGCTTTAAAAAAGAATGAAAAACTTTTAGTGTTTATGATCAGTGTCTGTGTTTGTGTAGTGTAACACACACACACACACACACACACACACACACACACACACACACACACACACAGGTGACATGGTGGCGAGGTGGTTAGTGCATCTGCCTCACAACATGAAGGTCCTGGGTGGGTTTGAGTCCTAGGCTTGCCGAGGCTGTTTATGTGTGGAGTTCATGTTCCACCTGTGCTTGTGTAGGTTTCCTCTGGGTACTCCAGTTTTCCTCTGGGTACCCAACAACCCAAAGACATACAAATTAGCCTAATTGTCTGTTCTAAAGTGCCCCAATGTGTAAGTGGTTATGTGTGTTTGCGTGTGTGTGAGCGTGTTTTGTCTTGTGATGGAAATGCGCATCACCCATCATTGGCTGAAATAGGCTACACCTTCCATGAGACCCTGGTAGGATTAAGTGGATTGGTAAACAGATGGTTGGAGATATATAAGTATATCACATATTTTGAGGATTTTATGGAATTCAGTTCATATTATAGTATTTTTTCCATCATCACACACATAAAAAAAACTAACAGAACTAAAAACAGACTTCGAAAAAGTTCAGTACTTTTTAAAATGTCAGAATTAAAAACGTGAAGAAAATATATATATAAAAAAAAAAAAATCCCGTCTTTCATCCACTATTGATCATCTTCTTTTCTTTAAGTATAAAACATACTCTTTATAAACAAACAATACAATCTGCATGATCTACTGTACAAATTCCTTCATGGATAACTAAATACACTGGAATATATAGTACAAAGCTCAAAGATTGGAATTATTGTTTATTTTCTAAATGTGATGCAAAAAAATTGGACCGTTATTATTCAGAAAGAACCAACAATGTACACAGTATATGTGTAAGCAAGGATGCAGTGTGACGTTGCAATGGTTAGAGACCGAGATGATCATGTGATTTGAGGAAGTGTGTGTGTGTGTGTGTGTGCATATGATTCGGATCATACTCAGAGGAAAAGATGGCAGCCGTATAGAGTAATGAACAACTCTGATAATCCTGCGTTAACATCCGAACTCATGAGTTTAAGTACCTGTGTGTGTGTGTGTGTGTGTGTGTGTGTGTGTGTGTGTGTGTGTGTGTGTGTTTGTGTGTTCACAGGATTACACAGAAATTAACAAACGGATTTTAATGAAATTTTGTCTGGAGGCGGAGCTTTAGAAGTTGGCTGTCATCAATCAAGGATGCTGATGCTGTGCTGTGTGGGCGGAGCAGTAGCGTATTGGTTAGTACATCTGTCTCACAGAAAGAAGGTTCTGGGTTTGAGTCCAAGGTTCTAATCTTTCTGTATGGAGCTGTCATGTGGGGCAGGCGGAGCTTAATGGTTATAAAAGTGGCTTTAAGACCGAAAGGTCACTGGTTCGATTCCTTAACCTGCAGGGAAAATATGTGGCGGTGGGAGCGTCAGCTGCACCTTCGCTTTCTCCACCTTCGCGACTAACGTGCCTTTAAGCAAGGTATCTAACCCCCAACTGCAGTCTGGCCACCGCAGTGTGTGTGGCAGCCCAGTGCTCCGAGTATGTGTGTGTGTGTGTGTGTTTTCTCTCTGGATGTGATGCATGCAGTCATCTAACTTTCCCTTGAAGGATTAATACAGTATTATATGTATGTATGTACGTATATAAAGTGTCTGTTATAGGCAGTGGTGGACCAGCAGTAAGGTGCTGGATTACTGATCCCAAACTTGGGGGTTTAAGCCCCACTATCACCGGGTGTCACTGCTGTACCCCCAGTGCACTAAGTTGGTTATCAAAGGCCGGCCATGTCTCTCACTGTCTGTGGTGAAAGCTTCATGTAAAAGAACCATTGCTGACCTTTGTCAAGAAGAGCTGCATAGCCGTCAGCGTGTTTCTGCCCTGCGATGAGCTCATAAGCTGCCCAGGGTGTACTCTGCCCTCGCCCAGAGTCGGCTCAGATGAGCATGAACCTCCCCATGACCCTAATTAGAATTAAGTGGTTCAAAAAATGAATGAAGGAATAAATATCTCTCATCATCTGGGTTCTTCGGTTTCGTCCCTCAGTTAAAAGAGATTCATAGTAGGCTAACTGACCGTTCCAACTTGCCCCTTGAGGTGAGAGTGAATGTGATTGGTTGTGATTGGTTGCGCATAGGCCGCCCTGCTATGGTCTGGTGAGAAGTTCAGGGTGTACCCTGCCTTCGCTTACCAAGCTCCAGCCTCCCTGCAACAATAATTAAGATTAAGAGATTCGGCAAAAGAATCAAGGAATGTTGTTATATTTGTCCAAGTGAAGATTCTACTGTGACGGTGGTTTAATAATCCAGTAATGATATAACAGATAAGAGTTACAAGTTTGGTGTAGGTCCTGTAAAAGTGCTTCTCTGTCTTTAGGAGCTGAAACCAGGATTTAGATCCATCTTGTTTCTCTTAAAACAGCAATTAAAATTCCTATATCTACTACATACAGAAATAGATGCATATTTATGGATATCACACAAGTTTAAGAGGTTAGGGTCGGATCAAAAGGTTGTCCAGGAGACCTCACATACAG
>CM045732.1:2287974-2302974 GCA_024760905.1 Plotosus lineatus
ACACACACACACACACACACACACACACACACACACACACACACACACTGAGGCTGTGAGAAGTGCTGCAGTTTGGCTCCGATGTCAACACCAGCCACTGATTATGTTAATTCAATCAAATCAGGTCCTTTCCTGGCCTGCAGCATCTCTCGCTCTCTCTCTCTCTCTCTCTCTCTCTCTCTCTCTCTCTCTCTCTCTCTCTCTCCCCCCTTCTCTCTCTGTGTGTGTTTGTGTGTGTGTGTGTGTGTGTGTGTGTGTGTGTGTGTGTGTGTGTGTGTGTGTGTCTGGGAAGGTGAGAGAGGTAGCTAAGAGGACACTGACCCCCTGAGGGTACTTTGTGGGCTTTGAAGCACCCTGGTGCCCGTTAGAGCGGGGTGTGACTAACAGAAGAGCCTCAGGACATGGATAGGCTCTTTATCAGGAGCATGTGTGTGTGTGTGTGTGTGTGTGTGTGTGTGTGTGTGTGTGTGTGTGTGTGTGTGCTGTTCCGGCTACAGAGGTCATGGAGGAAGGGAGTGTCAGCCATTGATCGACATGTTACCCACTTTCACCGACTCTAAACAACATCATCATTTTTGCTCAGTGCTGGAGAATCAGGATGAGTGCCTTTGAATCTCTATAGATAATCTGAGATCCTGGAATGTTCTGGATTATAACGTGATTATAAGTGCTGTGTGTCAATCACGGGGAAATGTCTACAAAATAAAACATGATGTTGTGCTGTTGAAGGAAACTCATCCACTGTAACAGGCCAGTGCTTTTATAAAATCTCTTTCTCAGAGATAATTCATCCAATTCATTTATTTTCCGATTATTATTATTATTATTATTATATACTACTATTATTATTTCTGACTACTATTTATTTTCCTTCGCTTGACGCTAATTAGGGTCATGGGGCTTGGGCTTATCCCAGCCGACTCGGGGTGAGGGTGGGGTACACCCTGGATAGCTCACCACTCTATCCTACAGCCAACAAACACAATCATTTACACACACCCTCACACTTAACATCATTTTGAACAGCCAGTTATGCTAACATGCATATCTTTGGAGTATAGAGGAAACCAGAGGACAGTACTCAGAGGAAACCCATACAAACATGGGAAGAACATGCAAACACACAAAAATGCCCTCGGCCAAGCCCACGATTCGAACCCAGAGCTTCTTGTTGTGAAGCGGACTTTCTAACCACTATGCCACCGTACTACCGCCTCACATGCAGTCACACTCAGTAGTGTTCAACCAAAAGTGCTGACACTGGAGACTCTTCCCAAAAATATTTTTAAAAATCCCTCACTAATCATATATTTATGACTTGGAGCATATTAACTGTTATTATAGAAACACTCCTTGAATCACCACCTTATCGTGTTAGAGGGGTTTGCGTGTCCTAATGATCCTAGGAGCTATGTTATCCAGGGCATTATGCTCCTGATAGGATCACCCAAGGCAAGCAGGTCATAGGTGAAAGTCCAGACGAAGCATGATTCAAAAGATCCCAATAGAGAAACACATAAGTCACAGTTTCCGTTGCCTGAGTGTGGGTCATTAAACCCCCCCCCCCCCCCCCCCCAGAGCCAGGCCTGGGGGAGGGGCATGAAGACCAACACCTGTTGGTCAGGCTTGAACAGACCGATCCTTGGCCACTATCTCTGACTCTTGGTACAGGGAATGCCACCTCTCTGATGGGGAGGGAGCCTGAGCTGGTGCATGAGGTGGCGAGATATTGAATAGATATAGTTGGACTCACCTCAATATATAGATTGGGCTCTGGAGCCACCTCCCTTGAGAGGGGCTGAACCTTATTCTATTCTGGACTTGTTCATGGGGCGAGTCAGTGAGCCAGTATGGGCATCCTTGTTGCCCCCATCTTGGTGCCCAAATATTGGGGTTCTTCCCGTTTTGATGAAAGGGTAGCTTCCCTCCATCTTTGGGTGGAGGGGATGGATCCTAACTGTTGTTTGTGCTTATCTCCCAAATGCCAGTTCAGAGTACTCACCCTTCTTGGAGTCTTTGGGGGTGTGTTGAAGAACGCTCTCTTGGGGACTCCCTCGTTATCCTGGGAGTCCTCAATGCCCATGTGGGCAACAACAGTGTGACCAGGAAGGGTTTGATCAGTAGGAACTCCAGTTTGAACCCAAGTAGTATTTCATTGTTGGACTCCTGTGCTCATCATGCTTTGTTCATCACAAACACCATGTTCGAACATAAGGATGTCCATAAGTGCACTTGGCACCAGGACAGCCTAGGCCGCAGTTTGATGATTGACTTTTGTAGTCGTGTCACCAGCCGCATGTTCTGGACACTCGGGTGACAGGAGCTGAGTTGTCAGCCGGTCACCACCTGGTGGTGAGCTGGCTCTGATGGCAGGGAAGGCTGCTGTTCAGATCTGGCAGGCCCAATCGTGCAGTTTGGGTCTCGTGGGAACATTTGGTAGAGTCTCGTGTCAGAGGAGCCTTAACTCCCACCTCCAGCAGTGCTACATCCACATCTCGAAGGAGGTGGTGGACATGGAATCCGAATGAGCCATGTTTTGTGGCTCCATTATTTAAGTGGAAGCCTATAGTTGTGGCCAGAAAGTCATCAGTGTCTGTTGTGGCTGTAACCTCTGCAGTGAAGGGGGCCATTCAGTTAAAAAATGAGGCCCATTGGGTCTTATTGGCCTGTGGTACTCCCGAGGCAGCAAACAGGAACTGGCAGGCCAAATGTGCTGAAGACCAAGCTGTCGCTGATGAAAAATCTCGGGCATGGGAGGAGTTTGGTGATGGAATGGAAAGTAACTATCAGTTGGCCTCGAAAAGGTTCTGATACCTCAGGAGGGGGAAGTGGTTCTACACAAATACTGTTTACATTGGAAATGGGGAGCTGCTCACCTTGATTGTGGATGTTTTAGGGAGGTGGAAGGAATACTTTGAGGACCTCCTCAATCGCATTAATGTGCCCTCCATGGAATAGGAAGACCTTGGGGGTTTGGGTACGGGTCCACCCATTATTGGAGTTGAGGTTGCCAGTGTAGTTAAAAAGCTCCTTGCTAGTAAAATTCCAGTGGTGGATGAGATCCTCCCTGAATATCTGAGGGCTCTGGATGCTGTAGGACTCTCTTGGTGTTCATGTCTCTGCAACATCACGTGGTCATCGTGGGCTATACCTCTGGATTGGGAAAATGGCGTGGTAGTCCCCCTTTGTGAAAGGAGGACCGGAGGGTGTGTTCCAATTATCGTGGAATCAGACTCTTCAGCCGACCCTGGAAAGTCTATGCAGGGAACTGGAGAGGAGTTGAATCTTGAATTCAGGATGAACATTTGTCCTGGCCACGGCACTCTCAACCAACTCTATACATGCTAAAAGATCCTGGAGGAGGAGTGGGAGTTTGCCCAATCTGTCCTGCTTCTGACCGTGTCCCTCAGGCTATCTTGTGGAGTATACTCTGAGAGTGTGGTTACTGGATCTGTTGCTACAGGCCAATCGGTCTCTGTTTCACTGGAGCTAGCACTTGCTCTGCATTAAAACAACAAGTTGAATTTAGTTCTGGTGAGAATTGGCGTCTGCTAAGACTGTCCTTTGTCACTGATTCTGTTCATAATTTTTATGGACAGAATTTTTATGTGCAGCCATGGTGTTGAGGGGTTCTGGTTTGGTGGCATAGAATCTTGTCTCTGCTTTTTGCAGTTGATGTCCTTTTGGCTTCATCAATCCTCCAGATCTCCATTGGAGTGATTCACAGCGGAGTGCAAAGCGGCTGGGATGAGAATTGGCACCCTCCGGATCTGGAATGTGGTCCCACCTCTAGTGGAGGAGTTCAAATATCTCAGGGTCTTTTTTAGGAGTGAGGGAAGGATGGAGCGGGAGATCGACAGGCGGATCGCTACAACCTCTGCTGTTAAGTGGAGCCTGTACCGGTTCGTCGTGGTGAAGAGGGAGCTGAGCCACAAGGCAAAGCTGTCCATTTACCAGTTGATCTACGTTTCAACTCTCACCTATGGTCACCAGCTTTGGGTAGTGATGGAAAGAACAAGATCACAGACACTCGCGGCTGAAATGAGCTTCCTTCGCAGGGTAGCAGGGCTCTCCCTTAGAAATAGGGTGAGAAACTCAGCCATCTGGGAGGAGCTCGGAAGAAGACTGTTGCTCCTCCGTGTTTGAGAGGACCCAGTTGAAGTGGTTTGGGCATCTGATTAGAATGCCTCCCAAACGCCTCCCTGGTGTGGTGTTTCGAGCAGGTCCAACTAGGAAGAGACTGGGGTCAACCTAGAAAATCCTTGAGGGATTACATATCTCTCTCAGCTGGGCTGGCAAACTCCTTCGGGTCCCCTCGGAAGAGCTGGAAGAACTGGCTGGGGAGAGGAATGTCTGGAACTCATTGCTTAGGCTGCTGACCCCACGACCCGACCCCGAATTAAGCAGAGGAAGACGATGATGACTCTAAAAACGGTAAGATATTAAAATTCAGGTCAGGATGATATTAGAGGAGAGGTACTTACTCTGGCCATACTGGCTGTATTGGTAGCCTGCTGTAACAGGGTCCACGCTGTAGCTGGTGGCACTGTAAGATGGAGGGCAGTAGGATTGAGACGAGGCCAGGCTCTCCACGCTCTTGATGGGGTCCGATCGCTGGCTGCAGCTGGCCGAGATGGAGCCAGAGGCGTCCAGGCTTCCGTGGAGTGGTGAGATGGAGAAGTCGTGCTGTGGTTGAGAGGGCATGGCGTTGGGGTTGCTCAGGATGCTCATCACCTGCAAATAGAAATGGGACAGAACAAAGGAAAGCATTAATAAAGCAGCCAATCCGAGTTTGTGTGGAATGTGAGGTGCATACTGTCATTTCCTCACATTAGAATTAAACAATGACTTAAGAATGGCACCAGAGATACATTGCACAGTCCTACGAACGTGTTTCTTTTTTTCTTTGGATTTAGTCCCATTTTCTCCCTGATTTATTCCTATCCAATTCCCACCCATCAGGTATTACCTTCCTTATCACATGACCACTACCAACCAGGAAGGCCGAAAGCATGCACACACACCTCGTGTGACATACAATGCTAGCCACCTGCCTCTTTTTAATCTGCAATGCATGCATATTTCGGGCGGGTCTAACACACTCGGAGGGATGTTAGGCTATCTGCCCCTCTTATAAATGAGCTCACAGACGCCCGTGATTGGCTGGTGGTCGCTGTAAATTACAGATGAGTGAGCATATGCTGTCCCTCCATCCTGTGAGAGCTCGGCTAATCAGCTCCCATGGACTCCCAGTCAAGGGCGGCTGTGGCATTAAACTGGATTCAAACTTGCGATCTCTGGGTGAACAGTCACGCACCATGTCGATGTGCGACTTGGAAGACTGGTGAGAGTGTTTTTGTGTGGAGTTTACTCATTCTCCCTCTGTTTGTGCAGGCTTCCTCCAGGTACTCTGGTTTCCACTCACAGTCCAAAGACATGCACAGTAGGCTGATTGGCTGGTCCAAGTCACCCATAGTTGTGAGAGTGAATGTGAATGGTTGTGCGAGTCTTGGCACTGCGATGGTCTAGTGAGCCATCCAGGGTGTACCCCACTCTCGTCACGAGTCGTCTGAGAGGGGTGCCAGTCTCCCAGAGATCTTAATTAAAATTAAGCGGCTTAGAAAATGAATGATGGAATGAATGAAATTTGAAAGGTGATAAAAAAGACTCATGTAGAAGTAAAAGCCTGATCACAATCCTGACTTCTGTTAAAAGACCATGTGCCACATCAGAATCTTCTTAAATCATAGTCGTGGGAATGAAAGGACTTGGAGACATTCGGTAACGAGGTTTTGGGGAACACCAGATGTGAGACAGAGGAAGTAAATTGAAGGAAAAGTGTCTAGTGAACGTTCATGATGCTCTACGTCTGTTCCATAAACACGACAGTAAATCTGTGAGCTGCGCCGTATATTTAAGAGGGTTATGAGACTGTGTTCAGGGATGTGAGGCCCTGCTGTGTGAGAGAGAGAGAGAGCGAGAGAGAGAGAGAGAGAGAGAGAGAGAGAGAGAGAGAGAGAGCGAGAGAGAGAGAGAGAGAGAGGAAAGATGCCTCACACATGATCTCTCTCTTTCTCCTCACATCAGGTTCGTGTTGAATCGGCTACGCTGTGCTGCCCTATGGCCTCCCTGCCTGCTAAACCAATTAGTCCATCATGGAGTTGCTTAGACACATACAGATGCACAACCTGTGCTCTCTCTCTCTCACACACACACTCACAAAATAGCCTCTGGGGCAGGGGAAAACACGGCGTAGATATTTGATCTGCCTTGATGCTCTATATGGTCTGGAGGAAACCTATTATTTTTAATATTCGACAAACGCTTTTTTTAGGAAATGGGAAACACTTAAGGCACATCGGTTAGCCATTTCCACATGTTAATTCTAGGAGTAGAACTCATCTCTCTCTCTCCCTCTCCTCCCCTCTCGCCCTCTCTCTCTCTCTCTCACACACACACACATAAGGACGATGTTTGATGCCTTTACGGGGGGGGGGGTGTGATGGTCAGCACATCCACCTCACAGCAAGAAGGTCCTGGGTTTGAGTCCCGAGTTTTCGCATGTTCTGCCCATGCTTGTGTGGGTTTTCTCTGGGAAGTCCAGTTTTCTTGAATAGTCCAAGGATATGCACATTAGGCTAGTTGGCAGTTTCAGATTGCCCCCCAGGTGTGAATGTGTGGGATCAGGCTACGCAGGCTAGCGTTCACTCCCTGTGTGCATCAATGAGCCTGAAATCTGATTTTGGGTCACTGTCTGATCTTCCTTGGGACACTTTTGATCAGTACTTACCACAACATAAGAAACAGTCACACTTTGGCAGGCAGAGTAAATGGACGTTCAACAGTCGGGCAAATGTTTGATTCGTTTGTCTCTGTTCACATTCCGTTTCTTAATCCGGCAAATGGGTTCCCTGTCAGGTGCATCACAGAGCTTCTCAAAGCAAAGGTTCTACAGTTGTTGTGCACTGAGTGTGTGTTTCGGTCTGAACACGTATGTTTCTCGTCCTCTACCTGTCAGTTCACATCCTTTAATGTCCGGTGGACCTGACTTGCGGCCAGACTACTACAGGTGACCCGCAGGTGTGGTGGATGGAGACCAGTGAACGATCGCTATCAAGGCGCGCATGAGAAGTTATGAATGTTGGATGTGTAACAGAGTCCACAGAACATAACTGCCCACCTCAGGATAACGACACTATAACTACCTCCACGTAACGGGTCTTCATGGGGTCTGAACCAGACAGCGGCATCCTGCACATCCTGCAGAGTATCATGAGAGACTAGAGCAGTGACAGAGATGCCTTTCTCAACCGGAGCATTTTATTTCACGCAGTTTCTATCTGTTCATGCTATCTGGAAAGGTGGGACTGGTCTCTGTACCAGGACACGACCGAAAATACCTGTAGCTCTGGGGATGAATAGAATGGCGCTTCTCAAAGTTATTTGGGCCCTCAGATAACTCGCCCATTTTTCCTGCTTAAGCACAGACTGGTCACTTGCTGTCCGTCCCTCCTGACTACAACGAGGGTGATTCACTTCCCCTCACAGTGCTTCTAAAGCTGGTGAAAATTTTTCCAATGAAAGTTCCTTGAGAAGGTTAAAGAAGAGGAGAAGTTGTTCGACCTTGACGCATTGAGATTATCTCCTACATCTGAGATCTGATTGCACGCGTCTTGTCACCCCGGGACGCTCACGTGGCAAAAAAATTAAATAAATAAACAAGCAAACACACAATCAATAGGATCCTGAGTCTCAATCTGATATCACGTTTTATCTGGATCATCTTCCGCTGGAGAGGGAAGAAGACGACAAGCAAGCAGCCTGTGGCTATCACATCCACTTCACTCGCTCCTGCTCTCTATGTCGCTCTCTTGTTCTCTGTGTCTTTGATGAGCTGTGTGTCGTGTAGATAACTGCTGCCAGGACTGCAGAGTGTACCAGCACAGAGCCTCAGGGTAAGAGCCTGTCTCAACATACACCCATCTCTCTCTCTCTCTCTCTCTCTCTCTCTCGCTCTCTCTCTGCTCATAGATTACTCAATAAGTCATAATACGAAGAGGGAAAAAAACTAATTAATTCTCCCAACTTCTGAGAGCTTGCAGCCCCCGGCGTCTCTAAAGCACAAGTGTAAATTGATACAATGTGCATCCTTTCAGATAAACAAACACACAGACAAAACGTTGGGCCTTCTCTCTGTCCACACACACAGACAGACACACACACACACACGCACACACGCGCACACACACACACACACACACACACACACACAGACCGCAGTCAAATTATACACTATAAAATTAGTATGCTATGAATATAAGTGGGATCTAGATTGCTTCTTCTCAAGAGGCCATGAGAATTATAAGTAGGCTCTTTATTTATTTATTTATTTATTTACCCATCCATTCTGCCATATGTCTTATTTACTCAAACATTTTTTATGTCAGTAACTATGGCAAACTGAAATTCTGACTTTATCTCACCATATACATTATATACATATAAACTATGTTTTGTTTACTTTAATTATTTATTTATTATTTTATTAATTTTATTTTTAATTTTAAATATAGTTCTTATTAATCAAACAGCATGATGTGTTTCTTTATATATTTATTAGTTCATTATTAACAAATACACCTCGCACTTTGCAACAACACTTTAGTAAAAGAAATCCTAAATGTTTAGCCTTAATAATAATAATAATAATAATAATAATAATAATAATAATAATTCATCCATTTTCTGAACTATTTATAGTTATATATATTGCATATATGTATAGTATATATTTATATTTTCTGATACTATTTATAGTTATATATATTGCATATATGTATAGTATATATTTATATTTTCTGATACTATTTAGGGTCACAGGCCGACTCCTCTCGAGGGCAGGGTACACCCTGCACAGCTTGCCAGGCCATCACAGGGGCAACGCTCACACAGCCATAATAATAATAATAATAATAATAATAATAATAATAAATGTATTTACTGTTCATTTTAACATATTTATTTATTTGTTTGTTTATTCAGTCAACAAAACTGCACAAAGCATTTTTAGTTAAATTGTAGTCAATTTAGTATAAATATTTTTGTTGTAAGTACATTGTAAAACCCAAATTTATTCTACTAGGCTCATGGGGAGAATAGAGCCGGTCTCAGCTGACACTGGGTGAAGGAGGGGTACACCCTGAACAGCTCACCAGCCCACTGCAGCACAGTTCACTCGAGTGCACACATTCACACTCACTTACAGTTAGTTTGTAACAGCCAAACAGCTACTGTGCATGTTTTATGGCTGTGTGAGGAAACTGGAATACCTGGAGGAAACCCCCCACGAGCACAGGCAACATGCAAACCCCACAAAGAACACCCTCGCCAAGCCTGGGAAATCAACCCAGGACCTTCTTTCTGTAAGATGAACATGCTGAATACTGCACCACCCCTATAAATATAAAAATAAAACATATGTTTCATAAATATTACATTTCAAAAACTTATGTTTTATTTGGCCTGGGGGAACAAATTGGGTGCATTAAATTTGGGAAACCCCACGTGCACCAAACTGGGTTATCAAAGGCTGGCCATGTCTCTCACTGTCTGTGGTGGAGGTTTCTGTAAAAGAACCATTGCTGACTTTCGTCAAGAGCAGCTGCATAGCCGTAAACATTATTCTGCCCTGCAATGGCCTGGCGAGCTGTACCGGGTGTACTGTGACCTTGCACAGAGTCAGCTGAGATGGGCGCCAGCCTCACTGTGACCCTAATTTGGATTGAGCAGTTCAGAAAATGAATGAATGAATGAGATAATATATTATTGATAATATATATATATATATATATATATATATATATATATATATATATATATATATATATATATATATATATATACACAAAAACAAAATTATACACAAAAAACAAAATGTTTATTTGCTCTACCAAAAAGTATTGAGCACTCTCCTACGGAAGAATCTACTCAGAAAATCCTCTCTCTCTCTCTTTCTCTCTCTCTCTCTCTCTCTCTCTCTATATATATATATATATATATATATATATATATATATATATATATATATACACACCAAAGAGACGATTCATGGATGTGGTGAAGCAGGACATGACGGTAGCTGGTATAAGAGAAGAAGATGCAGAGGATAGGGTGAGATGGAGGCAGATGATTCGCTGTGGCAACCCCTGAAGGGAAAAGCCGAAAGGAAAAGAAGAAGCTATATATATATATATATATATATATATATATATATATATATATATATATATATATATATATATATATATATATATATATATACAGACACACACACAAAATTTGAATATATATATATTCATTATTTATGAAACACATATTTTGTGTAGCATTTTTATCGATATAGTATTTTGTATTACTTTATTGTATGTGCAGGTAATTAATCAGAGAAATATGAAAAAGGAAATAGTGAATTTATCCTTCATCCCACATGAAGTAATTTACTCAGTCTATGTAAAATAATAATAAAATAACTGTATGAATGAAGATATGATATAACAGCCAACACACACACACACACACACACACACACACACACACACACACACACACACACAAGGGTTTGGTTAGAGGTGAAGTGTTGGGTACAAAGACTTCTGCATGGCTGAGTTACTGAATATGCCTGAGGGCCAACAGCCTGCAGAAGAGATAGCAGAACCCTTCTTTCCTCTCTCTCTCTCTCTCTCTCTCTCTCTCTCTCTCTCTCCCCTTCATACACACACGCGCGCACACACACACACACACACACACACACACACACACACACCCTCCTAATCTTGCCCATAGTGGATTAAGGGGACTCTGTCACCACACCCTCCCCCTCTCCGAGTCCTCAGTGCCCTCCGGTGGTACCTTCAAGTTTAACAGAGGTCAGAGTGGAGAACCGCGGAGAATCCGCTGCCTGAGTGTGTGTGAGCTGCTGAGAGCTATCGGAGCAGAGCAGAACAGCATCGCTGATTGGTCGAGCTGATAGGAGACGTGAAAATGGAGAAAGAGGGACGTGGGTTAATGGTGTAAAAGAAGTGAGAGTCTGTCAGTTCATAAGTAAACAAATAAAAAAGTATTGACTCTAAAAAATTTAAGAGACAATATTTATATATTTATAACGTTTATTTATTTATAAAACTAGAACTGATTCCCATTCTTCAGAATAAAGGAGGATTAAAGAATGAAGATTTTTCTCAACTTTACTCCTGCAATCCATCTACACCCCACCTACACCCCGTCTACACTCCTTCTACACTCCACCTGCACTCCGTCTACACTCCGTCTACTCTCCACCTGCACTCTGTCTACATTCCGTCTACTCTCCACCGGCACTCCATCTACACTCCGTCTACACTATCTACACTCCACCTGCACTCCGCCTACACTCTGTCTACTCTCCACCTGCACTCCGTCTACACACCGTCTACTCTCCACCTCCACTCCGTCTACACTCTGTCTACACTTCGTCTACACTCTGTCTACTCTCCACCTGCACTCTGTCTACTGTCCACCTGCACTCCATCTACACTCCACCTGCACTCCATACTATCCACCTGTACTCTGTCTACCTTCTGTCTACTCTCCACCTGCACTCCATCTACACTCCGTCTACACTATCTACACTCCACCTGCACTCCGCCTACACTCTGTCTACTCTCCACCTGCACTCTGTCTACTGTCCACCTGCACTCCATCTACACTCCACCTGCACTCCATACTCTCCACCTGTACTCTGTCTACCTTCTGTCTACTCTCCACCTGCACTCCATCTACACTCTGTCTACACTGTCTACTCTGCACCTGCTCTCCATCTACACTCCGTCTAGACTATCTGCTCTCCAACTGCACTTCATGTACACGCCATCTACACCCCATCTACTCTCCACCTGCAATCTACCTACACTCAATCTACACTCCACCTGCACTCCATCTACACTCCATCTACACTCCATCTACTCTTCACCTGCATGCCACCCACATTCTACCAGCACTCCACCAACACTCCGTCTCCACTCTATCTACCCTCCATCTGTACTTCATCTACACTCTATCTGCACTCTACCTGAACTCTACCTGCACTCCATCTACACTCCAGAGGTGCCGATAAATCAATTCACTAATAAATTGATCTATTTTCAAATGCGATTTTAAAATCGATTTATTTTGTGTTTTTACAATTTTTTATCGATTCATGTAAAGCAACAAAGGATTCACAAAAAGCTATAAAATAACGTGCCAATGGGGGCCGCCATTTCCCTCCGTTGCCATGGAAATCTCCCGAGAGAACGAGACTTTCCAAAAACAAAAATGGCGGTTGCCGCTGAATTCGTCAAGCCGGCAGCGGCACACAGAATCCTGGTTTGGGCTCATTTCTTGCAATCCCATGACAAGAAACAAGTTTTGTGCAGACTTTGTGAGATGAAATTCCCTTACCACGGCAACACAACTAATCTGCACAATCACGTTCGTCGTTATCACAAGACAATTGACATCGATGTCAAACCGAAAGTTCGCCTACACGATGAGCCGGTAGCGAAGAAACTTCAAGGTGAAGTGTTTGTTGTTGAATTGTTGCTCTGAATTCAGAAACTGAGATTACAGATACATTCACAATATGTCACTGGTGCAAAACTGACTGTTTACTGTTACATCTGTTAAGTGTTTAAGTTCATAGTTTAAAAGTTTAGAAGAAAACTTTAACTTTGTTAAGAGTCCTTAAAGACTAAGGATTTGGTTCTTTATGATCTTGAGTTGACATTTGAAATATAAATACTCCAGTGTGACTGTGAACATGGTGAACTGGATGAAACATTTAACATGCGTGTTTTATCTGTGCAAGCTGCAAAAGTCAGAACTGAGAAGCAAAGGTGAAGGATTTGTTGTTGAATTGTTTCTCTGAATGCAGAAACTGACACTGTAGATGGTAGATTACATTCACAATATCGAACTGGTGGAAAACTGGAAACAAATAAAGGTTATGTTTGTTTATTTTCATGTTTTGATATATGTTAATAATTGTAGTTGAATGATGGTATTGAATAACCAGTTCAGACAATTATTACTTTATATATCTGAAGTGCACATTTTACAGAAAAGGAAACTAGAATTTACATATGAATCGAATTGAATTGAATTGAATCGAGAGGCAAAAATTGGGATTCGAATCGAATCGACTCATAACTGAATCGTCACACCTCTACTACACTCCACCTATATTCTCCCCGCACTCCATCTACACTCCACCTATACTATATCTACACTGTAAATACACCACAGCTACAGATGATCTGCACTCCATTTGTACTTTGTCCATGCAATGTCTATTCTCCACCTTCAGTCTTTCTGCACTCCATCCACACTTGAAGTAGCTGCACTCCATCTGCACTCCGTACACACTCAATGGACCAACCAATTTTCTCTCGATGTGATTTCCTATAGAGATTATATATATATATTCCTTCATTTTCAGAATCGCTTAATCGTAATTATGCTCATGGGGAAGCTGGCTCCTTTCTCATCTGACTCTTGGTGAGGGCAGACTACACCCTGGACAGCTCGCCAGACCATCACAGTATTATTAATGCTGATCTACCTGTTAAATAATGTAGTATGTAATGTTATGTCATGAAATTGGGATATAAACCCTTGATGTATTCACTACTAACAGGTTACATGATATTCTCTATTGAAGCGAGAATGTAAAACAAGCTCTCAAGCTTTTTGCAATCAAATAGCATGGTACACTCATCAAACCATAATCATATGAGTGGAGGTTGCAGAAATGTGGACCACACCACCCCTCCCCACCCCCTCAACCCCATCCATTCCACTTTATACGCACCAAGCACAGCCCCCCCCCCCCCCACCCCCAACACCCCCCCACCCCCCATCCGTCTGAGGAGACAAAATGACTATTTAAAAATAACAGTGGTTGCATAAATTCAATTAGGGGGCTTTTGGTCACGGTGAAAGGCAAGCGTGGGGCAATTAAGCAGCCTGGGAGCGCCGAGCCAAACTGACTGGTGGCAGGGAGCAGATGATGGGGGCAGCGGTGGGCGTCAGCGCCTTAATTGGCCGCAGCACATTAATCAAAAGTGAAAAGAAGCTTCCGACGAGGACAGACAGAGACAGAGACAGAGAGAGAGAGAGAGAGAGAGAGAGAGAGAGAGAGAGAGAGAGAGAGAGCGAGAGAGATAAGGAAAAGAAATAGAGACTGACCCAGGAGATGCTGTAGAGATGAAGGCAAGGTGTGATAATTGTGTTCAATTAGGCGTCTGATTGGCACTGACAGAATCTGGGCACTGACAAGTGCAGCACAGATGAGAGCGATTAGCGACTGCTGGAACAAGCTGTCACTCCTCACTGCCATGAAACCCAGTGCATATGGGCTCCTGCTGACCGGTGTGATCACTAACACTCTCTAATACACTCATATTCTACAGCTCAAACACACACACACGCACACACACACACACACCCACACACACACACACAGACACAGACACACACACACACACACACACACACACACACACACACACACGTTTTTAATGTCACACACAGGCGTTTCCCAAGGCAGGTGAAATGGGTCATTTTGAATAACTACGGACATTATAATGAAAAATATTTTGCTCGGGATGATGGATTGTAAAACTTTGGGTTGCTTCACACTTCAACCACCATCACATATTTTTCGCAGAACCTTACAGGAAGCTGCATTTCAGAAAAATCCTCCATCATCCTCATCGCCATCAAACCGCAGGACATTTCAGGAAGTGATTGGCCAGGTATGTTTTTTCCTCCCTGAAGTCCAAGAACAACGCTAAAAAAAACAATCCATCCATTCATTTTCTGAGCCATTTAATCTTAATTAGGATTGCAGAAAGGCTGCCGCCCATCTTAGGGAAAACAGTGAGGGCACCACTGCCACCTACTGTAGAGGATGTGGAATTTCAC
>CM045732.1:2315474-2342974 GCA_024760905.1 Plotosus lineatus
CTGGAACTCGAACCAAGGACCGTCTTGCTGTGATGCGTACGTACTGACCACTACACCACCGTGCCGCCTCACTCTGGTATCATCAACTAAATCCTCTTTCTTCTAGTCTTCAAGCTACAAAATAAGCTCCCACAGAAGCGACTCTAGACGCTCGTCTTTAAGCGACGGTAATTTACACATGCTAAAAAGACTTCTGCTTCACCAAAACATGAATATAATTAGAGGACGTGAAAAGGCTTGGAACGTACAGACGGCAACCTGTTCCATTTCACCAGGACAAGGCCGGGGCCCCGTGTGCGCCAAAGGTTGAACGACATTGATCTATGCCTCGCACTGGCAATTCATCCGCTCTTAATACACTGTCAGCGCAGTTCATCTACTGTTGTGTTTCAAATGGCCTGGTCCATTGTGAAGCAGGATGAAAGAGCGGGACAAAGAACTCTCAATACAGCGGACCGAACACTAGCCACAAAGAGGGGGCGTCCCTTTTTAAACAGGCCTTTAAGAGTTCCACTTTCATGGTATGCACACAAGGACACACTCTATTCGGAGGCGGTGGAACCGCAGACACACTCGACAAAACACACATGCACAGACACACACACCCACAAACCCCTTTCTTGCCCATCTCACCCACCCGCCCCCTCTTCCTATTTTCCCAAAGTGGTATTTATATTGTCTATGTGCAAAACTGTCAGGTCGCTAGCAGCTAGCGTCTCATTCAAACCGGCTTCAATGGATCTTTAGCGTTTGATTCCACCAAAGATGACTCTTACCCATCTGTCAAGTGTTTGGTTCAAACCCTCCCCCACCCCTTTTTTCTTTAGACTTTGGTAGCAGAAAGTGACGCCCACCCCTTCCCCCATGTTCAGACTAAAAAGCTTCTGAGGGGCCCTTTAACTCTGGCTAAAGCCTTAATCCACGCTGCTCCGGCAGGGAAAAAGCTGCGAAAGTCAGCATCATGTCATCAGCTAGCTCCATTAAGGTGCGCTGGAGCGGGTGGCTAGGCTTGAACTGGACTCCTACTGGGGTTGGATAAACAGGTCTCCTAGCCCCAGGGCATGGAGACTGGGACCCATCACTTCCTTTTCTTAAATGGCTCTAAAATAGTAGCAGTACCACATGACCTATGACACCAGGACCCTACTCTTGACCCCGTTGGTCTTTCAACTCCACAACAGCAATTGTCTGATTTCTTTATCTAACACGGTGTGACGTCATGCTTCAAGGTTTAAATATTAAAATCTCAAAGGAAGATTGCAGTTTGTTAGTATTTACTTTTTTGTGTTTTCATCCTGCCTGTTTCAGGCTGTTTATCCATTAAATTGCAAGACATTATGCTTGGAGTGCAATTCACCCTTTGGATGCCTCAGTGTCGGCATCGCTGGTGTGACCGCAATCTGTGCAGCAAGCTTTTCAACCCAGAACCGTTTGCCAGACTCGAAAGTCTGTGTGTCTCGTCAAAAAATGCACATCCTGGAAGATATGAGGAAATCGCTAAAAACCCTTAAACATGTATACAAGGATGACGGCTGGGTCCAGGCCACACCAACTGCATTTCTCAGCTGGATTTGAGGCTCTGCTCTGGAACCTGATCACAAAGTCACCTTGGACAGCCCCAGTTTTTCCCTACATCCCACAATCCAGCCTAATTCCTCCACAGAGACACGTCTCATCCCTCATAAGCGTTCCCTGTATACCGAGACCGTTGATCTGGCGCTTTATGAAGGACGACACATGCGGAGACTGTGAATGGGATCCTGTATCTGAGAACGCAGGGATGGTGAGAGTGACTGTAAAAGCAGCCGCCTCATTGTTAGCATCATCTTTGTCAGGTCAGGAAGTGATGTTTAGTTTCATCAGCTGACGAAAAGACGTCAAGGGCTCAACCTCAATTCAAACATTTGCGGTACTTTTCAAATATATATATATATATATATATATATATATATATATATATATATTACATGTACGTATGTATATTCTAGCAAAGTTGAGGATAAATAGTTTTGCAGGTTCGATTTCTAGCAGATTTACAGAAGTTTCCAAAAATTCTTTCATACTTACACCTGTCAATAAACAAAATCACTCACAAATTCAAGGCACTACTGGTATATATTTACCGACGCCCACAAAATAGCTAAACATGAAAAGGATGATGAAACAGTACACGGCATGCCATAACTCTACCAATAATGCAACTCACCTACTGCAACGCATCAGCTACCATGGCGAACGCTAAAGTCGCATCCATACAGGAAACAATGAGTGACAAGCGACTGCGTGCAGTCAATGAATGTCAGTGTTTCACATGAAGTGGGTGGTTACAGAGTTAAACTTTCTTGTTTATTTACCCGATTCGTGCAATAACTGATCAGAGCCTGAAGATACCATTGATTGACAGATATCACTAAGTTCCTCCCTCAAAGAAATTTTTGCAGGGAAACAATGAACACTTGTTTAATGACTCCGCCTACATCAGTATGAAAGAGCAGCTCATTACTGCCGTGTGCTGTGTGATTGCCCTCAGAAATTTTATACGGATTACTGGAAAAGTCATGTGTAGGTACAATTTTCTGAAACGTTGGGTGTTTCCTCTGAGTTTATATTTACCATATATACATTTAATAAGCCTTCCAGGATAAATGATACATAAGAGTTCTACTTTCTGCCTAACAACAACAACAACAACAACAACAACAATAATAATAATACTAATATTAATAATAATAATAATAATTGATTAATTCATTCTCTAATCCCCTTAATCCTAATGAGGGTTGCAGGGAGGCTGGCGCCCATCTCAGCTAACTCTGGGTGAGGGCAGGGTACACCCTGGACAGCTCACCAGGCTATCAAGGGCCAAATATTTTATTATTATTATTATTATTATTATTATAAATAATATTTGTATTATTATAAGGTATTTTTTTATGGTAACATAAGCTATTTACCAGTGAAGTAGATACTGCTCGTAGATCTACACTTCCTCTAAGGCACTTTACTGCTGTTTACAGTTTCACTCAGAAACATTTGGAATGTGAGAGGGTTACCTAGGCAACCTTAATGTGTGGATTTTTCAAGTTCCTAAGTATTCTGTGTAATAAAATTTTGTTTCCTGAACGTTATTTCCCTTCCTCCTGCTCTCTGTCTCTTTCTCTCTCTCTACCTTCTTCTCTTACCCTCTCTTACCCTCTCTTGCTCTCTCTCTCTCTCTCTCTCTCTCTCTCTCTCTCTCCCTCTCTCACTAGCTTCCTCTCTCATCCTCTCATTGGTTTCTCTCTCTCTCTCTCTGTTTCTCTCTCTCTCTTTCTCTCTCTCTCTCTCTCTCTCTCGCTCTCTTTCTCTCTCTGACTTTCTTTCTGTCTCTTGTCCTCTCTCTTATTGTGACTCCCCTTTCTCAGCCTATTCTAGTTCACAATTCTGTACCATTTTCTTTCACTACCTTAATTACATAAGTAATCCAAGTTTACTCAGCTCATTTTCTGTATCTGCTTAATCCTAATTAGGGTCGTGGGGAGGCTGGTGCCCATCCCAGCCGACTCCGGGTGAGGGCAGAGTACACCATGGACGGCTCGCCAGGCCATTGCAGGGCAGAAACACGCTGACGGCTTTGCAGCTCCTCTTGTTGATAGTCAGCAATGATTCTTTTACATGAACCTCACATCACAGACAGTGAGAGACCAGGCCGGCCCAAGATAACCCAGTTACCTGCACTGGGGGTCCAAGTTTACTGTAGTGGTGCATTACATTGTATAGCTTGTGCCATGTGATGTCCATAGCCAATCAGCAATCAGCAATGTTTCTCGCACCACCCTGAAGAACCATTAGTCCGTCTGGTACAAAACAGGATAAGTATGAGAACGCTAGAACCAGTTCCATTTACCATCTTTCTGGTGGCAAAATTTCGGCAGGTTTTGGATTCCTGTTACAATAATTGCACAGACACACACACACACACACACACACACACACACACACACACACACACACACACACACACACACACACACACACACACACAGAAGAACGCACTCAAGAGCAGACTGGTGCTACGCTAATTAACGTAGCTGTGAGTGCGAAAGGCAAGGAGGATGCAGAGGGATTAGTGTGATAAGTATCAGAGAATACAGAGCATCTGAAAGCAAGTCATTTAAATTCTAATAATAAGAAACTGTTCGAACATTCACACAGATGCACTGCAACAAATTCGCTCCTCTGCAATCTGCACCAAATCCTATTTATTCTTTTATAGAGCATAAGCTCAGACTCGGAGGAATGAGGGGCTTGCCTGTCGGGCTGGGTGGGATTTCTGTGCAAGAAACTTACTGTAATAAATCCTGGGCGCATCTCAATACGGCTATTACATATAGCGGATCATGCTAATACTAGCGCGGCATGCTGAATATCTTTCCCAGGGTTAGTGCTTCTACTACAAGCAATAAAATAACGTCCTCTCTTGAGCTGCTCGCGTAAAGACAGATGCTACCACGACTCCAAATTCTAACTTGTTGCCAAATTGATTTCTACGGTGCGTAAAAGGCAGTGCTTATAGCTTATTAGATTCCACCTATAATAGCGTCACGTGTTATGTTCATTAGTGCTGAAAAGAAAACTTATGTGACAGACCTAAGCATCTAATTCGAGTGGAGACGGCAATGGAGGCTGAAAATTAGATAAAGATGCAGTTCACATTCAATCAAAGAAGGGCTGATTTACAGAGAGCCGACAGTTCTTCATCTTCTGCTTTCTGCCTTTCATTCTTGCTCTTTTTTCTCTGTTTATGAAACCCCTCACACTTTTGCACTCCGCCTCTCGGCGAGAAGGTTCAGGGTGCGGGTCCTGGGCTCGGTGAGGGCATTTTGTGTGGAGTTTGCATGTTCTCCCCATGTTTGTGTGGGTTTCCCCCTGGTACTCCTGTTTCCTCTCACAATCCGGAGATGTTTACATTAGGCTGGATGACTCTTCCAAATTGCTCCTAAGCATGTATGTGTGTGTGTGTGTGTGTGTGTGTGTGTGTGTGTGTGTGTGTGTGTGTGTGTGTGTGTTGGACCACTGATGACTGGGTGATCTATTCACTGTGTACCGGCTGAGATAGGCTCCAGTGACCTTGCAACCCTATGAATTAAGTGTTAATACTTCCAAGCAAAAGCAGCAAGCTATTCTTTCTCTCCAGTTTTTCAGTTTCTCCAGGGAGCAACCTGAACATTAGATCCCCATCTCAGTGATGGGAGGTGGGGGGAAAGGGCGGGAGGCATGAAGCTCAGATAGAGCGGAGAGGCCAGAATGGCCATCTTACAGGAACTGATATGGATCCAATCCGCAATCTATCAAGTGGGGTGATAAAACTTCAGTGGGGTTTCTGATGAAGATGGATGGGATGAGAAGCCTGCTTTGAAGGGTCTGGAAGAAGATCTGACTCTGGAGATTTTGTTCCACGGTGAACATGTTGAGGTTGGGTTCTCATAAATGTCAGATCTCGTTGTGTTTTAGTGTTTAAGCAGATATATTTAATACATTGGAGGTCGTGGGACATCAAGAACTTAACTTTGCCTTGTATGGAAGTTCTGAAGTGTTGTTGCTCCCTTCACATGTGCAGTGGAACCTTTGCGGACGTGAGCAGGAAGGACAGCTCTGATAAGCAGTGAGCCTGGAGGGCAGGTTTCTCTCCTGGCCTCTTTCTTTCCCCATTGCCCTCAACTTCAGCCCCACTAAACTGACATCTGCTGGATAGGTCTCAACAGCTGTTGGTGAGTAGATCAGTAGCACTGCCAGAATCCTGTCCCCAGCATATGAGAGCCTACATAACAAATTGTCCCAAGTTTGTGCCCAGAGCCACACCAAGGAACTCATAAAGTTCTCGTTCTTGTTGCCTTCCAGAAATGTGCATAAGAACATTACCACAGAGCTCAATGGACCTGCCAATGCATTCAGCAAAAAAACCCCATTGGCTCAGAGTGTCCCGGGTTATGGTTTTCCAAAACAACACAACTCCACCGGTGGGGATTTTTTCCTTTCTTTATCTTCGATTGAATTTAAAAAAAATTGTCTGAAACAACAAAGATCTTGTTTTGAAGCAAATAATCAAAATAAAATTGAATCAGCTTTGCGCAAAGACAAATTGCAACAGAATACAAAAGGACTGTGTAAATGTAAACACTATTCCAGATAGATTGGGGAAAGAAACGGGGGATTAGGCTGTGGATAATATCCACATGGAGGGAACTTAAAAAGTTATATCGCAAATATACAGTATAGTGACATGGTGGCGTAGTGGTCAGCAAGAAGGTCTTGGGTTTGAGTCCCGTGCTTGGAGTGGATGTTTATATGTTTCGATGTTTGAATGTTCTTCCTGTGTTTTTGGGAGGTTTCCTCCGGGTATTCGGGTTTCCTCACATGTTGGTTTAGTATTCAAGGCTCTGGATTCCTGATCTAACAGCTGGAGATTCAAGCACCAGTATCACCAAGATGCCATTAGTGGGGATTTGCGCAAGGCCCTTAAAACTCTTAATTGCCTAATTGATATTTAAATGTAATTATAATGGTGTCTGCCACATTCTGTAAATGTTGTGTGTTGTTTGCATTGGCCTTGCGGTAGTCTGGCAACCTGTTAAGGGTACACCTTGCCTTCGCCCAAAGTCAGCTGAGATAGTCTCCAGCGTTTCTGTGTTCTAGTAGGATTAAACAGTTCAGAAAATTAAATAATGAATAATATTTGAGATAAATGATTTCTTGCGGTGAATGAAAGGAAAAAAAAAAAACAGATTCTAGTTTTCTCAGAGCAGGAAATGTGGTTCAGATAAAAAGGTCATTAAACTGCTTGGGATTGTTGGACTTGCAGATCTTCCAGAGGCGGCTCTTTGGCTGTATACGCATCACTCGTGTTTTTAGATTGCTCCAGTAGTGCTGTTGGAATAGAGTCTCTGTTATTATTCCAACAGACACTCAATTTGCACAAATGGACCGAATCCAACCCAGTGACAAAACCACACGTCACGAGGAAGCCCAAAAATACACAACATCTACAATAAACCCCACAGTCCACACTCAGGCTCTTCCCTCGGGCCACTGGCTGAACAACACTCAAGACTGATGGCTATTATTTACTTTAGTTAAGCAGACTCGCTTTCTCGGAGTGACCTTTTTAACGAAAATTGAGTTTCAAATGACCTTTGGAGATCTTCAAAGTGTTTGGGAATTAGATTAAGAGGAGAAAACTTCATTAGCAAACCTTCTGCATTGACATGAATTCCTCGGCTCTTCACATGACATCTTTTGGTGTCACGAAGCTTTGGATCGTCGACAGGAGGAGAACATACTTTAACGTCTTCTACAATCTTGAGGATCTTCACCTCATCTCATTTGCATGTTTAGAATGCAGAAGACTTGAAGCTCTTACAGGAAGTTAATCAACACCATGTTGCAGGTGGTTGTGAGCACAACACAGTTTACATGTTCCACACCACCAGAAGCCTTTCATTCTGCAGTTTATCATAAATGTAAGATTCTTTTATTCACTCATTCATTTTCTATGTCACAGAATCCTAACTAGATTCACGAGGAGGCTGGCGCCCATCTCAGCCTACTCTGGGCAAGGGCAGGGTACAAAATGAACAGCCCTTCAGACCATTATAGGGTCAACACACACACACACACACACACACACACACACACACACACACACACACACTCACACAATCATTCACAATCACTCTCACACCTTGAGAATCATGCATGAGACGGAAAAAAAAATCCTTTATGACAAAAAGGCGTTTCTGACAACAGGTGAGTTTCATAAGACACACCCATAGCTGTTTCAGGTATTTCGCCAATTTGCATACAATGATGTGTGACATATGAGACAGTATTCTAAAGAATCTTTAATGCTTTAAAAGATGTTTTATATACGTAGTGCACACGTCTTTCAGTTTCATTCTGTGTTTCATAATCACAGGAACAAAGTTGTCCATGTGTTTTTTTTTTAAGTCAATCACATACTGTATTTTTATGTTTATTGCATCAGCACTTTGGTCGGATAATAACAGATGTAGTGGATAAATCCACCATCGATGTTTCTCTGTCTCTCAGCTCATATTTGTCTTGAAGGACATCTTAAAGTGTCAAGTGATGTAAAACACTAGTGCAGGATCATCCTCCCCCTGGTGCAGAAGCCAGCATGTAGACATGGATCTTTCAGACATATGTGAAATCCGTTACTGTGCTTCTTCCAGAGGGATCGTCAGCACAGGGAACGAGGGTGCTCCACGAAGGACAAAGAGAACGAGGAATAAAGGGAAGGGGGGGGGGGGGAAGAAGGCAGCCCAAGAACACCTCTTTATTTTTATGTCCTTGATTGATTAATGTTGTTGTGGGGGCACGGAGTCCCGAGAGAGTAAGAGCGATCTCTGATACGGAGAAGGGTTTACAAGTGGCCCGCTGTCTTTTAACTGCTAAGAGGAGATGGAAAGCCTAGAGAAGAGATGAGACACTCATCAGGAATGTGTTCTGTCTCGCTTTCTCTTCTTGTCTGTCGGCTTGTCCCCCCACTCATCTTCTCTGAGACAACAGCTGCTGCTATAACTCTACAATGTTTGCTTTTTTGCTCTTCCATCAAATCCACAGGGTGGCAAAAAGGCTGTCAGAACTATCTCAGAGGGTCAGTTGTGAGGAAATAAATGGGCGCGAGCCCCTCATGAGAGTTTTCCAAGAGCACTGGACATCTAACAAAGAAAGTCCCAGTGGGAAAAACATCTACAGTCACAAGGACAAACAGACAAAAAGCACATCATCGACACAGTATTGTTTCAATAAACTTCAGTTCAGTTGATTTTCTGTAACCGCTTCATCCTAATTAGGGTCGCGGGGAGGCTGGTGCCCATCCCAGCCAACTCAGGGCGAGGGCAGAGTACACCCTGGACAGCTCGCCAGGCCATCGCAGGGCAGAAACACGCTGACGGCTTTGCAGCCTACTCTTGTCGAAAGTCAGCAATGGTTCTTTTACATGCCTCACACCATAGACAGTGAGAGACATGGCCGGCCTTTGATAACCCAGTTAGCTGCACTGGGGGCGGACGACAGTGACAACCTTGTGGAAAGTGGGACTCGAACCCCCAACCTTTGGATCAGCGATCCGGCGCCTTATACCACTAGACCACCACTGCCCTTTCAATAAACTTAATCAACAGAATGTTTATCTCCATCCAGTGTTGGGTTTGTTTCTCACCGATGTCTTGAATTGATGAGGAAAAACTGAACCCCTCCATGAAGTCTTCTCCAGCACATCCTGAACACTTTCAGTAGAATTAAGGTCTGGACTCAAGGGGGGGTCCAATCCTCATGCTCCCTGAACCACTCTTTCATTATCTGAGTCCCTGTTTTATATACGAGCCATCAGGGAAGAAAAAGGTCATTGATGTGATAACCTGCTCACTCCATACATTCAGATCATCAGCTGCTTCATTTTATTACCACATTCATGTTGCTGAGCCTCGACCGCAGCAACTGGATAATCAATGCCATGGAGATTACATGCTGAGATCTTGGATAAATGCCCTCCAGCAACATAATACAGTGTGCAACTTTTTTTGTGGCCAGGCAGGACCAACACATTACATTATGGTTGTGGAGAGGCTGGTGCCTATTTCAGACAACTTTTGCAAAGGCAAGGTACACCCTGAACACACTCACACACCCATTCACACTCATGCTCACACCAAGAGGCAATTTCGAACAGCCAGTTAGCATAATGTGCATGTATTTGGACTGTAGGAGGAAACTGGAGCACCCAAAGGAAACTCACGCAAGCGTGGGGAGAACACACGTAAATGCCCTCAGTGAAATAAGGACTCGAACCCAGAATCTTCTTGCTGTGAGGTGAACATGCTAACCACTACTCCGATGTGCCGACTCCCTCCTCAAAGACATTTATTTATTTATTTATTTATTTATTTTAAAACTCCACAAAAAGGTCCATAACAATGCAGATGCTGCTCCAGTGTTCACCTGTTAGTTTCTTATAAATTAATTACAGCATCATTTTTTTCATGCACTTGATGCAGATTGTTTAAAGTCAACTGGTGAACCGTGTCACTCTATCACGCGGATATCTACTGCATATCGGCATTTTTAAAAACAACTTATGAGAGCATGGATCATATGGGGATCAAACAGTGAGTGATTTTAATTGAATTAGATATTTATTTCCAAACTATGCACTGACTACAAGCTGCAATGGCAACACAGAGTGGAAATTTCCCCGTAGCATACAGTACGGCCACATGACTTAAAAAAAAAACTTTGCTAATTACTTCCCTCATCTCTGACATTTATTCAATAAGGAAGTTGAGTTTTTCTTCCCGTGATTTTCTGTTTAAGGTCCTAAGATGATCTCAACCCTTTAAAAATTCTTGCGACATCCCTACAGCGTCGGTTTATCTTTTTTAAACTCCAAGCAGAACTTTTTCAGGAGGGATAATTTGAAAATTTTCTCTTAATCCCACCACCCCCCCAAAAACATTTTCAGAGTGAGTAGTGCAGTCCTGTAGAATATATAAGCTTCACAAATTCTCATGGAGAGTTAAAATCATATCTAACAGATGGAGAGATAAAGAAATGCAAAGAAAAAAATTAAGAAAAATTAAACCCTATAAAAATAAATCCAAACTGGTGTATCGACTCGAATCCAGGTTGCGGCCGGATGTGCATGGGAGCTGGCCCGTGTCCATTGGCTGAGCTTTCAGGGTCACTTAAAGCAATTGCCAGCCAATCATGAATTCCTGTGAGCTTATTTGTGCAAAAAAGGGTGGATATCACCAACCCTGAATATACATGTACAGCAGTTTATAAAGATGTGGGTGGTGGCATACTTGCTTACGTCCCCCCCGATTGATGGTGGTGATGTATGATACAGACGCAGCGCTAGATAGGTACAAATTGGCTTTGACTAAATTAGAGGGAGAAAAGGGGGGAAGCGAGAGATGCCGCGTTCAAGCCACATCTACACGTGCATATCCGCATGACATGGTTTGGAGATTGAACTCAGATTGAGTTTTGTTTATATTTATTAAAGTCATGTTGTTAAGTTATATTTGAAGTTTATTTTTGAAGGTAGCAGGTGAAATTTAATTTTAAATTTAACATCCTCAAAATGTTTTCAGTGTATTCATGTAGAAAAGAAAGCCAAACAGTCAATGTTCCCCCCAAAATTAAAGTGCAATGTGTGTGTGTGTGTGTGTGTGTGTGTCTAACCTGTACACGAGCCTCAGTGAGTTTGGTTCTCTGAGCCAGCTCCTCTCGGGTGTAGATATCAGGGTAGTGTGTCCTCTCAAACGCTTTCTCCAGCTCCTCCAGCTGCTCGGCAGTGAATGTTGTGCGACTGCGTCTCTGTTTCCTCTTCAGAGGAAGATCCGGCTCTGACTCCACATCTGAACCCTCATCAGTACGATGGCCTGCAATTTAACGTCACTTCATTAGAAAAACAAACAACTTCACTACTGGTGTGGCCTGGTATAAAAACTAACCCAAGAAATAATAATAATAATAATAATAATAATAATAATAATAATAATAATAATAATAATAATAGTAATAATAATAATATTAATAATTATAATAATAATTCAACAACTTTTTCTTCATTTATTTATTTTCTCTTATTTAATTGATGTGATTTAGAATGTATTTTAATCATTGGTAATTCAAGTGGTCTGTTAAATAATTAAGGAATAAAAGACTTCATGTTGTGCTGTTATAGTAAATTCATCAACATGAAGCTGATTTATTTGAACAAGACATTAATAAACAGTAATAATCCAGAGATTACAAATACAGCACACGCCCCTTTCATCCAGTTATGGTTATGTCGACTGTCGAATAACTAATTTTATTTTAAATTATTAACAAATGTTTTTTTCCCACTTAGGATCCATCACCACTCACTCGCACATTGGTGTCTGTTTTATCTCCTTTGCTCTGAAATGCTGAACCTGGAGACTCCTTGCTGTTACCCAAGCCTAAACATCTCCTTATAAAAATAAAATACACCCTGTCACTGATTACACACGTTTTTTAAACGCATGGAGCATCTGATGGGCAGGTAACGGTGGAAGAGTGGCTTCTATCAAATGTAGTACTCTTCAAGAAAATGTAGAAAGTTAATCAACCCCCTTCTGACCAATCATAATCCAGAATTCTATTGAGCAGTTATTCCAGGACCTCTGATCAGATATGAATTTATGATTCGTAAGGCGTCGGCTGCACGTGCTGTTGGACATACTGAATGGAGGGAGGGGACCATCTGTTTTATTCTATCCTCTGGATTTAAGAAATATATCATTTTAGATACATAATTCTTGCTTTAATTTTTTTTTTTTAAGTATACATATATATTTTTCTTACAATAAAATACAAAAAAGCTGGTTAACACAGAACTAGCCAGTTAGCGGAAGCCCAATAAAGTCAGGTTTAGTCGAAAAGCCTGACAAATTTTGCAAAATATATATATATATATTTTCTGACTATAACATTCTGTAATTCCATGTTTTGTTGCTTTTTATGGAATTATTCTGCACAACACCAGCTGGTTAGAAAAAATAGAAAGAAATATGTTTTTACTATCAGATTCTTTAATGCGATATTTTATTGCATGTGGAATTAATCACTAGATAGATAGATAGATAGATAGATAGATATATAGATAGATAGATAGATATATAGATAGATAGATAGATAGATAGATAGATAGATAGATAGATAGATAGATAGATGTAATAAATAAATCTGCCTAATTAATGAAGAAAAGAATGTTTTTGTCATGAATTTTTTTTCAGGCCGTTTCCAGGTTGTTGTTGTTTTCTGATGGTATATGATCTGATATCCTAGGAGTAAATGAGCCAATCAGAGTGCTGATATCTAGTGATCTACGATAGAATAAGAATAATGCTTGTACTGTATATTTGACAAAAACAGAAATAATCAATATATTCAAAATAATCTTTAAGGAACACCCTTCTGATATTTTTTTTTCAGAAGCTAATGAATAACTGGTGAAGATAAACAGCCCTTTACCCGTAGCAATTTATGCATAAATATAGACATGTATACAGAATAAAAACACAAAGAACACAAAAACCCCCTAAAAAACATGGTGTAAAGCCGAGGGAGTGCAATCACAGCAGTATTAATGTTGTGTTATCTTCACACGGAGCCCAGGCTGCACGTCGTATGGGTTTTATTCATGTGTGGAGTCTTCAGAAGCATAATCCTGCCACTGAGCTCCGGAGGCCTGGGGACAGCGCTGGGAGGGTTATGGTAATCTACACAGGACACCTTGCCATTCGGAGTCTCTCTCATTCTCTCCACAGCGGCCTGAGGCTAGCCGCTCAGAGGCAAGCGCTTCAAATAAGTACGTTTGATACTCTATTACTTCTGAGCCATTGAATTCCCTACTCTTTGTGGTTTGGACCTGGGGTTCAAAACATATTACAACAAATTATACATTTAGCCTCTATTTTTTTGTGCTTCCGTCAAACAAGAGCACAGATTTTTCTTCCATTACAGCTCAAAAAAATAATATACACCAAATCATACTGCATTTATGCACATATTCACAGCGACAGAGGGAAATTCATGACAGAAAAGGTTAACGGCGTTCATTCTGACATGTGAAAGAACATAGATAGACGTGTTGCTCCAGGTTGTGTGGTCTTGCATCATTGCTACGCAAAAAAGACATTAAAAGAAAAAAAAAAACGAGGGAGAGGATTGAAAGAGAGATGGAGAGGATGCAAGTACCTTCCCCCGCAATACCACAGCTGAGACAGAGGAAGGCAAATCTTTTTAGTGAGAGAGAGAGAGAGAGAGAGAGAGAGAGAGAGAGAGAGAGTGTGTGTGTGTGTGTGTGTGTGTGTGTGTGTGTTTGTTCCCTGCAAGGCTTCCAGCAACCTGAACCACTTCATAGTGGCTTTCTCCTCTCTCTCTCTCTCTCTCTCTCTCTCTCTCTCTCTCTCTCTCTCTCTCTCTCAGCTCTCCGTTCAGCCCTCAGATTCCCCCCAATGCTCCTGCATCTGCCAGGAATACTCGCACTGCATCACCAGCACCATTTCTGTTTATTTGTGCCAGCAGTGTGTGTGTGTGTGTGTGTGTGTGTGTGTGTGTGTGTGTGTGTGTGTGTGTGTGTGTCTGTGTGTCCCAATTTGTCCATCTGTGCATCTGTGCATGTGCAAGCATGTTTTGGACATGCACCAGAATTCACAACAAGACTGAGGGCAAAAAAAACTGTTAATAAAAAAGAACAACCGAAAAACTGGCTGGGTCTCAATTCCAGCTCCGGAGTTTAATTAAACAAGGAATTATGGGATTATATGGAGACTATCATTACAGGCCACTTGAGGAGTCTTCCCCGAATGTCGTTTTTTTTTTTTTTTTTTTTTTTTTTTTTTGTCTCTGCGATCCGAGGCTTGACGATTCTCAACGGATTACACGCGGCCGCAGGACATGAGTCCGCATTCATTAAATCAACTCTTGCGTCCTCCCGTCTTTTAATAAAGATTGATTTTTCCAGCGCACTCCAACAAAATACCCTTGAACATACACACTTGGATGTGTACATAACTATATATCAGGGAATACCCCCTTGTTGGTTTTCGTGAGGAGGTAGCACAGCGATATTTTCGCCTCTGAGACACCATGACAGCACTTGAGTTCACCTTTCGATGCTGAATGACTCTGTACCATAATGCCGTTTACTGAAACTCTGTAGTACAGCACGGCGGTGTAATGGGTAGCACGTCTGACTTACAGCAGGAACATACTGGGTTTGAGTCCGGGCTTGGCGAGGGCGGGTTTTGTTTGGAGTCTGAATATTTTTCCTGTGTTTGCAAGGATTTCCTCTGGGTGCTCTGGTTTCCTTCCACAGTTCAAAGACATGTATGTTAATCTAAATTGATGTTCTAAATTGCCCCTAGTTATGAGTGGGGGTGTGTGTGTGTGTGTGTGTGTGTGTGTGTGTGTGTGTGTGTGTGTGTGTGTGTGTGTGTGTGTGTGTGTGTGTGTTTTGGCCTTGAAATAGACTAGTAAACTGTTGACATTTACCCCGCCCTTACGTAGACTTGGCTGAGATATGCTTCAGCCTCTCTGGAACTGTAATAAACAATAAATCCGTTCACTTCCTTCTCATATTTAATTTACTTTGATATTTAATAATCATTTTTATAATTTTTTTGTAATGTAAATGTAAATCTGAATTAGAAGGTTGGTAGATGCCAGGCCCAGTTAGGGCCTGATGTTCCGCTAATATTGATAACTTTTTCATTTTTTAAAACAGAACAAGAAGGCGATAGTAAAGGACGACGACAACGTGTCAGCTGGAGAAAAAAACATCAGGTGAAGAAAAACTTAGACACCTAATATTATTGCT
The DNA here is from genome assembly GCA_024760905.1 of Plotosus lineatus. Taxonomy (NCBI): domain Eukaryota; kingdom Metazoa; phylum Chordata; class Actinopteri; order Siluriformes; family Plotosidae; genus Plotosus; species Plotosus lineatus. The sequence continues at coordinate 2,330,890 of CM045732.1, forward strand.
TCAATTTCTTTCAGTGGATTTGGATCTTCTATTGCGTATAAAAACAGAATTCCTGAGTCATCCGTGGCATCTGAGGTTGTAGCTGCTGTAGCAAGTGTTTAGTACTATCAGTGTTAAATCTACTCATGCAGTCTACTGGGGTCATGTGCTGCAAGAAGTTTCGATACACGACCAGGACTGAAGGTCAGCACCCGCCTCCCTGACAAACAGCAAAGGATTATGGTAACGAACCAGACACTAGTGCTCAGAGCGAGAGAGAGAGAGAGAGAGAGAGAGAGAGAGAGATATGACATGAACTCCATCCCGATCCCTGTGAGATCGTCTGACTGAGATAATAATGGGTTTTATCACGGGGCAGAAGGCAGTGATTATATTAAAGCCAATGAACTGTAAACTAAAATTATAGGATACCCCATGTGACATTTTAGCTTTAATCTGGATTCAGATTAAGTCTCCAGTTATAAATCTGAATCACAACAAGGAACATTCGAGTACATTTGTCAACCCGTCCTTGTTTATTTACAGATGTGATAAGCTATTGGTTAATTTTTACCTCCATTCATTCATTTTCTGAACCATTTAATCCTAATTAAGGTCACGGGGAGCTGGTGCCCATCTCAGCCGACTCCGGGAAAGGGCGGGGTACACCCTGAACAGCTCACCAGGCCATCGCGGGGCCAACACTCACACAACCATTCACATTCACCTCAATAGGTTATTTGAAGCAGCCAGTGACCTTACTGTGCATGCTTTTGGACTGTGGGAGGAAACTGGAGTACCAGCAGGAAACCCACACAAACACGGGGAGAACACACAAACTACACACAGAAACGCCCAGGCTGGGAATCGAACCCAGAATCTTCTTGCTGTGTGGCGGATGTGTTAACCATTACGCCACCATGCCACCCTTATCACCTCCAATAAAAGTCAAATCCCACTGGATGATGAGGTCAATGCACAAACACTTGTCCCTGTTTTAAAACAATAAGGTACACACTGATTAATCCCCCACATAATGACGGCGCTGTAATTCCATTTGAAGGTTGTGGGGATATTGATAAACAGCAGCTCACTCATCAAGCAATTAAAGTCTAATTATGCTGCATTCACTTAGTGCTCCAGCCAGGAGAATGTTTTCCTCCAGGGCCTAACGTGATCTTTAACGAAATATTGACGTGAGGCGAAATTTAATTTGGCATGAATCAGGTGCAGAACAGATGTTCAGGAGAGTTTTAGATTCACGCCTCATTCTCAGGCAAACTCCTCACGGAGCAATCAGAGCTGGAGAGAGATAGAATTGTCGCAGAGACAAAGAACTGTTTTACTGAATTCAATGTTGGCGTTAATTAAGAGCAGCCTTCTCCGGAGGGATCATTTAGACATGCTAATGATGCGTGAATCATTTGAAATGAATCTATTTTGAGATTCTTGAATCGAATTAATTAAAATAAATGAGAAAATGCAAAATGTATGAAATATTCGGAGTGTTCTATCACCACAAAAAAAATACTACACAGTGTATAGTTCAGTATAGTATAGTATAGCATAGCATAGTACAGTACAGCACTGCATAGCATAGCATTGCATAGCATAGCATAGCATAGTGTAGCATGCAACATAGTGTGGCTGCTGTATAGTATGGTGTTGTATTATATAGTATGGTGCCAGCCTATATATATATATATATATATATATATATATATGATTTTCTGAGTAGATCCTTCCGTAGGAGAGTGCTCAATACTTTTTGGTAGAGCAAATAAACAAAAATAAAAGGACAGGACAAAGACTTTCTATTGAAACTCCATTTATCACTACAGATCTGTTTCGAGGGGTGGTGAAACCATCCTCTCTCTTCAGGTGATTATAGAAGAATATTATTATTATATTATTATATTATATTATATTATTCTTCTATAATCACCTGAAGAGAGAGGATGGTTTCACCACCCCTCGAAACAGATCTGTAGTGATAAATGGAGTTTCAATAGAAAGTCTTTGTCCTGTCCTTTTATTTTTGTATATATATATATATATATATATATATATAGGGACTAATACCCTACAATGTGGTATAGTATGGTGTAGTGTGCTATAGTACACTGATGTATAGTGTAGTACAGTATTATATAGTGGTGAATAGTGTAATGTAGTATAGTGTACAATAGTATAGTGAAGTGTGATATTGAAAACATTTTAATATTCCATATTCCATAAATTCCATAAATACTTCCAGTTGACTATAAATAGGAAGACTGTATCCCGTGCAATACTGCATGCTACTATACTTTAAGCTAATTTGATATGTTGTACCATACTTACACTATAATACACTGCATTATACTATGCTGGAGTATAGCAAGCATACACTTTGATAAAAGGATATAACAATAATATTTTGATACAAGTATGGAATATACTACAGTTTACTATTGTCATAACCAATACGCCTCAATTGCTAAAGTTTAATATACTATATAAAATATAAATGCTCTCTAATTAAGGCGGCATGGTCGCGTAGCAGTTAGCACATCCACCTCACAGCATGAAGGCCTGGGTTTGATTCCCAGCTCAGACGTTTCTGTGTGGAGTTTGCATGTTCTTCCTGTGTTTGCTGGGTTTTCTCCGGGTTCTCCAGTTTCCTCCTACAGTCCAAAAACATGCACAGTAGGTTCATTGGCTGTTACAAATCTCCTCTAGGTGTGAATGTTCGTATGGATGGTTGGTTGTGTGAGTGTTGGCCCCGCGATGGCCTGGTGAGCTGTCCAGGGTGTACCCCACCCTCGCCTAGAGATGGCTGCGATGGGCGCCAGCCTCCCCGTGACCCTAATTAGGATTGAACTATTTTATTCTCGAGTATGACTACCGTGTAAGCATATCCTTTGATATTAGAAGGTATATTAAAATAAATGCAACAGTATATTACACTACACATCAACACATTACACTATTCCATACCGTACTGTCATAATACTTGTATATGTTGCCTTACCAAATATATCGTACCGTATACCTGTGCACCTTACTACTGCGTACCTGAGTATAACAAGGAATATAAAAATACAGTGCATAGTGTGCTATACTCTACTATACTCTGTTTAATGGTATAGAAACATATATTCTCCCGTAGAAAGAAAGTAAAAGGAACTTTAAATCGATTTTCTTTTTTCCTCGTTCAGTCTTTAATTTTGCTTCCATTAAAGTAAGATGTGGGACAGAGGTGGCCTGTTGGTAAGGTGCTGGATCACTGATCTCAAGGTTGGGGCTTCAAACCCCACTATCGCTGGGTTGTCATTGCCGTCCCCCACAATGCAGCTACCTGGGTTATCAAAGGCCGGCCGTGTCTCTCGCTGTCTGTGGTAGAGGTTCATGTAAAAAAAAAAAAAAAAAAAAAACATTGCTGACTTTAGTAAAGAGGAGCCGAATTGCCGTCAGTGTGTTTCTGTCCCTTGATGGACTGGCGAGCTGTCCAGGGTGTACATTGCCCTCGCTCAGAGTTGATTGAGATGGGTGCCAGCCTCCCTGTGACCCTAATTAGGATTAAGTGGTTCAGAAAACGAATAAAGCAAGACGCCTTCAGAATGATAAAGCACACTTTTCTTTTTGTTTAAAAAAGTGAGCAAAGTTTCTTCGATTTCAGGAACATTTTCCAAAAATCCTTTCAGACCCACCCCGGTCATTCTGAGCTTCTCCGCATGTCGCGTAAAAGAATGTGAGGTGCTTCATGCTCTTTCAAAGTGGTACTAGAGCTTACGTTCAAACCCCTGCACGTGTTCTGTCCTGACCACAGGCAGATGGGATATCCATCACCCATCTCCAAACCCCTCCTCTGACCTCCCGGTGCCTTTTTATTCCTCTTCTCTCACTCCTTCATCTCCCAAGGGGCTTTTTCAGTGGTGGTCCTGACTAAATGTTCTGTACTAGAACCTTGATCAACTCCACCTCACAGCTGGACACTTCATAAAAAGACATTCCAGCAGTGAGGTTCATGTCTGCAGATGAAGGCATTGGCCGTGGATAAACGTGCACATCAGGAAAACAGTCTAACCTTTTCTCACAAGGTTATATGTACATAAATATACTGCATGTTTAACTGTCGTGGGTGTGATTACATAACAGTTTATCCAGGAAGAAGCATGACGGTGATAGGTGCACAGGTTTGGTTCTTCTGATAACGGAAATAAGGAATTTAAATTATTCGAAATGAAGCTTGGGTTCATTCATTCATGCATTTTCTGAACCACTTCATCCTACCTAACATCATGGGAAGGCTGGAACCTATCTAAAGCTGGAGTACAACCTGAAGAGCTCAACAGTCCATCACAGGGCCCACACACACACACACACACACACACACAGACACCCGTGAGGCAAATTTTGAACAGACATTTAGCCAAACAAGCATGTCTTTGGATTGTAGGGGGAATCGTGGTACCTAGAGGAAAACAATACAAGCACAGAGAGAGCATGCAAGCCCAGGACCTACTCGCTGTAAAGTGGACGTGCTAATCGATACGGCACTGTGAGGCTTGAGTGAAGAAGGCCACATGCTGATGATAATATTTATGTCGGTTATATAAAAATATCTTCCCTTTTTCTTAAAAACATACTGCTCTACTTCTGGCTGTTGGAAAGCATTGACCTTTGAGAATCCTTCCAAACAAACATCTCCTCACAGAAGGTTGCACCACATCGTTTAAATGGAGCATCGTCACTGAAAGAATTTCTAGCATGCGCCAGTCTCAAGGTTCGCAGATGCAGCGGAAGTAGCAGCAGGAGCAAAAACTTGCCCCCCCCCCCCCAATACACAGTGTATGATCACGCAAAGACCACCTTGAATCTCATATTGCATCAGCCGCAGAAATAAATCTAATTGCAGAATTGATTTTAATACAATTTAACGGCGTCACAACTCAAAAAAGGAGTGTTAAAGATCGCTGTTTCGGGGGGAAAAAACAGACAATTGAATAGGACACTGGAGGTAGAAGTGCAGATTTTACCATCACCCAAAATCCTGTGAATTAGTCAGGGATAAATGATGATGAAAGGCTTCCATGACATGGTGAGAGGGCGGTAGAGGCGGCCTGAGCCTCGTCTGCGACGCTTGCCTTTGAATCAGCATTAGCTCAACATTACAGCAAGATTCTATGGAGCCTTATTTTAATACCGTAACCAATGGCCTCGATATCAGCTGTAGCTACCTCGCAAACTACTCAAGACAGAAGGACAAAAAAACAGACGGGGCTTCTTCTCTCGATTTTTTTTTTCCAGTGAGGCATTAGCTCATAATGGCTCATTTTGAAAAGCGTATTAGTTCCAGGATAATTACAAACAGGTCCTCACACATGCTATTTTTCAGAGAAGCGGCGGATGACACCAGTTGAGTGTAAATGACAACCACCAGCACCAGCACCCTCCCACCTCCGTAATCACGGGACCAAAATAACAAAGTAAAATTAATCTTTTCCATCTTTATTTCTTTGGTTTACATGTTTATGTGGTGCCCGCCATTGTGTGACTCGTAGTTGATGTGATCACGCTTTCTGTCAGTCACAGAAGAACACCTTCATCACACAAACACTTCCCAAAAGGAGGTATCTGATCTGATTTGCTATCTCTGACGTTCATCTGTTTCTCTCCTATATCTCTCTGGCTTGCGGCCTGAATATAAACACTCGTCTCTCACAGATAAACCTCAGATACTGGTGTGCACATAGAGGAAGAAGAACAGGAAGGAGAAGAAAGAGGGGGAGGACTTGAGGGGAATTTACGGTGAGATCAAAAATCCGACAAGCAAAGAATTAACTTTTTTTAAATCAAGATTTGCACCCAGATTTTTTTTTTCCACACTGTGTTTAAAGGGACAAACATGGATAAGCCTAAAGACATGATGGAATATTGGCTCTATAAAAAGAAAATTGACACAGTTTTGTCGCAACATGGATGTACAGAAAGAAAGAAAGAAAGAAAGAAAGAAAGAACGCAATCCTCATTGTTTCCTCCAGCCGTGTTCAGTGAAATCATATAATTTGGGTGTAAATATGTGTTGACTGCAAGCATCTCTATATTGGCCAACTTTCTTTTTCTTCATCCCAACACAAGGCTTGGAGGCTGGGAAGTTTGTTCATTCATCCATTTAACAGCTTTTCTGGAGCTCCGAGTTGACCAGATGCTTATAAACAGCGACTCAAAAGGCTACTCATGACTGATTCAGGAGTTTAATCCACGCTCTCTTAAGCAAGAAGAAACAGAGAAAAGTCCAAATTGCTGTTCGGATGGGATTCTATAGGGGTGGTGGTGGTGGTGGTGGTGGTGGTGGTGGTGGTGGGCGGGGCTGTAGGAATTATGATCTGGGTATACATCCCAGAGCTGAGAGCATCTTCATGATATACATATTCCATGCTGAGTGATTTTTAGAGCCCATCTTGTAGGGCATTCATTGCTATCGTAACCATGACACGATGTAGGCTACACCTCTTGTATTTATCTCATTCATATCTAATCCATTTGAGAGAGTTTTATCAGGTTCAAGATTGTCATAAAGGCAGCAATAACTGGGATTGAAATAAGTTACAAGGATGGGGATCAATGGCAGGGATCGGGATCAGTAACAGGGATTGGAATCAGTAGTAAGGATCGGGATCAGTTGCAGGGATTGGGATCAACAGTGCGAACCGAGATCAATAGTATGGATTGGTATAAGTGGCAGGGATCAGAATCAATAGTAGGGACTGGGATCGGTTTCAAGGACTGTGATCAATGGCAGAGATTGAGATCAATAGTAGGGATCTAATAGATAGGGATTGGTTGCAGGGATACGGATCAGTGCCAAGGGATGGGATCAATGGCAGAGATTGGGAATAATGACCGGAATTGTGATCAATTGGAGTGATTGAGGTCGGTGACAGGGACTGCAATCAATGGCAGAACTTGAGATGAATGGCGGGGATTGGGATCAATAGTGGAATTGGGATCAGGATCAGGGATCTGCACTTACAGCACATACCTCGGTCAAGCTCTTATCCTCAAGAACTCCCCATTCCCTGTCAACTCGATAACTTATATAATGCGGTTCTTTTACAAGTAATCTTGATTTTATTGGCCCGCATTTAAAACTTTGATTGGCTTCAGTGTTAGATAGATGGACAGATGGATAGATGAATAGATAGATGGATAGATACTTCATCAATCCCAGAGGGGGAATTCACATTACAGAAGAGTGAGTGCATCCTGCAGTGTCATTGTATAGAGAAAGTCATTTCTGGAAGGATATCATGTGGCATGTTCAAACAAACTGTACATCCATAGTCTGGATTTATTTCTATAAGTGATTTTTTTTTTTTTTTTATTGTAAAAAATGATGGATGAGAACAGGACTAAAGTCCCAAAATTACATTATCTCACTTCCACTTAAAGAATCGAGTATATAAACAAATACGTAAGTAAATAAAGAAAGACTCGGGCTCAAGTTTTGGTTGTTGCCTCGAAGAGTTATCCGAGTGTCCATTGTCAAACCCATTCTCGCTCTCATCTATCAGCATTACTGAATTAACCAATTCTTGCACTCACAACATCGGGACAGAACTCTCATCCATTAGAAATGACAACAGGCCGAGTGAGAAAGGAGAAGAAAAAAGTAAAGAGAGGAGGGGAGGGTCTATAATCTTTGGCTCCCACAACAAACAATTAGACCTTCTTTTTTCTTTACAAGAAGCAAGAAAGAGAAGGTTTTAGACAGAGAGCGAGAGAGTGAGACAGAGAATGTGGGGAAGAGAAGCAGAGGCGCTGCTCTTTTATGGTTCTTGTCATGTGTGTGAAGACACTGAGCGGTCGGAGGAGAGCGGGCCCGGGGCCTCTCGGCTCCTTTAGCCCCGCATAGACGCCGCACACCAGGGGGCCATTACTGCCTGAATAGGGCCCTGACAAGGCCCTGCAGCTTGGTGGGGTATCGATAAACGCTGACATATTGACTCCCTGTGCCCAAGCTCCAGGGGACAGGCATGCCTGAATATAAAGCGTGAAGAGCTTGAAGGGTGGGATTATCCCTCCACAACACCACCAGCACCACCTCTAGCCTTTTTTAAAAGTTTAAAAAGTTTGGGGTTTTGTCCTAAAAATTGTTTTCAAAGCACAAACATGTTTGTAAAGGTCCTTCTGAAACAACCATCCACACTGTGAGAAATCTGAAAAGAATGCAGTCGTAGGTGTAGGCCGCGAGTTCTCTGCACCGAGCGAGGATAATCAAGTGTGTTTTTGTCTTTCAGGTCAACCACCCGGACATTCACACTGTACGCCAAGCTAGTCGCCATCCTAATCAAACGTTTTCAATGCCAACATCAGGGAATCGATTTAAGAAGGACAACAAAGATCCGAAAGAAGAATGCGAAGTGTTGGGGAAATGTAGACCTCAAGAACCGAGGCCATCAGGAGTATTTACAGGGTGTTACTTTTAGAGGTCAAGACAACAACACATTTAAAATGATATATAAAGGATTTCTATCTATACTCCAAAGAAAACTCCAAAAAATAATCAGGAGATTTAGAAAGCAGATTGTTTTGGGGATTATTTTTTTTTTTTTTTTTTTTTTTTTTTTTTGGTTACAGAATCTGAAATAGAGTAATATTGTTTATTGTTTAAGATGCACCATCCCAACAACATCTGTCAAGATTAACACTTCAGGACTTTTATCTGCTTTTCAAATGCATCATCTATAAACAATAAAAATCTCAAAATCAAACGGCAGTCTAGATTTAAAGTTCTGTACTAGTAAATGTTTGATGGTTTTAAAGTCTGAGGGTTTAGTTTCCTCACTGTTGGTTTTATACATCACTGTTCATTTTGGAAGGTGAATCTGTTGGGCTTTTTGCACCTGAGCCCAGTGGCAGGTCACCTTCCCAGTATATTTTACTGGTTCCCATTGATACTGCTGGATGAACAGAGGCACGGTTCTGGTTAAGACCTTTGCCCAGGGGTCTTAGCACAGCGGGATTCGAACACACTAGCTCGTGAACATCAACCCGGCACCCTAAGCACTACACAACCGCCTCACTGTTCGTTTGTGTCCTTGAAGATTTCTTTGTGAAGTATCTGATCACACTGTGACAGATCATTGATCTCACGCACTCTGATAAGAAAGTCACGCCGGTTGTGATCCTTTGCTGAGAAGGTTGGAGACGGTGTGAGATGCATCATGAAGCCCATTTATTTATCAACACGAGCCCAGACTTACACAAGCAGCTCTGGCCTCTTAAACACCTCAAGGCTCTTCATGCACACTTCGTCCTGGAGTTGGTGTAAAACAACAACAACAACAACAACAAAACCAAAACCCTGAGATATTTCTGATTTACAGCACTGCAAGAACACAGTTCTGGTCCTGGTGGGTGTGTGGCGGAAAAAAACCGTCCAGACATTAAATGAAAATAATGAAGATTCCACTTGTGAAGGGGATCAGAAGCATAAAATGGGCGATGTTATGGCCCTAAGTAGCATGGGCTAATGGTGATTTTAAAGCAGCCGAGCATGATGTGAATGAGTCTAATTCATCAGTGTTCAGACTGCACGCACGCCTCCAAACTTAATTAGTGTTGCCCATTATGTGGGCCAGTTTTTCTCCATTGTAATGAAATTAGAGGGGAAATTCCTGTTGTCTTTGCCACTGCACCTCGGTGGTAAACAAGCAGCTCACAAATAACCCGGCACGCTGTTTACACCCATCCGTGCCATCTGGCAAAACTGGCAGCCAGTAAATAAACAAATAAACAAACAAATAAATAATGTACAGGAAAGTATGACAGGAGATTTTTGTCAAGAATTATAATACAAACTGAGCGTGCGGGAGATGAGGATGAAAACCCAACAAAGAGAAGGGAACAGGGGCAAACTGATCGTCTTTGGATTTTGAGCCCCTTTAAAGATGAATACAGACTCAACATCAGCTCGCGCGGGGACACAGCACCGATCAACACCGGCAGCTCGGATTCCACTTTCAATATTAAACTCATACTCTTTCAACATAAAACACACTTCATCGAAAGCAAATTGCAATACGAAGCGAAAAATTTACACACACACACACACACACACACACACACACACACGCATAGTGTGTGTGTGTGGGTATGTATATATATATATATATATATATATATATATATATATATATATATATATATATATATATATATATATATTCCACCAATTGAATTTTATCAAAACCAACATATAAATCTAACCTTTTTAAAAACAGTCTCTGAAAATAACATTAAAAAATGTAAGGTTTAAAAGTAAATATAACATATACCAGTGAGTTCGATTTTAAACATAAAGATAATAATGCCTGTACAGGTTTTCTGTTCTCTTCTTAATTAAATTATTTTTCGGAATGAATTTGAAGAGCATGAATAAGGATACCATGCGATATGAAAATATTGATTATTGTTCATAAGTACAATTTAAAATATATTATTGGGTTATTTTTTTATTATAAATGAAGCTTTACTAAGAAAATCATCTTTACATTTAAAAACAAAAAATAATTTGAAATAAAAATTATTTTATATATATATATATATAAAATAATTTTTATTTCAAATTATTTTTAATAATATAAATTATTATTATTTTTAATACATAAAAGAATTGCTGCTAAAAAGTTAAATTACTCTGAGTAAAATGTGAAACATTATCAGTTTTTATTATTATTATTATTATTATTATTATTATTATTATTATTATTATTATTAATACTATTATTGTTGTTGTCGTCGTCATCATCATCATCATCATCATGCAATTCTTTCAAATTCTCTGTTTTTTTTTTTTTTTTTTTTTTTTTTAAGGGACGGCTTCAGCCATGTCTCAACAGAATGCTGCAGGTTTGCGGGACAACATCTGCAATATACGAGCAGAACCGAAGACGGACTGACAACTGTTCATTTCAAACAATGTGAGGCAGACTTCACCTCCCACAGCAGAACTTTTCATTCTGCGAGATGGTTTCAAGTGCACGGATCCTCACGGGTATTAACTTTCGGGGTTCTATGAATTCTTCTAATGTTTTGCATCATCATCATCATCATCATCATCATCGTCGTCATCATCATCATCATCATCATCATCATCATCATCATAATAATAATAAAAAGAAGAAGAAGAAGAAGAAGAAGAAGAAGAAGAAAATTGCAAAATGATAGAGCACCAAAAATATATGTTGAAGATAAATAAAGCATTGAGAAGTCCTAACACGACCAGAATCTCAGTGCACAGTGCACGTCATCCTTTATTAAAGCTACTTGAAAATGTAATTGTTTTAATTTTATGATTTCATTGGTCATACTGGACCGAAAGTGAAAAGCCTGCATCATGTAAGATGATGATTTATCTGCTTTATGTGATTTTTTTTTGTTTGTTTGTTTGTTTTTTCTTGTTTGTTTTGTTTTTGTTTTTTGATTATGTGCCTATTTATCTGATTGATCTGCTTTATTCTGTCTTCAGACGAGTTTTTATTTGGATTTAAATGTATTCTTAAGGCAAAGAAAACAAAACCTAAAATAAAGAAATAGATTTGTTTATGAGACACTTCACTGTTTCCAAATCTATTTGTTTTTCAGTTCCATAAATAATGGGACGATATGGCAGTTTCTTGAAGACATCGTTGTTCAGAGTGAGATGCTAAACAGGAGGACTGGCACCGATACCGAAGCAGAACCGGGTGGGAGCCTTTGTAGAATAATGAGGATGAAAGTTTTTTTTTTATAATCGAGAAGAAAGTAGCACTCGCGCCCAAAAGGCAACGAATAAAGAATAACAGCCCAATCAAAACACTCGAGAGGAAATGAGCTTCACACAAAAGCCCTGAAACGAGAGCTGCTTCTCTTTCTGTTTGCGTTCTCACAAGGGTTTCAAGTGTGTGACAACAAATCAGGTATAAAAGATCCAATTTCATCGGAATTGCTTCCACTCGAGAGAGTAAAGTACAGCCTGGGCTTTTAGGAAGGAAGCCCTCTGGGAATGGACTTTTGACCCTGAGGAGCCTCATCCTGTCTGAAGACACGGTCACGAATTACACACAGAGGCGGATTG
>CM045732.1:2345474-2350474 GCA_024760905.1 Plotosus lineatus
ACAGAACAAAATGCTTTTCATTTTTAAAAAACGAAGAAGACAATTGAATTTTTCTCCATTCAAGCAGCATGGAGGATGATTCAACGAGTCGAGTTCTCCTCGATATCTTATTCACACAGAAAAAAGGAAACACACACAGACTAAGAAAGCAGAATGCAAATACTAAAATAGCAAAGAAAAGTAAAATCTTAATTGCTTTGAGTTTTCAGAGAAGCGCAGGACAGAAACCGAACGGATCCGAACTTTACCGAGCACTTCATACTCACACACAACTATAAAGAGCAGAGCAGTTAAAGGAATCTCAAGTTTAAAATTAAGAATCGTTTAGAAAACCAGCAACTGTAGGCATTTCAAATAAAAATCCAAAATATTTTTTATTTATTTTGAATAAATACTTGAAAAAGTCAACAATATAGGGAGGCTAGTTAAATGGGTTTAAATACAGGGGAAAACGAGAAAATTAGGAATATATGTATATATATATATATATATATATATATATATATATATATATATATATATATATATATGTATATATATATATATATATATATATATATATATATAATGTTAGAATAATGTAACCCGACTCCTAGAATATTGAAACGTGCACACAGGTGAGTTTTCTTTCTTACAGAAGTCTATTTTCAGGAAAACTATAATTAGGACTATGTTTTGTTTTTCATAATTAAATAATAAAATGTTTTAATTTTTTCAGCTTGTTATTTGGTGTCATTTCTGACACTCTTACAGAAGCAGTATAAATTTTGGAGAGTGGTATTTTTAATGTTGGCTATAAGCCATTAATCCGCTGTTACACCTTTAAAATGTGTGAAAACTTTAAGGTCTTAAAGGCACTTCCCCCTATAATTAATTTCATACCCAATTAGTTTAGGATGGCCACATGCTGGCCTCTCTCTCTCTCTCTCTCTCTCTCTCTCTCTCTCTCTCTCCCTCTCTCTCTCTCAGTAGAGGGAGTCTAAAGTCAACACACCTTGTAACACCCTTCTTGCTGCTGAGCATTATCGTGTGTGTAAATGCCATAAGCACCTCAATCCGCTCACTAACACACCAACACACCAACACACCAACACACTCTGTACTAACACACTCTGTACCAACACACCAACACACCAACACACCAACAGACCAACAGACCAACACACTCTGTACTAACACACTCTGTACCAACACACCAACACACCAACACACCAACACACTCTGTACTAACACACTAACACACCAACACACTCTGTACTAACACACTCTGTACTAACACACTAAGTACTAACACACCAACAGACTGTGTACTAACACACTAACACACTCTGTACTAACACACCAACACACCGACACACTCTGTACTAACGCACTAACACACCAACACACTCTGTACTAACACACTCTGTACTAACACACCAACAGACTGTGTACTAACACACCAACACACTCTGTACTTACACACTAACACACCAACACACTCTGTACTAACACACTCTGTACTAACACACCAACAGACTGTGTACTAACACACCAACACACTCTGTACTTACACACTAACACACCAACACACTCTGTACTAACACACTCTGTACTAACACATCAACACACCAACACACCGACACACTCTGTACTAACACACTAATACACCAACACACCAACACACTCTGTACTAACACACCAACACACTGTGTACTAACACACTAACACACCAACACACCAACACACTCTGTACTAACACACTAACACACCAACACACTCTGTACTAACACACTCTGTACTAACACACTAAGTACTAACACACCAACAGACTGTGTACTAACACACTAACACACTCTGTACTAACACACCAACACACCGACACACTCTGTACTAACGCACTAACACACCAACACACTCTGTACTAACACACTCTGTACTAACACACCAACAGACTGTGTACTAACACACCAACACACTCTGTACTTACACACTAACACACCAACACACTCTGTACTAACACACTCTGTACTAACACACCAACACACCAACACACCGACACACTCTGTACTAACACACTAATACACCAACACACCAACACACTCTGTACTAACACACCAACACACTGTGTACTAACACACTAACACACCAACACACCAACACACTCTGTACTAACACACTCTGTAGTAACACACTCTGTAGTAACACACTCTAATACAGTCTGTAGTAACACACCAACACACTGTGCAGTGGCTTTATGTCAAGTTATTCCGGGCTCTATGATGCCCATACACAGCCTTTTATTATCATAGAAACAATGATCGATATTTACAGAAAGGTCACAGGGGCATCAATAATGTGAATAATTATGAGGTTCACAGTTTATGTGGGTTTTAAACACGTTAAAGATTCACTGAGATGTTAGAATGTATTTTTCACGCGCGCATGTATAAATCACCTGAGAACAGGTGTTCACTTCAGTGCACCATTCCTCCACCTTACTTTCACTCCCTCAATTCTTATATTATTATTATTATTATTATTAGTAGTAGTAGTAGTAGTAGTAATAATAATAATAATAATAATAATAATAATAATAATAATAATAATAAACACATATTGCTTTCTGTGCGTCTAACAGTAACAGAAACACAACTATTAATAACAACAATAATAAAGATTGTAAGCCACACCATAAGGACAGACAGTCCAACAGACAGACAGACAGACAGACAGACAGACAGACAGACAGACAGACAGACAGATAGATAGATAGATAGATAGATAGATAGATAGATAGATAGATAGATAGATAGATAGATAGATAGATAGATAGATAAACACAAATTTAAATGAATAAATTCTCGTTATGTTTTGTGTGTCTGTGAGGTCGGACTCGTTTTCAGAACAGATCTCCCACAGGAGAGGACAGAGAGTCCCAATCTGCGCGCGTCAAAATCAATTGTCCACCCTGCACTCCTCGAACCATTAAGAGACTCAGCAGCCGCTAACAACACCGCCTGTCCCACTGTAACCCTCATCGGGGGACTCACCGTCAGAAACATGTCGAATAAAAACTCATCTCGATGTCCGACAGGTAGTTCAGGCAACAGGAATTTGAATACAGTATAGAATTAAATCCTCATATTTCTGCGCATGTGGAAAATAAATAAACTTGAAAAGCTCCAGTTGTTCTGCCTTTTCTTTTAGAGCGTTTCTGTCATCACAAATTGCACTGATGACCCAAAGCATAAAACATATAAACATCTCAATAAGTTATTATTACCCAACCGTGGGGGGAGGGGGGGTTGGGTAATAATAACTTATTGAGATGTTGAACTTATTGAGAATTAAAAACCTGTATAAGGATACTGAACAAGGTTTATCCGCACCAGACATTTAGATCCATTTGCGGAGGTCAATAACAATGATCAACAAAAGAGGCTCAACCTTATTTATCATAAAGGATAAAATATTCTAACCACGGTGTCGATTCTGAATGATATCTTTGTCAGTTTATTAACAGGATTTTTTGCCTCGGGTTATGATTTGAACTTTTCCTCAGTTTAATTGCTCTGCTGGACACTTGGTGTTGGTTCGGGAAAATTTAATTGGTTCCAGGAATTACAGACGTCTTTATAAGAGGATTTAAAACGGGTTAAATGTGGAGAGAAACCATTTCCCTCCCGCCCTGCTGAACAACAATGGCCCGGGTGTACTTTTAGTGTGGTAAGAGATCTCCTCAATTTATTAAGCCATCCTGTGAAATGGTTGAAAAGGCATTTCAAGAGTTTAAATACCGAAATTGCTGTAATGCTGATTGCTCATGCGCACTGGAGAGGCGTTCCTATCCAACCCAGGAAAGCCAAATCAAAACAATGACTAATAATAATAATAATAATAATAATAATAATAATAATAACAATACTGTAATAATAATAATAATAATAATAATAATAATAATAATAATAATAATAATAACGTTTTCTTCTTCTCCTTATTATTATTATTATTATTATTATTATTATTATTATTATTATTATTATGAACCTCGATATAGGTTGCAGAATTGCATGCGATGTAAATTCCATGAGGAGATGGGTAGTGAAAGGGGAGGTTAATCCGAGTTTAATGCAGTGAATGCAGCGCCAGGGTCCAGACTGTGATGCTCGGTGTTATCTCTGCCCAACATTTGGGTTTCCCTCAATTTCATCTGCGCGGAAAAAGTGCGCATGGTGTGACTCTTCACGCGCCTGAGGAAAAATGTTATTAATAGCTAAATAACTTTGCTATATTTTCGCTAAATCTCACCCTGACACACACACACACACACACACACACACACACACACACACACACACACACACACACACACGATCTATTCTAGATGGATTTGTTTGAAGTTTCCATGCTCATCCCCCTGCCCTTCTCTTTCTCGGCACCTTTAGTCGTTTTTAGCTTCGGGAGAGGGACAGGGCTCAGTCATGCGTGGGCACGTGGACATGCTTATGAATTATATATATTGATGAGTTTTTTTTTAAATCTCAGTAAACGCTGTAAGTGTTCTACTCTGAACAGTGGTATCCTTTGTCTGTGCTATAGTTGGCTTGGATAAAGGATCTCTGGATGCGATAGGCCAAGTTAGATGATTAGTCTTATAGGGAACCTTCGAGGTAAACTCCATGTTCAGGTCCATATGCACCTGTGATAGATACAAGCTGCCGACGGGAGGTAACACAGAAAGAAGTAAAAAGTTCACTTTCGTGCCTTTTTCAATTTGCTAATTCTTAATTCTTAATTTTTTTTAAATTTTTAATTCGCGCACCCTTATACAAATGTGAATATTTTAGAAATAGTTGATGTAATATGAATCTGGATGGACAGTAATATTCAATTCTGATATTACACTGACGGTATTAAATCGTCTCTATGAAGTTAAATTCTACACAGCAATGGGAGAGTTAAGTCTACACAGCACGGGTTAATTCTACTCTGCATCGCAGAGTTAATTCTAGGCAGCT
>CM045732.1:2355474-2357974 GCA_024760905.1 Plotosus lineatus
ATAATAATAATAATAATAATAATGTTTCCGATTTTAATTGTAAACATTATTAGAATAAGTATGTACTGAGCATTACCTCCATTTAAACGAAAACATTTTACACACTTGTAGGAATATTTAAATATTCACATCTTTATATTTAAATAGCATGCTGTGCACCTTTCATAAAACTTTAAAGTGATTATTGAAAGGTAAAATTGTACACCACATTTTTAAGTATAGAGATATCTCATAAAGATACACAAGCTTAAGTGTAACTGTGATGGTTCCAGGCCATATTGAAAACAAATGAGAGAGAGAGAGAGAGAGAGAGAGAGTGTGTGTGTGTGTGTGTGCGCTTCTCCAGGCAGTCGGAAACGTGGGTCGGTAACAATTTGCAGTAATTAACATTGAATGAGATTGCTTTGACGGCCCGTGTTTAGGATTTGAACTATTTCGTGGTTGAACTTACCCTGGGTTTACTGCCCCCTATGGCCCCGGGCCGGATCGAGCCCGTCTCCTGGTAGCGGCACAGAATTTTGGAGACGCAGCCGTGAGAAACCCGCAGCTGTCGGGAGATGACGCAGGGCCGGATGCCGTGGTGCGCCATCTCCACGATCTTGTGTCGGATGTGGTTCGGTAAAGGCCTCCCGTTGATGAACACGCCACCGAGCTGGTTGACGCGACCCTGGCCCAGCGGGGTGGACACTGCTCCGTGACAAAACACAAATCAGACACGTCGCAAATGATCAAGAAGTTACACACAAACTCACCGAGACTGTTTTCCTTTCTATTTGTACGACCCTGTGGTTTCCGCTATAAAAGTTCACATGCAAGAAATTTGAAACAAAAATATGACAGTTGTTATTATTAAAGTGATTTCCGTTGCGTGACCCCCACCCCTTCCAAAGCAGACACATGCCAGACACACTTCATCTGTTGGTCCCGTCTAGTCTGTGCATCTCTTGAGGCAGAAGAACCCTCGAGCGCCGCATTTCGCATTCAAGAGCCACTAAAAGCCGCGTGCACTTTACACCCTGATTATTCCCAGGCATGCAGGACAAATATTGGCGTGATCCTTTGAGTCGTCTCAGGGCTGTGTGTTTTTACTTGCATTTGTCGCCGCGGAACACTTCACGGAATCCCCGAGCTCGAAAGAGAGAGAGAGAGAGAGAGAGAGAGAGAGAGAGAGAGAGAAACAGAAAGAGAGAGAGAGCGACAGAGAGAGCACATGCGAGCTTCGTGAGTGTGAACAATTTTCATCAAACGACCCTTAAGCACGAACCCGGTCTCATCACATCCCCCGAGCCGCAGCTCCGCATGCAAGTCCAACTTTGATGCGCGTGCAACCTTCGATTCGACCAGATTTATTATTATTTATTTATTTATTTATTTTCAATAAGCACGTTTATGTGGTTTTATTGGATGCTCTCGATTTGATTTCGGTTATCCAGTAATTTATTTATCAGAGATACACGATTATAAATAATAATAATAATAATAATAATAATAATAGTAATAATAATAGTAATAATATATATATATATATATATATATATATATATATATATATATAGATCAATGTAGTTCATGTAGAATTTTGATATTGGTACAAATTCGCTTCCTGGCAACTTGTCATTAAAACCCCGCGGAATGAATAAAGTTTCATCGGAAAGTTTGATATAAAGTCCAAATGACGTTAGTACAACTTGTCATAATATAAACTGCAGCATTCTGCAAAATCAGTCCATGTGAATTACTTTTATGAAACTTTACAAAGCAATTCTTCCTAATAAAAGAGGGAGAAAAAAAGAAAGAAAGTCCAAAACCTGTACCTTCCAGGGGAAATCCGGTGCGGGGGTAGTTCTGGCCCGGTGCTGGCCGAACCATTCGAGGAACAGTTCCTGGTAAAGTAGCCATTGCAGCTACTCTAAAAATAAAGAAAAGTCCCTAGTGATGTGGAAAGAGTGAAGTCCAGTCTCCCTTTAGCCAGAAGAAACGACAAGCTACACGTCCGGCGTTTTAAAAATCCATGCACGAAAAAAAAGAGTTTCCAAAAACACAGCGCTCAGAAAAGGGACACCAAGAAGTGTCTCTCTCTCTCTCTCTCTCTCTCTCTCTCTCTCTCTCTCTCTCTCTCTCTCTCACACACACACACACACACACACACACAAGAAGCAGACTTGTGCGTTCAGGCGAACTTGGAAGAAAAAAATAAAGACTTCAGTGCGTTTTACACAAACTATTCAGAGACAACAGAAGTGAATGGAGGTGGATAATGTTTAGATGTTTGCCTCGACTCACTCAGAGGTCTGTTGGTTTTGCTAACCTCCCTGGAGTAGCTGAAGTGGCCTAACTTTGCAGAATGGTGGTGGGAGGGAGGGGGAGCGGCCCGGCGGCCCGGCGCGCGCACCGATAGGCTCTCCGGCCTTTCTTTTAATTCGCTTTCAAAAGAGGAGGTGAAGCTTACGAGCTGGCTGCCAATGAGAGTGAACAGGAAAAGGACGCGTGCACACAAAGT
>CM045732.1:2362974-2442974 GCA_024760905.1 Plotosus lineatus
GAAGGTTAGCCTCAGTAAGACAGAATACATGTGTGTGAATGAGAAGGACCCAAGAGGAACGGTGAGGTTACAGGGAGCAGAGATAAAGAAGGTGGCGGATTTTAAGTACTTAGGCTCAACAAACCAGAGGAATAGAGAGTGTGGAAAAGAGGTGAAGAAGTGTGTGCAGGTTGGAATGGTTGGAGAAAAGTGTCCGGTGCGATATGTGATAGGAGTGTATCAGCAAGAATGAAAGGAAAAGCGTACAAGACGGTGATGAGGCCAGCAATGTTGTATGGTTTAGATGCAGTGGCACTGAGGAAAAGACAGGAGGCGGAGCTGGAGGTAGCAGAGATGAAAATGTTGAGGTTCTCTTTGGGAGTAACGAGGATGGATAGGATCAGAAATGAGTACATCAGAGGGACAGCACATGTAAGATGTTTTGGAGACAAAGTCAGAGAGGCTAGATTGAGATGGTTTGGACATGTACAGAGGAGGGATATTGAGTATATTGGTAGTAGAAAGCTGAGGTTGGAACTACCAGGCAGAAGGCCAAGAGGAAGACCAAAGAGAAGATTTATGGATGTGGTGAAGGAGGACATGAAGGTAGCTGGAGTAAGAGTAGAAGATGCAGAGGATAGGGTGAGATGGAGGCAGATCATTTGCTGTGGCGACCCCTGAAGGAAAGAGCCAAAAAGAAAAGAAGATATGAGTAAACTTAAAGCCACTCAGAGGGCAAAGGTGATCTGAGCAAACCCTCAACTTCATGCAGAGTTTTCATGCTTGCAATCAGGGAGGAGCTGCATGGCCAAATCAAAAAGATATCTGAGACGAGCCCTAGGCCTGGACACACACACACACACACATTCGGTAATGTGTAGTTGTTGGGTTGTTGGATTGACTACTAAGTTGCATCTCATTGACTTAAAGACTCCAATGTAATCTAGATAATTACAAGGTTCTTAACCACCTAAAATGGTTCTATTGGATATAAATAAACACTATAAAGGATGTAAATGTTCTAGAACTGTAGCTAGACGGTAAAAGTACACTAGACCCAATTTTCCTGTTCTGACCGGTATTGCATGGAAATTAAACTGATATCAAGATCCACTGACCCGAATTAAGTTCCCGCTGAGTTCATGATTACCCTTCTGAAGTCCTTGCGAGGGGTTTAAATGCCAATTTTCTTAAAAAAATAAAAATAAATAAACCTTCCAAATAAACACAATTTATCATTAAATGACATCAGTGAAAGTGCTGATACACTTTTATCATCAATATCAGAACCTCCACAGTGTAGTCTCATCACCTCGCGCACACACACACACACACACACACACACACACACACACACACACACACACACACACACACACACACACACACACACACACACACAGCTCCCTATTCTCTTTCCGACTGAGAGCACGACTCTCCATGTACCCTGACCTCACATCTCGCGATCTCCTCCCACTCTCAGGAGTGTGACCTGGGGAGAGTGAAGTGTTCTCCTCAAATACACACACACACACACACACACACACACACACACACACACACACACACACACACACACACACACACACACACACACGAACAAAGGCTCTTTCTGCTAATAAAGTATGACTATCATCTGCTGGAGTTGTCTGGACGGCCATAGAGCTCAAAGTGTAGATCTTAAAGGCGAGTCCTCGTCTAATCTGGCTGGCTCAAAAAGACCTTTTTAAGTGGATGAAGCCTTTTAAAGTGGAGAAGAGTGATTGGTGATTTGTTTCTATGCACCTCCAGGCTGTCTGTGCATATAAACACAAGCACACCGATTCCATCTGTTTCTTCAGGCAAAATGATTACACTGCATGGGGCTAGGTGTGTAAGAAATTGCTTCTTCAAGTGTTATTGCCGATGTGAAAGTAGAGCGGAACAATGATGGAGTGATAGAAAAAAAGGATATCGATGCATCTTGGCATTTTGTTATTATACATTTGACATCTAACTACATGTTCTATAAAATCCACAAATTACTGTTATCTTAGAAAAAAGGTCGCTATCAGGGAAGGCGTGATCCCTCAGCCACCCAGCAGTTAACGAGAAATAGCCCAGACAATGTTTTAAAGGTCAAAGACATTTTTACAAGGTTAAAGGTCAGATGAAGAAAACAACAGTTTCATCGTGGAGGCCAAAACACAGAGGATGGTCATTTCATATATTCACACATAATTAAAGTTCATACGAGGCTCTCAGCATTAAAAGGTGCAACTGAGACAATAAACTGCAATTAACGCCATCAAGAGCAGAATATAAACACAAGTAATTCTGTACACTAAACTTTAAGTGAAAATATAAATGTAAAATATGTACACATGAATGTACATATGAATGAGAAACAAACACTGAGAGATACAGCATGTACATTGAGGCACTGTGGAATGCAAAGAATAAATAAATAAATAAATAGTAACAGTAAAGTGGATACGAGGTAAAGTGCAGCAGAGTTTGCGGATTCAATGTCCTTTTACAAAGAACTGAGTTCTGGGTAAGTGTGTGTGTGTGTGTGTGTGTGTGTGTGTGTGTGTGTGTGTGTGTATGAATGACTGAGTGAGTGAGTGAGTGAGTTAGTATGCATCAGTGGAGGAGGGTTGAGTGTATGTGATTGCGAGGAGCTGGGGGGTGGAGAGGTGATGAATTTCACCGCTCTGAGGTAAAAGCTGTTTTTGAGTCTGGTTGTGGTGGTCTTG
Source organism: Plotosus lineatus (assembly GCA_024760905.1). Lineage (NCBI taxonomy): Eukaryota > Metazoa > Chordata > Actinopteri > Siluriformes > Plotosidae > Plotosus > Plotosus lineatus. The sequence goes on from CM045732.1 coordinate 2,365,692, forward strand.
ATGTTTCTGTACCACTTTCCTGAAGGAAATGTTATAAACATTCTATTTCCCTGGTTTGTGGGATCCGTTACGATGCGGCCCGCCTACTTCTGGATCCAGACAGTGTATGTTGTGTCCAGGTCCGGTAGACGGCGGCCCATGATCCCCTGTGCGGTTCTCACCACCTTGGCCAAGTCCTTTCTGTCCTTAGCGGCGCAGCTGCCGTACTACAGGATTGCACCGAGGCAAAGAAAACGTTCCATTCTCCTGCTCTAGAAGTTCTTGAGCAGCTGAGAGGAGAGTTCAGTACGTCTCGGCTTCCTGAGGAAGAAAAGCCGTTGGGATTCTTCATCAGGTGTGAGCTGCTGACAGACCAGGACTGTGCGGATGAAATATGGACACCCAGGAACTTAATGCTGTCCGCACGGTCCAATACCTCCCCATGAATTCAAAGAGGAACATACTCGGTCTTCATGGTCCCCTATTGTCCACTATGACTTGCTGGTGTTCAGAATGAGGTTATGAATTGAACACCAGTTTATCAGGTGCTGAATCTCCTCTCTGTAGTGGGTCTCATCATTGTCCGATAAACTCCACAAGCGTGTTTGTGGCGTGAATAGCAGAGCAGTCATATGTGAAGAGGCTGAAGAGGGCTGGGATGAGCACATAGCCCTGTGGTGTTCCAGTGTTCAGGGTCAGGGATGATGCAGAGCTTCCTATCCTCACCACCTGAGGTTGTTTGGTGAGAAAGTCCTTGATCCAGTCACACAAAGTGGCTGACAGTCCCAAGTTGTAGAGCTTCAGTACTAGCGGCTCCAGGAGAACAATGCTGAAGGGTGAACTGAAGTCCACAAATAGCACCCTGAAATAATCGTTTGGAGGATCCAGGTGAGCTATTGCCATGTGGGGTGATAGCAAGAGAGCATCCTCTGTAGAGTGGTTCTCCCTGCAGATGAACTGAAGGCTGTCCAGCTCTGCAGGGATAGCATCCTTGATGTGGTTAAGGAGGATCCTATCGAAAAATTTCACAACTACCAGGGTCAGGGCAACCAGTCAATAGCCATTGAGGCAGGTGCCGGCTGATTTTTTGGGCACAGGCACAATGAGAGAGGACTTGAGGCAGACAGGGTCTAGAGCAAGCTGTAGGGACAGGTTGAAAATGTCCAGGAAAACACTTGCCAGCTGGTTAATGTATGATTTCAAGGTCTGGCCCAACACCCAATCTGGTCCTACAGCCCTGTTGATGTTGATCTTCCTCAGGGTACAACACATGGTGCCCCTGCAGAACGAAGGGCTACTGTTCCTCTGGTGGGGAAGATCAATTTAAAACATGCAAAGAAGCTGTTCAGGGTGTCAGACAGAGTGGGGTCATAGCTGACTGGCTGGACACTATGGTTATAGTCCGTGATAATCCTTATATCTTTCCACATGTCGCCTGGATTTTTGTTGGTAAAGTGTTCTTCGATATAGTGCACCTGAGTTTTGTGAGTTTCATGCCATTTTTTCAGTGCTTTCTGAGCCCTCTTGTATGCCTGTCATCTGCTCTAAAGGTTTCATCCCGGGCTTTAAACAGGGGCCACACTGTGCCTCCATCCATGGCTTCTGGTTGGGAAAAGCTCTAATGGACTTTGTGGGCAGCACAGCATCAGTGCAGAAATGAATGTAGGACAGAACAGCCGTCATCTCTGGGTTATCGTTCATCTGAGTGCTAATCAGACAATCCAGCGCCTACAGCACTAGCTTAGCATTAGCTCCTGGTGGAAAGCAAATCGCTACGATAAGAGTTATTTAACCAGTTTGAATGGTCCGCACTTCACTGCCAGATATTCCAGATCAAGGGAACAGAATGTTCCCATAAGGTTGGTAGCAGTACACCATGAGTTATGAATGTAGAGCACCAAACCTCTGCCTTTGATCTTGCCTGAAGCTGCGGTTCTGCTGGTCCGGAACAGAGTGCACCGCTAGCTCCACCGCAGTGTCAGGGTATTGTTATCCAGTCAGGCCTCTGAGCCTGAAGTTTCTGAGCTACAATTAAAAATATCAGATGACTTTATCTATGACTACAAAAGACTACGCAAGACCTCGAAGACCATCTCCATCGACCCGAGGGATTGCCATGACAAGGTTTTTTGGGATAACTGACAGATTTTTATGGATTTCCTCCATGCAGTCCAGTTTCCTCCCATAGTAATAAGACAAGCAGCTTAGGCTAATTAGCTATTAAAATTGCCCCTAGGTGTGAGTGTAAGTCTGACTGGCTGTGTGTGTATGTATTAGTCCTGTGATGGCCTGGTGAGCTGTTCAGGATGTACCTCACCTTCGCCAAGAGTGGACTCAGAAAGGCTCCAGGCTGCCCGCAACCTTACTAGGATTGACCTGTTTGGCAAATGAAATTAAAAGTGAAAATATTGAGCTATTCTGTAATATAACTGTAAGTACATAAACGATTCTGCTTATATTTACTGCTATGGAACATCCACAAAAACCCAATAAATAAAAAACATGAACATTTTTGACAGCTGTATATATAATAAATAAATGTGTCCTACTTTTAACTGTTTGGATATGAAACGAGTAACTCCAGTTTCTGTTTGTGTTGTTTCCCTCTCAGGAAAGTTTCTGTCTGTTATATACTTCTGACACTGGAGACTCCTTCCATGAAAAAAACACTTTAATAAATTACAACTTATAAGAAAAGAATAAAAAAAAATCATCAATTCATTCATTCATTTTCTGAACCGCTTAATCCTAATTAGGGTTACGGGGAGACTGGTGCCCATCTCAGCCGACTCATTGTGAGGGCAGGGTACACCCTGGACAGCTCACCAGGCCATCAAAGGGCAAAAATAAATCACTGAATAAATAAACCAATAAAAATCACAATATTACTGTAGACTGAACTTCTCTTACAGGAAACTAATCAACATCTGACCAATCAGAACCAACCATTTCTTATTATGAGACTCTGGATAAATTATTCAAATAATTACAGCAATAAAATATACGATATTTATCTCAACTGTGTTCTGCAGAAACATCCTATTTTTTATCCAATATTTATTTATTTAAGTCAAAATTGCACCATTGCAACACTACTGAGCCAGAAAAAAACACTTTTCTAAAATCAATGTATTATTATTATTATTATTATTATTATTATTATTATTATTATTATTATTATAAAATTAGTCAAGACAGCAATCTGAACTTCAAACTCTGTGTTCAGGAGTTAATATGTGTTATTTTACTATTGCTGTTAAATTTATTCTAAATAAAAGCAACAGATACATTAATTAAGTTTTAATTCCTTATAAATACTCATTTTATTAATATAAATGCATAATATAAAATATACTATATATTTATAATAGCATCATATTTATATTGTATATAGCAGCATTCCATGAAGTGTTTTATTTTATTCCTGATGTGTGTGTGTGTCTGTGTCAGTGTGTGTGAGAGACTCTGTTTGTGTGTGTATATCTGTGTGTGTGTGTGTGTGTGTGTGTGTGTGTGTGTGTGTGTGTGTGTATTTGAGAGAGTGTGTGTATTTGAGTGTGTGTGTTTTGAAGGTGTGTGTTTTGAGTGTGTGTGTGTGAGAGAGAGAGAATGTGTGTTTGAGTGTGTGTGTGTGTCTGTGTGACAGAGAGAGAGAGAGAGAGAGAGAGAGAGTGTGTATGTGTGTGTTTGTATGTATGTATGTGTGTGTTTGTGTGTGAGTGTGCATGTGTGTGTTTTTGGTGTATGTGCATGTGTATGAGTGGGCATGTGTGTATGTGTGTATGTGTGTGAGTGTGCATGTGTGTGTTTATGCATATGTGTGTTTGTGTGTATGTGTGTGTGTGTGTGTGTGTGTGTGTGTGTGTGCGTGTGAGTGTGCATGTGTGTGTGTGTGTGTGTGTGTGTGTGTGTGTGTGTGTTTGTGTGTGTGTGCAGCAAAGCTATTGACACCCCAAGGATTATTTTAAATAAATTGATCTTGAATTAATAATTAAAATGATATTGTATTTAATTTCCTTAGAAATGGTGCTGTTGGTCTCACTGCGTCCTGGTGCCCTGAGGGATGAATAAATGTTCCACAATCAACTATAAACTAATTATGAAGGCACAACAATTATAATATTCATCTCCTTCTTCATAGATTCTGTCATAATTGTCTTTTCATTTTCTTTTTTTAGCCCCATTATTTGGTCCCTGAGCATCAAAACCAACCGGTTACACTCGAATCTGATGTATTGGTGTATCACATTGTGACTTTTTATTTTCTCTGGAAATGTCGCATAAAAATGTGATTTGTTTTCATACAAATTCGTATTTTATGTTATTTCAGTTTTTTTTCTTCAAATAATAGATCATTCAGGGTAAACGTCTCTGAGTAAACAATGATCAGGTCAACATAAAACAAAAAAACAAAAATAAATAAATAAACAAATAAATAAATAATGTAATAATGTAATTTGTAATTGTAAACATTCTAAACTGATAATATTGTTTTCAATTTCGTAAACAAAATTCAGTTCAGTTCATTTTCTGTAACCGCTTAATCCTAATTAGGGTCGTAGGGAGGCTGGCGCCCATCCCAGCCAACTTCGGGCGAGGGCGGAGTACACCCTGGACAGCTCGCCAGGCCATCGCTGACGGCTTTGCAGCCGACTCTCGTCGAAAGTCCGCAATGGTTCTTTTACATGAACCTCACACCACAGACAGGGAGAGACACGGCCGGCCTTTGATAACCCTGTTAGCTGCACTGGGGGAACAGCGATAACCTTGTGGAGAGTGGGACTCGAACCCCCAACCTTAGGATCAGCGATCCAGCGCCCTATACCACGAGACCACATTTTAAAATGACTCTTAAAAGCATCGCTCGTGTTGTTAAATAAAGTACATTGTCGTCATCGTGTGGTCGATTGATGTAACTGCAGACTTTAGTTCCGACTTCCGTGTTACATTTCGGACACGAGAAAACAAAATGGCAGCGCGTTCGTGGACCGAGGTGATGTCGGCGATATTATTTTGGAAAGTCTAAGAATTTCTCTGTCAAGAGACACATTTCCAAATCTTTCTGCAAACTGGGAAAATAGACGGAGGTGAGAAAAAGATAGGTAAATAGATATGTGTACATTTTTTGTGAAACTGGTTCATATCAGTGTCTCCCACTGTCTTTGGTGTGAAGTTCATGTAGAAGAACCATTGCTGACTTTCGACAAGAGGAGCTGCAAAGCCGTCAGCATGTTTCTGCCCTTCGATGGCCTGGCAAGCTGTGCAGGGTGTACTTTGCCCTCGCCTGGAGTTGGCTGGGATGGGTGCCAGCCTCCCCACGACCCTAATTAGGATCAAGCACAGAAAATGAACGGACGGTTCATATTTTTTTGTGGAAAGCTTAAAGAGAACATTAACTGTTGCATATATAAATAAATCTTCTTCATCATCTTCATCGTCATAATTATCTTCCTCTTTAATCTGGGGTTGGGTCGTGGGGGGCAGCAGCCTAAGCAATGAAGTTAATACGTCCCTCTCCCCAGCCACTTCCTCCAGCTCTTCTGGGGAACATCGAGGCACTCCCAGACTGGCCGGCAGGAATAATCTCTCCGCGTGTTCTATGTTGACCCCAGGGTCTTATCAACATGCCTGAAACACCACATCAGTGGGCATTCTAAACAGATGTTTGAACCACCTCAACTGGCTCCTCTCAATGCGGAAGAGCAACGGTTCTACTCCGAGTTCCTCTCGGATAGGTGAGCTTCTCACCCGGTCGCTAAGTGAGAACCCCACCACCCGGTGAGTGAAGCTTTCAGCCGCTTGTATCCGCCATATTTTTCTTTCTGTCACTGCCCAAAGCTCGTGGCCATAGCTGAGGGTTGGAACGTAGATCGTCTGGCAAATTGAGAGCTTTGCCTTGCAGCTCATCTCCTTCACCACGACGCTTTACAGCAGAGGCTGCAGCGATCTGCCTGTCGATCTTCCGCTCCATCTTTCCCTCACTCATGAACAAGACCTCGAGATACTTGAACTGCTCTACTTGGAGCATGACCTCATTCCTGACCTGGTAGGGGAATTCTACCATCTTCCGGCCGAAAACCATGAACTCAGACTTAGAGGTGCCAATTCTCATCCTGGTCACTTCACACTTGGCTGTGAATCACTCCGATGAGAGCTGGAGGTCTCGGATTGATGAAGCCAAAAGGACGACATCATCCGCAAAAAGCAGAGACGAGATCCTATGGCCAGCATAGAAGATACGTGCAACATAGCATAGACGTGTCAGCCAAGACAGTCCTACAACATGTAGAGTCCTGAGATATTCAAGGTGGATTCACCACTGCAACTCGACCACCGAGGAGCTTTTTGACTACGTCAGCGATAAATAGTTTGTACTTGGAGTTTCCCGAACTCTGGATGGATTGTCAGGACTCACAGGATCAGCACATTCATTCATTTTCTAAATTGTTCAATCCTAATCAGGGTCTCGAGGAGCTGGCGCCCGTCTCAGCTGACTCTGGGTGAGGGCGGGGTACATCCTGAACAGCTCATTAGGCCATTACAGGACCAACACAAGCACACCTAAGGATGCTTTGGAACAGCTAATTAGCTTACTGTGCATGTTTTTGGATTGTGAGAGAAAGCCAGAGTACTCCGAGGAAACCCACGGAACTATGGGGAGAACATGCAAACTCCACACATAAACGCCCTGAGCCGAGCCTGGGACTCGAACCCAGGGCCTTCTTGCCGTGAGTCGGACGTACTGACGACTGCACGACTGTGCCGTACGGATCACAGAATTAATACGCACATTTCTATTTAATAGGACCTGGTGAGCTGTACAGGGTGCACTCTACCCACACCCAGAATTGGTTGAGATGGGTGCCAGCATCCCCGCACCCTTAATTAGGAATAAGCCATTCAGAAAATGAATGAATTCTATTTAATTGTTGAAAAAATGTCTTTGTAAAACATACCAGAAATGAACACATTTACGTTACATACTGTTTTTGTTTCTCCAGATCCTATCAAGGAAAAAATCTGCAAGTTCTTCAGTGTTGGAATGTGACACTTGAGGTCTAAAGATTAAAGTTTGCAGGTAAAGGAGGTTGCAGAAGCTGCTGGATTTGGCTGATTAAATGGAAGCATGGCACCGACAAAGGAACTGTCGATCGAAACCATGAACAGGATCATAAAACTTCTTCAAGAGGGGAATCCAACAAGGAGTGTGGCAAAAGATGTCGGGTGCTCGCAGTCCACTGTTTCTAAAATCTGGTGCAAGTATAAACGAAATGGGGAGGTCATGAAAGCAAAACGTTCGGGCAGACCGAGGAAGACGTCCGTGAAGCAGGATAAAGAACTTGAAGCCTTATGCCTTAAGAATGGCTCATGCACAATGCAAATGAGAAGCAAACTGGCGGAATCCGGAGTCGAGATTTCTGTCAGAACTGTCAGAAATCGGCTGAATGAAATGGGATTTAAATATAAAAAGTTCAAAAGAAATTCAGCACCCGCTGCTCAACAGGAGATGACACAATTAGCGTGTAGTGAGGATGGCGATTTGGTGAAAATTTTTAGCGATGATCCGAAACGCTCCGCCTCCTGCCAAGGGGATGATGCTGAAACGATGCCGAAAGACGATGCTTGAAGAAAACAATAGTTTATTATATGGGGTTACGTGTCCGGTAAAAGACCAGAGGAGACGATAATTATCAGTACGCACGGTGCAGAAGGCAAAACGACATTTTGGGAAGTTTTCTCAGTGTATTGAAAGCCAATAGATTTGGGGGGGGTGCAAGATCAAAACTGGACCGTAGAGCACTGGAAGACGGTGGACTGCTGGGATGAATCACATGTTCTCTTAGATCACATGGGCAGGTGTGTGTGTGTGTGTGTGTGTGTGTGTGAGGGCTCTCGCTGAGACGACATGGACCAATGTGGACTGTGTGAAGAAAGCAAGACAGCGAAAGTGGTGTGAAGTTCTGAGAGATTCTCCAGCAGGAAACATCTGGATGTTATTTTATCACATACTGTGTAATTAAACGCTGTTGATGGCCACTCTGCTGTAGAAGCCTTTATGGTAACGGTGTTCCTTAATGCCAGCATCGTCTTTCAGCAGGTTCATACACCTGCCATACCGCAAAATAACCGTTCGTCATTAAAGATTCAGGAAAATTGGTCTTCCGGATCTCCATCTGTGGAATGTGCCGAACAAACAAGTCCAAACCATGGAGGTTCCACCATGAACTTACAGGAATTAAAGGATGTGATGTGAACTGCTTGGTTCCAGATACCACAGCACACCTTCAGAACGCCTGTGGAGACCAGAATCTGGTTCGAGATGTTATTGGGACAAAAGTAGTACCTGCAGAATAAAAGGCAGGGTGCTAATTGTTCAGTAGGGTTTTTAGGGTGTGATCAGTTTATCTTTCGCTGTTTATTAAAAGAAATTAAACAACTTTATCAGTTTTGCATTTACTTTTATATTTTTTCAGAATTTGTACTAAAGATTTTTTTTTTTAGACTTTGGCTTCCCTTTAGTCAGTTAGTTGGTTGATAGGTTTTATATACATATGTATATATATATATATATATATATATATATATATATATATATAGAGAGAGAGAGAGAGAGAGAGAGAGAGAGGATTTTCTGAGTAGATCCTTCCGTAGGAGAGTGCTCAATACTTTTTGGTAGAGCAAATAAACAAAAATAAAACAAAAATAAAATAAAAATGGTTTCACCACCCCTCGAAACAGATCTGTAGTGATAAATGGAGTTTCAATAGAAAGTCTTTGTCCTGTCCTTTTATTTTTGTTTGTGTGTCTATATATATATATATATATATATATATATATATATATATATATATATATATATATATATATATATATATATATATATATATATATATATACATATATTCACATTGTTTCCAATGGTGTTTATTTTCCTTTAGCAGCAGTTGTGACAGTGCAGCTGCAAACAGATGTTTACATTCATGCCTTCCTTATATCTGTAATAAATATTATTCAATACCAATTTGACTGATTAGTTTCCTGGAACATATTATTTCATTATTTCTTCCATCAAAGGAGCAAAAAATGTTCGTTAAAGACGAAAAGCCTCCATAATTGCAAAAATCGTTTTATTTTGACAAGAGCAGGGTGGTGTCTACTCAGAAAGTTTCAGGTTTATTAACAAAACATAGGAATTAATAGGAATTCATTGTGAGCTTATTTTGACTTTTTTAAATAATAAAAATTGTAAAAATCTTTAAAACAACTAAAAATTTAAATAAATAAACATACCGTAATTAAAAACATCTGTCTGTCTGTCTACCTTTCGGCTTTTTCCCTTTTATTCGGGAGTCGCCACAGCAAATCATCTGATTGGCACGTTTGATTTGGCAGAGGTTTTTACGTCGGATGCCCTTCCTGTCACAACCCTTTTTAGCGCGGGACAGAAACACGCTGACGACTTTGCAGCTACTCTTTACGAAAGTCAGCAATGGTTCTTTTACATCAACCTCTCACCGAAAGACGTGCAGCAAGTTAGAGTGATAAAGGAAAGAGAGGGAAATGTATTGACTGATGACAGAAGTGTGCTGGGAAGATGGAAAGAGTACTTTGAAGAGCTGATAAATGAGAGAGAAAAAAAAGAGTAGAAGAGGTGACTGTTGAGGACCAGGAAGTAGCAAAGACTAGTAAGGGAGAAGTGAGGAGGGCATTGAAGAGGATGAAGAATGGAAAGGCAGTTGGCCCTGATGACATACCAGTTGAGGTATGGAAGTGTCTAGGAGAGGTAGCAGTAGATTTTCTGACAAGAACATTCAACAAGGTCTCAGAAAGTGAGCAGATGCCAGAGGAATGGAGGAGAAGTGTGCTTGTGCCCATTTTTAAGAACAAGGGAGATGTGAGAGTTGTGGCAACGACAGAGGGATAAAGTTGATGAGCCATACGATGAAGTTATGAGAAAGAATAGTGGAAGCTAGACTAAGGGCAGAGGTCAGCATTTGTGAACAACAGTTTGGTTTCATGCCAAGAAAGAGCACCACAGATGCAGTGTTTGTTTTGAGGATGTTAATAGAGAAGTACAGAGAAGGTCAGAAGGAGCTGCATTGTGCCTTTGTGGATCTGGAGAAAGCATATGACAGGGTGCCGAGAGAAGAACTGTGGTATTGTATGAGGAAGTCTGGAGTGGCAGAGAAGTATGTTAGAGTGGTGCAGGACATGTATGAGAGATGTAAGACAGTGGTGAGGTGTGCTGTCGGTGTGACAGAAGAGTTCAAGGTGGAGGTGGGACTGCATCAAGGGTCAGCTCTCAGCCCCTTCTTGTTTGCTATGGTGATGGACAGGCTGACAGACGAGGTGAGACAAGAATCTCCATGGACTATGATGTTTGCAGATGACATCGTGATCTGTAGTGAGAGCAGAGAACAAGTGGAGGAAAATCTAGAGAGGTGGAGGTATGCCCTGGAAAGGAGGGGAATGAAGATTAGTCTCAGTAAGACAGAATACATGTGTGTGAACGACAAGGACCCAAGAGGAACGGTGAGGTTACAGGGGGCAGAGATAAAGAAGGTGGAGGATTTTAAGTACTTCGGCTCAACAATCCAGAGCAATGGAGAGTGTGGAAAAGAGGTGAAGAAGCGCATGCAGGCAGGTTGGAATGGATGGAGAAAAGTGTCCGGTGTGATGTGTGATAGGAGAGTATTGGCAAGAATGAAAGGAAAAGTGTACAAGACGGTGATGAGGCCAGCGATGTTGTATGGAACATTAGAAACAGTGGCCCTGGGGAAAAGACAGGAGGCAGAGCTGGAGGTAGCAGAGATGAAAATGTTGAGGTTCTCTTTGGGAGCAACGAGGATGGATAGGATCAGAAATGAGATCAGAAATGAGTACATCAGAGGGACAGCACATGTTAGATGTTTTGGAGACAAAGTCAGAGAGGCTAGATTGAGATGGTTTGGACATGTACAGAGGAGGGATAGTGAGTATATTGGTAGTAGGATGCTGAGGTTTGAACGACCAGGCAGAAGGCCTAGAGGAAGACCAAAGAGAAGATTTATGGATGTGGTGAAGACGGACATGAAGGTCGTTGGAGTAAGAGTAGAAGATGCAGGGGATAGGGAGAGATGGAGGCAGATCATTTGCTGTGGCGACCCCTGAAGGGAACAGCCGAAAGGAAAAGAAGATGAAGTTAAATTAATATTTTCAAACGACACACTCACGTAGAATCGTCTCTGCAGTGGTCATGTAAAGATAGCACATTGTCTCCATCACGTGGACAAGCTGGTGAAGTGCAGTTTGCAGTAAACTTCCGGTTATTTCTCGAATCCAGAAAAAAAAAATGGCGGCGCCCTTGGAAATGTCATGTTGATGTCGGCAGTGCTGTTTTGTTAATCGTGTCGTAATTTCTCGAGTAACAGACACATTTCTCAGATTTTATTTAAACTTCGTTCAAACTGAGTCAATATATCTGAGGTGAGAAAATAAACCTTTGTGATGAGAAATCAGTCAGATGGGTGTTTAAGTGATAATTTAGCAGTTAGCAGAGGCTCCATGCTATTCCTGTAAGGCTGATGTACAATATTTAGTTTCCTATTATATTTTCAGAAAAAAAACATGTGATTATTTTCATGTCTTGAGATTAATTGTGATTTTTTTTCCACTTTTGAGTGTGTAGGACTAAAACAGAAGGATGGTCCACCTGTGTAAGTATTTATGAATTGTAAATTTTTTTATTATCTGACTATAATATTATAGATTTTAAAGTTATGTCTTTATAACCTTTAAACAGACTGCAGTAGCCAGTACAAGTTTAACGATTTCCTCAGTTAATTATTCAATTAATTAATCATTCAATAATTTTCCAAACCACTTACTCCTATTAGGGTCATGGGGCGGCCAGGCCTATCTCAGCCAACCCTGAGTGAAGGTGGGGTACACCCTGGATGGCTCTTCAGTCCATTGCAGGACAAAGACACATACACCAACAGTTCCACTCACACCTGGGGCAATTTGGAACAGTCAGTTAGAATAATGCATAAGTGAGGGGCAGTGGTGGTCTAGTGGTATAGGGTGCTGGATCTCTGATCCAAAGGTTGGGGGTTCGAGTCCCACTCTCCACAAGGTTGTCACTGTCCCCCCCCAAGTGCAGCTAACTGGGTTATCAAAGGCGGGCCATGTCTGTCACTGTCTATGGTGAGAGGTTGATGTAAAAGAACCATTGCTGACTTTCGTAAAGAGGAGCTGCAAAGTCGTCAGCGTGTTTCTGTCCCTTGCTAAAAAGGGTTGTGACAGGAAGGGCATCCGACGTAAAAAAAACAAATCTGCCAAATCAAACGTGCGAATCGGATTATTCGCTGTGGCGACTCCCGAGTAAAAAGGGAAAAAAAGCCAAAAGGAAGACAGACAAACAGAATAATGCGCAAGTGTTTGTGCTGCGAGGGGTAGTTGGCATACCCGGAGGAACCAAACACAGAGACGTCTTCTCCAAGTCCTGGACTGGAACACACGACCTTCTTGCTTTAAGACGGAAATGCTGACCACTGAGCCACTGTGCCGCCCTACTGAAATTGTTCGACATGTTAACTTTAATTCAGTGTATAAATTAGAATTTTATCTCATTTGGTATAAAAGGAATTTGTATTGAACTATCACATCTCTCCTAAGCGTCTCGTTCTCTCATCCTGAGACCTGATGTGTCATGAAACTTGTTTAAGATTGTGTTAAAATGGTACGATAAGCCTAAAGCTTATAGTGCTTACAGAGCAGTGTGATGCTTCCCCGGATGGCCCCAGACAGGACACGGTGCTCTGATGATCGTACTTTAAATAAATGAAATACAGTGGTACCGTGACTTATGAAATTAATCCGTTCCGAGGGCGAGCTTATAAGTGGAGATGTTCGTTCGATAAAACAAAAATTCCCTGCAAATTATTGTAGGAAATAATAGAAAACCAATTAATCCGTTCCAAACCCCTCCAAAATGTATATAACCTGCTACAAACACATTTGACCTAATATATTAAAGATAAACATGTAAAACAATAAATATTTCATAATAATAATAATACATGTACATTAACATTAATATAATTAATAACAAATAATAATAAAACAAGAATAAACAAAAGGTCAGCTAACCCTTCCGATCATCGACTGTGGCAAAGATTTCACATGGGCGTGAAGATGTCTCTTGGGGGCGAGGAAAGGCTCATGGTGAGCTCCCACAAGGCCAGTGGGATTCAGTTCTTAAATAGTGGGGGCGTGATGTCAGGTGACGTGTATCACCCTTGGGAACATGCTTTTTTTTTTTGCCATACTGTACTAGAATTAAGTGTAATTGTGCATCCTCTACATTAGGTGGCAGTGGTGCGCTCACTGTGTTCCCTATGGCGTAGGGAGAAAGCACTGAGCAAACGATATGAAGTGCAGTAAACACTATTTATAGTCACTCGTGTGGGGGTTGGGGGGGGGTGCTTTGAAAAATTTTGTTTCTTTTAGGGGGCATCACAGAAAATAATTGATAAGCACTGCACAAGGCGTTCTCAGAGCGCGGAGGAATACACGTGGAAGAATACGAGGGTAGTCGGCCCGGAAAAGCCATTTCCCCAGCATAGGGCGTAAATCAAAATTTTGCTGGATGGATGGGGGTGGATTTTTGGTGGATCGAAGCTCGTATCATGCAAAATTTGTTATAAAAGTCACTCTTAAGTCCTGGTAGCATTGCGTTTAAAAGCTCTTTTATTATTTAGGGGAAACTTTCCTCAGATAATTTGCATTATATTTTATATTAACCTTATGAAACCATCATGAAAACCTTTGTTTCTTTGATCCCAACAGCATCATTATTACTCAGAAAGTACCATGGAGGTCATGTGGTTATCCGCCTGTCGCTCGGTGGCGCTACCAACAGACCGTTTTACCGTATCGTGGCTGCGTACAACAAAAGGGCACGAGATGGTAAATACATCGAGCAGCTGGGATCGTACGACCCTCTCCCCAACATCTACAACGAGAAACTCGTCAGCTTCAACTATGACCGAATCAAGTACTGGATAGGATGTGGCGCTCATCCGAGTAAACCTGTGGCAAAACTTTTGGGTCAGTGCATCGACATCAGTGCATCCTGCTCAGTCTCCTCGGAAATGACGAGGTTTAAAGACGTGTTTGCTTCTTCCTTTATTTCAGGACTAGCTGGATTTTTTCCATTGCATCCGATGACGATAACGGAGGCGGAGCGCCGGAAAGCGGCGGCGGTGGTGGCGGCTTCGAAAAAGGAAGAAACAAACGAGGATAAAGATGACGACGAAGAAAAGCAGGCGGAGCAGTAGCTCTTCTTCTCTTCTTGAAAAACGATCTTTCTTTTACGTCGTCATTTAAAAGGACGGCTTACACTCGCTTGATATAACGAGATTCCTCCTGATTGTCTGTTTTTTTTATTTTTATTTTTATTTTTTATAAAAGTATGAAAGCAGTACAGTGCTACTAATGTGTATTTAATGACAAATAAAAAATTTTTTTGTGGTAAAGATACATTTTTTTGGGGGGGTTTGTGTACCACATTTTCGTTGTGTATTAATTGTGAGCCACTGCAGTATAATACGGACAAAGTAATATGGTCGTGTTTTGTATAAGTTGTATAGTTGTAAATGTTTGTCCCGAATGAAAATGTGATTTCACCAAAAGTCCATCCTACAGAACCAAATCTTCCACATGACCGACTCCAAATATCCACAAACAGAACCTCTCCATGATAAAATACCTGCGTTAGAAAGGGTTCCAGGTTCACGAGGTTGGAAAACGAGGAACTTCCACTTATTGTACTAAATTTAAAGGGGGTTGTGGCTCTGGGTGTTTCCTTATGATCCATATTCAGTACCAGAACCTTCTTCATACTTACCAAACCCAGAATGATTACCCCAGTCATATAACACTAAACCAATCAGAAGCCTCACAGCAGACACGACTCAGCGTGAATAGAACTCGTCTGTCGTTCGGAGGCGGCGAGTATGACGGTGCTGATCGGTGGCGAGTCGGATTTGTTTAGTGTTTGGATGTTCTGGAGGTTTGGAAGTGGACCTTCAGAACCCAGTTCGGTAACTGTAATTACTATTTTTTCCAAAGTCACTTTAACTGAATAGCGACAAACCAAGTGATGAAACTCGGTCCATTTTCAGGCTGCAATCTGTTTTATTTCTCATTTTAAACCCGATTCACTTCCCTTTATAAATATATTAGTATCTCAGTGTCTCATGTTTCATATTTAATCTGTATTAAACTGGAGTGGCTCATGTTATCCCCCTGATATACGGTGCAGGGAGAAATAATCCTCAGTTTATCCATCCACCTGTCTGGGTGTTACCATTTTAATTCCGGCCCAGAACTCGGAGACCACTTAAAACGTCTCCATTAAACTGGGCAGTGGACTTGTGCCTTGTGATGTTTTGGGATTTCTGTAATTTATGTTTTCTTCACGTTTCTGCTGCAGCCCATTTGTAATAGTGTGGCTGGTGTTGGTTTCCTGTTCAGAACTTGAAAACAATTTCACATTTCTTGATGAATTTTGGCAGTTATTTAAATCAGGCAGTAGAATTGTGAATTTGAATGTTTTTGAGATTTCTGCAGTTAAATGTTTTTGTTTCTGTGGCACCCAATTTAGCATGCAAGGGGGGGAGGGGGGTTCCCTTTCCAGAGCAGAACGTGAACTTCATTTATGACTTCTCGGGGATGGGATACGTCATCTTGTATAATAACCTTTTAATTTGTTTCCATTGCATGTACATATCTAAATATTCTATAGAAAGCTTTTCATCTCCACATTTACAATGCAACTGAACTCCGGTTGCAGGTTTAGGGGATCACGTCTCTCCTGAAAAGTTTAATGAGATGTTGATATTAAAGAAAGTCCAGTAGCTGGTTTGTTGTTTAACAAAAATAAATGAACAGTTACCAGGAAATATCCGTATCACTGTCATTAATCAATATTCAGATCGATATCAAAACAGCAAACAGAGGTGTGTGTGTGTGTGTGTGTGTGTGTGTGTGTGTGTGTGTGTGTGGTATGTGGTGTGTTTTTGTGTGTGTGTGTGTGTGTGTGTGAGATCACAGGATCATGTACTGCTGCTCTGTTTACCGAACGCAGTCATTTGTAATCTCTGATTGAATGTGTTTACAGATGAGAAGTGTCATTGTGCCATAGAGTAACTGCTGCAGGACTGTATAAAGCTCGGGTTTCCTCATGTTACGCTTCGATTTTATGACTGAATCAGTGAACTGCAGCTTCCTTAATTTCATGCACATTTCATCTGAAGCCATAAAAGCAGCAACGTGGGGCGAGGTTTCCTCAATTCTCCGCTTGTGACCTACAACGTTGTTGCACCTTCAAGTGTTCAGACATCAACCAGTACAGTATTGTCAAGTTTAATTAAAATTTAAAGGTGATTTTTTTTTTTTTTTTTTTTTTTAATTCATGCAAGAACAGACCTGTCAGGTGATATTTCAGGCCTTGCAAAATTTTCTATTGGTTCGTCTCTATGCATGTGCATTTCTTGTCAGATAAGGTCCATACCATGTGGTGGACATCTCTGTGTGCGTGCGAGACTTGGAACGGACTGCACTGGATGTATGGTTGTGGTACACTGTGTGTGCAATTTGTTCAGAACACTTGCGCTTCCCATCTTGTACTTGCCAGGTCACATCCGTTGAGGTCCGATGGACCTGACTCATGGCTGGACAACTATCTGATGAGCAATGTTTGAACTGTTGGTGTGGCAAATACGGATCCCATATTCAGTGGATGGTTACTGACAAGTAGCACACGAGAACTGTTGAATAGCGGACGCGTAACGGGGGCGACTTCAGGATAAGTACAGTGGAACTCCCATATGTGTAACAGGTCTTCACCAAGTCTGAAATGGACAGTGACATACTGTACATCCTCAGAGAGTCTAGAGCAGTGACAGAGGCCACTTTTACCAGATCATTTTCATCCACAGAGTTTCCATCCGTCCGAGGTCCGTTTACGCTCTATGGCAAAATGTGACTGTTATCTGAGGCGTAATTTTCAACGTAACTGTTGATACAGGATTATTTGAAAGATAAATGTCTCCTGCTTTGCTTTGAAATCCTTTATTTCTAATAAAGCTTCTGCGTGAGCTCAGAAGAAATTCCTCGGGGTTCTCTGGTTTCTTTCCAGCTTCACTGCCAGTTGGGAGGTTTATGGTTCTAAACTCGTTGGAAATGAGTGCGAAAAAAATCCAGATCTGCCTCAGTATACTTCGAGTACATTCCTATTGAAGAGGAAAGAATGAACATAATTTGTCTATCAATAAACTGATGGAAAAAAGTTAGCTTCTGAGCATCGTGTTTCAAAAGGAAGCTGGAATATTATTATCGCGGTTTATTTATTAACTCTTTGACTCAGTTGTGTCTGACCGGTGTCAGAATGCTGCACCATCATTCGGGTTCCTCCCGGTTTACTTAAGGTGTGACCGGAGCCTTTTTTAATGACTTGATAGCATACAGAACATACGGTACTCATCACTTCATTATCTGGTGGACTGGAAAGATATGAACACTTTTATTCTTTCCAAAACCTGATGGTACAAATGCAGAGAAAAAAGACAGGACTTCATTTTTATTTTTATTTGTATAAACAAGTAAATTTTATGAGAATGGAAAACGTTGTCGGACTAATTTGGGGACGCAAACCATCCTTCCATCCTGCAGTCATATTTCCTTTATTACTTCTGATATCAGCAGCAACACTGAATGGTAAGTTTAACCTCAAGTTCTAACAAATATAAAATTTTGTGGGCTTTTTTTTTTTTTTTACCATGCCTGAGGCGTTTTCTGAGATTTTGACCGTTGTTTTAAAACAATTAAAATAAATTTAAAAATAAATAAAACTAGATCCGGTGAAAATTTTCTGGGTGGAGCCACTGAAGGGAAACCAGGAATTATTTCATTCCGGCCTTAAGGATAGTTTCTAGTTTTGCTGATTCATGGGGAATTTCAGAGTTTGGCATTATTTTTAATCAAAAATGTTTTTGTTTACCATGAATATGCTGAAGGCTGTGCTGTAATGATATACAGTCATAAATATTCCAAATACAAAAAAATAGGGCTATTTGCCTGACACTTACTGACTATATAGCGCACCATTCTGTAAAAGTGAGGTATTTATAATCGTATTATCTGCTGGATGCACATGAGCACAGATTTCCCTTTGAGTCAACTTCCTCTTATTGTTTCATCCACATGCTGTAATCTCTGATGTGCTCGATACAGACACATGTATAAATTTATATAGTACTGTGAAAAAATTAAGGGACCGCTAAATAAATGCTTCCAAGATGCTTTCAAAAACGATAAACTAAAACATTTTTCTGAGAAAATATAAATATTATAAAGAACAGGATTCATTCATTTTCTAAGCCATTTAACCCAATTAAGCTTGTGGGGATGCTGGAGCTAATCTCAAATAACTCTGAGTGAGGGCAGGACCACCTTGGACAGCTCGCCAGGCCATCGCAGAACCAACACACCCACAACCATTCACACTCACACTCATACCGAGGGGCTATTTAGAACCAACCAGTCAGGCGTCTGTGCATGTTTTTGGACTGTGAGAGGAAACTGAAGTCCACCAACAAAATTCAAGCAACCCCTCCCCCCCCCCCCCTCCAGGAGGGGGGAAGGCATGCAAAACTCCACAAATACACCCCTGAGCCCGGGAATGGAACCCAGGACTGCTTGCTGGAAGGCAGGTGTGCGAAAGTCTGAGTGAAAGATACAACTTGAACACTGCAGTCTGATTAGTTCACTCTATCAGGATAATGATATTCAAAATGAGGGATGGACAAACCACTGTGCCACCGTGCTGCCAATATATAATCCCATCTGGAATTTATACAGAATTGTAAAGATGCTTTTTGGCCATTGTTAAAAGTGCTATAAAATTTGAAGGAAAATTTGAAACTTTAATTAGTTTTTCATCAATAAAAATGTTGGGATGCTGGTATTTAAATATTTTAATATTAATGGCGACATAGATGGTGTAGTGGGAAACAGAGCAAGTAGGTCCAGGGTTCGAGCATTTCTTTGTGGAGTGTGTATGTTCTCCCCATGCTTGAGTGGGTTTTCTCCATGTTCACCAGTTTTCTTCTACAATCCAAATACATACATATTAGTTTAAATGGCTGTTCCCAGTTGCCCCTTGATGCAAGTATGAACAGTCATGTGTATGTTATAGCCCTGCAGTAGTCTGACAAGCTGTTCAGGTTGTACCCCACCTTCACCTAGTGTTGACTAAAGAAGGCTCCAGCCTCCCTGTGACCCGATCAAGCAGTTTGGCAAATGAGTGCTTACTACTTGAGGACAGTGTGATCTGATCAGTACGTTATGTCAGGATAATTCATGTTCAAAATGATGTAGCAAAATCTCACGATTTCCCAATTTTCAACTTTTTCTGAACCCTAAAAATTCAACATAAAAAGAAAGCTACACAATATGGTGTTCACATTTTCTAAGGTTCAAAAAAGCAAATTTTCTTAAGCACTATATCTTTTATTAGGCTCACTGAGCCCATCCCAGCTTACTCTGACAAATGGTGAGTTCAATCCTGAATAGCTTGCCAGATCATCGTAAAAGTCATAACAATCTGATGTGTAAAAGAAAGATAATAAAAATTCCCTTGAGTTACATTTGGATGAGAAACCACTCCATAAAAAATTGTAGTTATTGACATGTTTTACAGAAGGCAAATCGGCCAAGATCACACTGTCCTCTTCAGTTACAGATGCTGATTCAACAACGTCCAACAATATCAGAAGTCTTCCATCAGTCATCACTGAATCTGAGAAATCTGCTTCGACAAACTTGGGACACAACACAGCAAGTAAAATAACACAATCTTCTGAATTCTCATCAGCACCAGCATCATTTCCAACCTCAGCTTCAATTTCAACAACTCAACACAACTTCACAACAATTCAAGAAATGTTCCCGGAAATTTCAAGTGAAACAATCACATCGACATTACAAAAATTCAGGAAAACATCTACCATATTTTCAAATGAAGGTCCAGATTCAACATCAACAACTCAATCTACAACAACTTTAACATCACTTGCCTCAACAATTACTTCAAGCACTAATGAATACAAACAAAAAAACATGACTGAAATTACAGAACTGTCAGCAGAAACAAATCCTCAATATCCAAGATCTGTGTTCACAGGTGTAAGTAGACCTTCACTTCCTGCAACAAAATTTCAATCCACTTCAGTAAAGTCTACAGTGTCAGAAACCAATTTCCAGGAAGTTCTAACCAGTTCAACAACAAAAGATTCACCACAATCTCCCTTGTTTTCCGATTCCTTAACAACTCTTCAATCAGTTTCCAGTGAATCTTCCGATACAACTTCAGTGGAGCCCACATCAAGTAACATGCCTGCACCACTTTCACAACCTACAAAACCACCTGACAAAACAAGTCAGCAATCATCAATATTTCAAACAACTCAATACAACCTCAGGCCCACTGACACAAGAAGTGTGACTGAAACATTTCCGACAGCTGAATTCTCCACTCGAGTATCGACTGGATTCCCAACGGAAGACACATATTCACCATCAACACCCCAATCAAGAACAACTTTAACATTTCTTACCTCACAAGCAACTGCCATTTCAAGTACAAGCACGGATGAGTACACCTCAGCAGACATGATCAGACCATCTACTGTGTCTTCCGAAGTACCAAGAAGAACAACCCAAAGGGTCTCAGAAACTGCTTCGACAGACATTACACCTCCTGTCATTCCAACAATATCATTCTCAACAGTTACGACACCAGCAACAGAGAGTCTAATCAAGACAGCTCAAATGGTTTCTTCAACTCCCAAGACACCTCAGGCCACAGTGTTCTCTTCAACCGAACAAGTACATGTAACGACATCGACCACCTTAACAACTCTTCCATCAGTCTCTCGTGATACTTCCGAAAAAACTTCAGTGGTAGGAACATCAAGGAACATGCCTGCACCATCTTCACAACCTTCATCACCACCTGACCAAACAAATCAGCAAACCCTAGAGCCGACATACACTGGAAGTGTGACTGAAACCTTTCCTACAACAGCAATCTCCTCTCAAGTATCTACTGGATTCCCGACTGAAGACACACATTCACCATCAAGACCCCAATCAAGAACAACTTTCACAACTCTTAGCTCTGAAGGAACTGCCATTTCAAGTACAAGTACGAATGAGTACACCTCAGTAGAAATGACAGGACCATCCAGTGTGTCTTCTGAAGTATCAACAAGCACAACCCAAACGGTCTCAGAAGCTGATTCGACAGACATCACAGCTCCTGTCATTCCAACAATATCATTCTCAACAGTTACGACACCAGCAACAGAGATTCTAATCAAGACAACTCAAATGGTTTCTTCAACTCCCAACTCACCTCAGGCCACAGTGTTCTCCTCAACTGAACAAGTACATGTAACACCATCGACCACCTTAACAACTCTTCCATCAGTCTCGAGTGAATCTTCCGAAACATCTTCAGTGGTACGAACATCAAGTCATATACCTGCACCATCTTCACAAACTTCCTCACCACCTGACGAAAAAAGTCAGCAAACCCTAAATCCGACATACACTGGAAGTATGACTAAAACATTTCCTACAACAGCAATCTCCTCTCAAGTATCTCCTGAACTCCCAACTGAAGACACACATTCACCATCACCACCCCACACAAGAACAACATTAGCATCTCTTACCTCTGAAGGAACTGCCATTTCAAGTACAAGCATGAATGAAAACACCTCAGCAGACATGACCGGACCATCCACTGTGTCTTCTGAAGTATCAACAATTATGAGCCAAACAGTCTCAGAATCTGCTTCGACAAACATCACAGCTCCTGTCATTCCAACGACATCATTCTCAACAGATTCGTCAACAGCAACAGAGAGTCCATTCCAACCCATTCCAATAGTTTCTTCAACTGCCAAGTCACTTGAAGCCACAATCTTCTCTTCAACTGAACAAGTACATGTAACACCATCGTCCACCTTAACAACTCTTCCATCAGTCTCTCATGAATCTTCCGAAAGAACTTCAGTGGTAGGAACATCAAGTAACATGCCTGCGCCATCTTCGCAACCTTCATCACCACCTGACCAAACAAGTCAGCAAACCCTAGAGCCGACATACACTGGAAGTGTGACTGAAACATTTCCTACAACAGCAATCTCCTCTCAAGTATCAACAGGATTCCCAACTGAAGACACACATTCACCATCAACACCCCAATCAAGAACAACTTTCACATCTCTTACCTCTGAAAGAACTGCTATTTCAAGTACAAGTACGAATGAGTACACCTCAGCACACATGATCAGACCATCCACTGTGTCTTCTGAAGTATCAACAATCATGAGTCAAATAGTCTCAGAATCTGCTTCTACAGACATCACAGCTCCTGCCATTCCAACAACATCATTCTCAACAGTTTCCTCAACAGCAACAGAGAGTCCAATCCCCACCATTCCAAAAGTTTCTTCAACTGCTGAGTCACCTGACACAACAATCTTCTCTTCAACTGAACAAGTAAATGTAACACCATCGATTACCTTAACAACTCGTCCATCAGTCTCTAGTGAATCTTCCGACACAACGTCAGTGGTTGGAACATCAAGTAACATGCTTGCGACATCTTCACAACCTTCTGCAACACCTGACAAAACAAGTCAGCAAACACTAGAGCCGACTTACACTGGAAGTGTGACTGAAACATTTCCTACAACAGCAATCTCCACTCAAGAATCTCCTGGATTCCCAACTGAAGACACACATTCACCATCAACACCCCAATCAAGAACAACTTTCACATCTCTTACCTCTGAAAGAACTGCTATTTCAAGTACAAGTACGAATGAGTACACCTCAGCACACATGATCAGACCATCCACTGTGTCTTCTGAAGTATCAACAAGCATGAGCCAAACGGTCTCAGAATCTGCTTTGACAGACATCACAGCTCCTGCCATTCCAACAACATCATTCTCAACAGTTTCCTCAACAGCAACAGAGAGTCCAATCCCCACCATTCCAATAGTTTCTTCAACTGCCGAGTCACCTGAGGCCACAATCTTCTCTTCAACTGAACAAGTACACGTAACACCATCGATTACCATAACAACTCGTCCATCAGTCTCTAGTGAATCTTCCGACACAACGTCAGTGGTCGGAACATCAAGTAACATGCTTGCGACATCTTCACAACCTTCTGCAACACCTGACAAAACAAGTCAGCAAACACTAGAGCCGACTTACACTGGACGTGTGACTGAAACATTTCCTCCAACAGCAATCTCCACTCAAGAATCTCCTGGATTCCCAACTGAAGACACACATTCACCATCAACACCCCAATCTCGAGCAACTTTAACATCTCTGACCTCTGATGGAACTGCCATTTCAAGTACAAGTATGAATGAGTACACCTCAGTAGAAATGACCGGACCATCCACTGTGTCTTCTGAAGTATCAACAAGCACAACCCAAACGGTCTCAGAAACTGCTTCGACAGACATCACAGCTCCTGTCATTCCAACAATATCATTCTCAACAGTTTCGACACCAGCAACAGAGAGTCTAATCAAGACAACTCCAATAGTTTCTTCAACTCCCAACTCACCTCAGACCACAGTGTTCTCTTCAACTGAACAAGTCCATGTAACACCATCGACCACCTTAACAACTCTTCCATCAGTCTCTAGTGAATCTTCCAAAACATCTTTAGTGGTACGAACATCAAGTCATATGCCTGCACCATCTTCACAACCTTCCTCACCACCTGACCAAACAAGACAGCAAACCCGAGAGCCGACATACACTGGAAGTGTGACTGAAACCTTTCCTATAACAGCAATCTCCTCTCAAGTATCTACTGGATTCCCAACTGAAGACACACATTCACCATCAACACCGCAATCAAGAACAACTTTCACATCTCTTACTTCTGAAGGAACTGCTATTTCAAGTACAAGTACGAATGAGTACAGCTCAGCACACATGACCAGACCATCCACTGTGTCTTCTGAAGTATCAACAAGTATGAGCCAAACGGTCTCAGAATCTGCTTCGTCAGACATCACTGCTCCTGTCATTCCAACGACATCATTCTCAACAGTTTCTTCAACAGCAACAAAGAGTCCAGTCCAAACCATTCCAATAGTTTCTTCAACTGCTGAGTCACCTGACGCCACAATCTTCTCTTCAACTGAACAAGTACATGTAACACCATCGATTACCTTAACAACTCGTCCATCAGTCTCTAGTGAATCTTCCGACACAACGTCAGTGGTCGGAACATCAAGTAACATGCTTGCGACATCTTCACAACCTTCTGCAACACCTGACAAAACAAGTCAGCAAACACTAGAGCCGACTTACACTGGAAGTGTGACTGAAACATTTCCTACAACAGCAATCTCCACTCAAGAATCTCCTGGATTCCCAACTGAAGGCACACATTCACCATCAACACCCCAATCAAGAACAACTTTCACATCTCTTACCTCTGAAAGAACTGCTATTTCAAGTACAAGTACGAATGAGTACACCTCAGCACACATGATCAGACCATCCACTGTGTCTTCTGAAGTATCAACAAGCATGAGCCAAACGGTCTCAGAATCTGCTTTGACAGACATCACAGCTCCTGCCATTCCAACAACATCATTCTCAACAGTTTCCTCAACAGCAACAGAGAGTCCAATCCCCACCATTCCAATAGTTTCTTCAACTGCCGAGTCACCTGAGGCCACAATCTTCCCTTCAACTGAACAAGTACATGTAACACCATCGATTACCTTAACAACTCGTCCATCAGTCTCTAGTGAATCTTCCGACACAACGTCAGTGGTCGGAACATCAAGTAACATGCTTGCGACATCTTCACAACCTTCTGCAACACCTGACAAAACAAGTCAGCAAACACTAGAGCCAACTTACACTGGAAGTGTGACTGAAACATTTCCTCCAACAGCAATCTCCACTCAAGAATCTCCTGGATTCCCAACTGAAGGCACACATTCACCATCAACACCACAATCTCGAACAACTTTAACATCTCTAACCTCTGAAGGAACTGCCATTTCAATTACAAGTATGAATGAGTACACCTCCATAGAAATGACCGGACCATCCACTGTGTCTTCTGAAGTATCAACAAGCACAACCCAAACGGTCTCAGAAACTGCTTCGACAGACATCACAGCTCATGTCATTCCAACAATATCATTCTCAACAGTTTCGACACCAGCAACAGAGAGTCTAATCAAGACAACTCCAATAGTTTCTTCAACTCCCAACTCACCTCAGACCACAGTGTTCTCTTCAACTGAACAAGTCCATGTAACACCATCGACCACCTTAACAACTCTTCCATCAGTCTCTAGTAAATCTTCCAAAACATCTTCAGTGGTACGAACATCAAGTCATATGCCTGCACCATCTTCACAACCTTCCTCACCACCTGACCAAACAAGTCAGCAAACCCGAGAGCCGACATACACTGGAAGTATGACAAAAACATTTCCTACAACAGCAATCTCCTCTCAAGAATCTCCTGAACTCCCAACTGAAGACACACATTCACCATCACCACCCCACACAAGAACAACATTAGCATCTCTTACCTCTGAAGGAACTGCAATTTCAAGTACAAGCATGAATGAAAACACCTCAGCAGACATGACCAGACCATCCACTGTGTCTTCTGAAGTATCAACAAGCATGAGCCAAAAAGTCTCAGAATCTGCTTCGACAAACATCACAGCTCCTGTCATTCCAACGACATCATTCTCAACAGATTCGTCAACAGCAACAGAGAGTCCAATCCAAACCATTCCAATAGTTTCTTCAACTGCCGAGTCACTTGAAGCCACAATCTTCTCTTCAACTGAACAAGTACATGTAAAACCATCGTCCACCTTAACAACTCATCCATCAGTCTCTCATGAATCTTCCGAAACAACTTCAGTGGTAGGAACATCAAGTAACATGCCTGCGCCATCTTCACAACCTTCTGCAACACCTGACAAAACAAGTCAGCAAACACTAGAGCCGACTTACACTGGAAGTGTGACTGAAACATTTCCTACAACAGCAATCTCCACTGAAGAATCTCCTGGATTCCCAACTGAAGACACACATTCACCATCAACACCCCAATCAAGAACAACCTTCACATCTATTACCTCTGAAAGAACTGCTATTTCAAGTACAAGTACGAATGAGTACACCTCAGCACACATGATCAGACCATCCACTGTGTCTTCTGAAGTATCAACAAGCATGAGCCAAACGGTCTCAGAATCTGCTTCGTCAGACATCACCGTTCCTGTCATTCCAACGACATCATTCTCAACAGTTTCGTCAACAGCAACAGAGAGTCCAGTCCAAACCATTCCAATAGTTTCTTCAACTGCCGCCTCACCTGAGGCCACAATGCTCTCTTCAACTGAACAAGTCCATGTAAGACCATCGACCACCTTAACAACTCTTCCATCAGTCTCTCGTGAATCTTCCAAAACATCTTCAGTGGTACGAACATCAAGTCATATGCCTGCACCATCTTCACAACCTTCCTCACCACCTGACCAAACAAGTCAGCAAACCCGAGAGCCGACATACACTGGAAGTGTGAATGAAACATTTCCTACAACAGCAATCTCCACTCAAGAATCTCCTGGATTCCCAACTGAAGACACACATTCACCATCAACACCCCAATCAAGAACAATTTTCACATCTCTTACTTCTGAAGGAACTGCTATTTCAAGTACAAGTACGAATGAGTACACCTCAGCACACATGATCAGACCATCCACTGTGTCTTCTGAAGTATCAACAAGCATGAGCCAAACGGTCTCAGAATCTGCTTCGACAGACATCACAGCTCCTGCCATTCCAACGACATCATTCTCAACAGTTTCCTCAACAGCAACAGAGAGTCCAATCCCCACCATTCCAATAGTTTCTTCAACTGCTGAGTCACCTGACGCCACAATCTTCTCTTCAACTGAACAAGTACATGTAACACCATCGATTACTTTAACAACTCGTCCATCAGTCGCTAGTGAATCTTCCGACACAATGTCAGTGGTCGGAACGTCAAGTAACATGCTTGCGACATCTTCACAACCTTCTGCAACACCTGACAAAACAAGTCAGCAAACACTAGAGCCTACTTACACTGGAAGTGTGACTGAAACATTTCCTCCAACAGCAATCTCCACTCATGAATCTCCTGGATTCCCAACTGAAGACACACATTCACCATCAACACCCCAATCTCGAACAACTTTAACATCTCTAACCTCTGAAGGAACTGCTATTTCAAGTACAAGTACGAATGAGTACACCTCAGCACACATGATCAGACCATCCACTGTGTCTTCTGAAGTATCAACAAGCATGAGCCAAACGGTCTCAGAATCTGCTTTGACAGACATCACAGCTCCTGCCATTCCAACAACATCATTCTCAACAGTTTCCTCAACAGCAACAGAGAGTCCAATCCCCACCATTCCAATAGTTTCTTCAACTGCCGAGTCACCTGAGGCCACAATCTTCTCTTCAACTGAACAAGTACATGTAACACCATCGATTACCATAACAACTCGTCCATCAGTCTCTAGTGAATCTTCCGACACAACGTCAGTGGTTGGAACATCAAGTAACATGCTTGCGACATCTTCACAACCTTCTGCAACACCTGACAAAACAAGTCAGCAAACACTAGAGCCGACTTACACTGGAAGTGTGACTGAAACATTTCCTCCAACAGCAATCTCCACTCAAGAATCTCCTGGATTCCCAACTGAAGACACACATTCACCATCAACACCCCAATCTCGAGCAACTTTAACATCTCTGACTTCCGATGGAACTGCCATTTCAAGTACAAGTATGAATGAGTACACCTCAGTAGAAATGACCGGACCATCCACTGTGTCTTCTGAAGTATCAACAAGCACAACCCAAACGGTCTCAGAATCTGCTTTGACAGACATCACAGCTCCTGCCATTCCAACAACATCATTCTCAACAGTTTCCTCAACAGCAACAGAGAGTCCAATCCCCACCATTCCAATAGTTTCTTCAACTGCCGAGTCACCTGAGGCCACAATCTTCCCTTCAACTGAACAAGTACATGTAACACCATCGATTACCTTAACAACTCGTCCATCAGTCTCTAGTGAATCTTCCGACACAACGTCAGTGGTCGGAACATCAAGTAACATGCTTGCGACATCTTCACAACCTTCTGCAACACCTGACAAAACAAGTCAGCAAACACTAGAGCCAACTTACACTGGAAGTGTGACTGAAACATTTCCTCCAACAGCAATCTCCACTCAAGAATCTCCTGGATTCCCAACTGAAGGCACACATTCACCATCAACACCACAATCTCGAACAACTTTAACATCTCTAACCTCTGAAGGAACTGCCATTTCAATTACAAGTATGAATGAGTACACCTCCATAGAAATGACCGGACCATCCACTGTGTCTTCTGAAGTATCAACAAGCACAACCCAAACGGTCTCAGAAACTGCTTCGACAGACATCACAGCTCATGTCATTCCAACAATATCATTCTCAACAGTTTCGACACCAGCAACAGAGAGTCTAATCAAGACAACTCCAATAGTTTCTTCAACTCCCAACTCACCTCAGACCACAGTGTTCTCTTCAACTGAACAAGTCCATGTAACACCATCGACCACCTTAACAACTCTTCCATCAGTCTCTAGTAAATCTTCCAAAACATCTTCAGTGGTACGAACATCAAGTCATATGCCTGCACCATCTTCACAACCTTCCTCACCACCTGACCAAACAAGTCAGCAAACCCGAGAGCCGACATACACTGGAAGTATGACAAAACATTTCCTACAACAGCAATCTCCTCTCAAGAATCTCCTGAACTCCCAACTGAAGACACACATTCACCATCACCACCCCACACAAGAACAACATTAGCATCTCTTACCTCTGGAAGGAACTGCAATTTCAAGTACAAGCATGAATGAAAACACCTCAGCAGACATGACCAGACCATCCACTGTGTCTTCTGAAGTATCAACAAGCATGAGCCAAAAAGTCTCAGAATCTGCTTCGACAAACATCACAGCTCCTGTCATTCCAACGACATCATTCTCAACAGATTCGTCAACAGCAACAGAGAGTCCAATCCAAACCATTCCAATAGTTTCTTCAACTGCCGAGTCACTTGAAGCCACAATCTTCTCTTCAACTGAACAAGTACATGTAAAACCATCGTCCACCTTAACAACTCATCCATCAGTCTCTCATGAATCTTCCGAAACAACTTCAGTGGTAGGAACATCAAGTAACATGCCTGCGCCATCTTCACAACCTTCTGCAACACCTGACAAAACAAGTCAGCAAACACTAGAGCCGACTTACACTGGAAGTGTGACTGAAACATTTCCTACAACAGCAATCTCCACTGAAGAATCTCCTGGATTCCCAACTGAAGACACACATTCACCATCAACACCCCAATCAAGAACAACCTTCACATCTATTACCTCTGAAAGAACTGCTATTTCAAGTACAAGTACGAATGAGTACACCTCAGCACACATGATCAGACCATCCACTGTGTCTTCTGAAGTATCAACAAGCACAACCCAAACGGTCTCAGAATCTGCTTCGTCAGACATCACCGTTCCTGCCATTCCAACAACATCATTCTCAACAGTTTCGTCAACAGCAACAGAGAGTCTAATCAAAACAACTCCAATATTTTCTTCAACTCCCAACTCACCTCAGACCACAGTGTTCTCTTCAACTGAACAAGTCCATGTAACACCATCGACCACCTTAACAACTCTTCCATCAGTCTCTAGTGAATCTTCCAAAACATCTTCAGTGGGACGAACATCAAGTCATATGCCTGCACCATCTTCACAACCTTCCTCACCACCTGACCAAACAAGTCAGCAAACCCGAGAGCCGACATACACTGGAAGTGTGACTGAAACCTTTCCTATAACAGCAATCTCCTCTCAAGTATCTACTGGATTCCCAACTGAAGACACACATTCACCATCAACACCGCAATCAAGAACAACTTTCACATCTCTTACTTCTGAAGGAACTGCTATTTCAAGTACAAGTACGAATGAGTACAGCTCAGCACACATGACCAGACCATC
Source organism: Plotosus lineatus (assembly GCA_024760905.1). NCBI lineage: Eukaryota > Metazoa > Chordata > Actinopteri > Siluriformes > Plotosidae > Plotosus > Plotosus lineatus. The sequence continues at coordinate 2,395,940 of CM045732.1, forward strand.
CACTGTGTCTTCTGAAGTATCAACAAGCATGAGCCAAACGGTCTCAGAATCTGCTTCGTCAGACATCACTGCTCCTGTCATTCCAACGACATCATTCTCAACAGTTTCTTCAACAGCAACAAAGAGTCCAGTCCAAACCATTCCAATAGTTTCTTCAACTGCTGAGTCACCTGACGCCACAATCTTCTCTTCAACTGAACAAGTACATGTAACACCATCGATTACCTTAACAACTCGTCCATCAGTCTCTAGTGAATCTTCCGACACAACGTCAGTGGTCGGAACATCAAGTAACATGCTTGCGCCATCTTCACAACCTTCTGCAACACCTGACAAAACAAGTCAGCAAACACTAGAGCCGACATACACTGGAAGTGTGACTGAAACATTTCCTACAACAGCAATCTCCACTCAAGAATCTCCTGGATTCCCAACTGAAGACACACATTCACCATCAACACCCCAATCAAGAACAACTTTCACATCTCTTACCTCTGAAAGAACTGCTATTTCAAGTACAAGTACGAATGAGTACACCTCAGCACACATGATCAGACCATCCACTGTGTCTTCTGAAGTATCAACAAGCATGAGCCAAACGGTCTCAGAATCTGCTTCGACAGACATCACAGCTCCTGCCATTCCAACAACATCATTCTCAACAGTTTCCTCAACAGCAACAGAGAGTCCAATCCCCACCATTCCAATAGTTTCTTCAACTGCCGAGTCACCTGAGGCCACAATCTTCTCTTCAACTGAACAAGTACATGTAACACCATCGATTACCTTAACAACTCGTCCATCAGTCTCTAGTGAATCTTCCGACACAACGTCAGTGGTCGGAACATCAAGTAACATGCTTGCGACATCTTCACAACCTTCTGCAACACCTGACAAAACAAGTCAGCAAACACTAGAGCCAACTTACACTGGAAGTGTGACTGAAACATTTCCTCCAACAGCAATCTCCACTCAAGAATCTCCTGGATTCCCAACTGAAGGCACACATTCACCATCAACACCACAATCTCGAACAACTTTAACATCTCTAACCTCTGAAGGAACTGCCATTTCAATTACAAGTATGAATGAGTACACCTCCGTAGAAATGACCGGACCATCCACTGTGTCTTCTGAAGTATCAACAAGCACAACCCAAACGGTCTCAGAAACTGCTTCGACAGACATCACAGCTCCTGTCATTCCAACGACATCATTCTCAACAGTTTCGACACCAGCAACAGAGAGTCTAATCAAGACAACTCCAATAGTTTCTTCAACTCCCAACTCACCTCAGACCACAGTGTTCTCTTCAACTGAACAAGTCCATGTAACACCATCGACCACCTTAACAACTCTTCCATCAGTCTCTAGTGAATCTTCCAAAACATCTTCAGTGGTACGAACATCAAGTCATATGCCTGCACCATCTTCACAACCTTCCTCAGCACCTGACCAAACAAGTCAGCAAACCCGAGAGCCGACATACACTGGAAGTGTGAATGAAACATTTCCTACAACAGCAATCTCCACTCAAGAATCTCCTGGATTCCCAACTGAAGACACACATTCACCATCAACACCCCAATCAAGAACAACTTTCACATCTCTTACTTCTGAAGGAACTGCTATTTCAAGTACAAGTACGAATGAGTACACCTCAGCACACATGATCAGACCATCCACTGTGTCTTCTGAAGTATCAACAAGCATGAGCCAAACGGTCTCAGAATCTGCTTCGACAGACATCACAGCTCCTGCCATTCCAACAACATCATTCTCAACAGTTTCCTCAACAGCAACAGAGAGTCCAATCCCCACCATTCCAATAGTTTCTTCAACTGCTGAGTCACCTGACGCCACAATCTTCTCTTCAACTGAACAAGTACATGTAACACCATCGATTACTTTAACAACTCGTCCATCAGTCTCTAGTGAATCTTCCGACACAACGTCAGTGGTCGGAACGTCAAGTAACATGCTTGCGACATCTTCACAACCTTCTGCAACACCTGACAAAACAAGTCAGCAAACACTAGAGCCTACTTACACTGGAAGTGTGACTGAAACATTTCCTCCAACAGCAATCTCCACTCATGAATCTCCTGGATTCCCAACTGAAGACACACATTCACCATCAACACCCCAATCAAGAACAACTTTCACATCTCTAACCTCTGAAGGAACTGCTATTTCAAGTACAAGTACGAATGAGTACACCTCAGCACACATGATCAGACCATCCACTGTGTCTTCTGAAGTATCAACAAGCATGAGCCAAACGGTCTCAGAATCTGCTTCGACAGACATCACAGCTCCTGCCATTCCAACAACATCATTCTCAACAGTTTCCTCAACAGCAACAGAGAGTCCAATCCCCACCATTCCAATAGTTTCTTCAACTGCCGAGTCACCTGAGGCCACAATCTTCTCTTCAACTGAACAAGTACATGTAACACCATCGATTACCTTAACAACTCGTCCATCAGTCTCTAGTGAATCTTCCGACACAACGTCAGTTGTCGGAACATCAAGTAACATGCTTGCGACATCTTCACAACCTTCTGCAACACCTGACAAAACAAGTCAGCAAACACTAGAGCCAACTTACACTGGAAGTGTGACTGAAACATTTCCTCCAACAGCAATCTCCACTCAAGAATCTCCTGGATTCCCAACTGAAGACACACATTCACCATCAACACCCCAATCTCGAGCAACTTTAACATCTCTGACCTCTGATGGAACTGCCATTTCAAGTACAAGTATGAATGAGTACAGCTCAGCACACATGACCAGACCATCCACTGTGTCTTCTGAAGTATCAACAAGCATGAGCCAAACGGTCTCAGAATCTGCTTCGTCAGACATCACCGCTCCTGTCATTCTAACGACATCATTCTCAACAGTTTCGTCAACAGCAACAGAGAGTCCAGTCCAAACCATTCCAATAGTTTCTTCAACTGCCGAGTCACCTAAGGCCACAATGCTCTCTTCAACTGAACAAGTACATGGAACACCATCAATTACCTTAACAACTCTTCCATCAGTCTCTAGTGAATCTTCTGAAACAACTTCAGTGGTACAAACATCAAGTAATATGCCTGCGCCATCTTCACAATCATCTATACCACCTGACGAAACAAGTCAGCAAACCCGAAATCCGACATACACTGGAAGTATGACAGAAACATTTCCTACAACAGCAATCTCCTCTCAAGTATCTACTGGACTCCCAACTGAAGACACACATTCACCATCACCACCCCACACAAGAACAACATTAACATCTCTTACCTCTGAAGGAACTGCCATTTCAAGTACAAGCATGAATGAAAACACCTCAGCAGACATGACCAGACCATCCACTGTGTCTTCTGACGTATCAACAATTATGAGCCAAACAGTCTCAGAATCTGCTTCGACAAACATCACAGCTCCTGTCATTCCAATGACATCATTCTCAACAGTTTCGTCAACAGCAACAGAGAGTCCAATCCAAACCATTCCAATAGTTTCTTCAACTGCCGAGTCACCTGAGGCCACAATCTTCTCTTCAACTGAACAAGTACATGTAACACCATCGTCCACCTTAACAACTCTTCCATCAGTCTCTCATGAATCTTCCGAAACAACTTCAGTGGTAGGAACATCAAGTAACACGTCTGCGCCATCTTCACAACCTTCATCACCACCTGACCAAACAAGTCAGCAAACCCTAGAGCCGACATACACTGGAAGTGTGACTGAAACATTTCCTACAACAGCAATCTCCTCTCAAGTATCAACAGGATTCCCAACTGAAGACACACATTCACCATCAACACCCCAATCAAGAACAACTTTCACATCTCTTACCTCTGAAAGAACTGCTATTTCAAGTACAAGTACGAATGAGTACAGCTCAGCACACATGATCAGACCATCCACTGTGTCTTCTGAAGTATCAACAAGCATGAGCCAAACGGTCTCAGAATCTGCTTCGACAGACATCACAGCTCCTGCCATTCCAACAACATCATTCTCAACAGTTTCCTCAACGGCAACAGAGAGTCCAATCCCCACCATTCCAATAGTTTCTTCAACTGCTGAGTCACCTGACGCCACAATCTTCTCTTCAACTGAACAAGTACATGTAACACCATCGATTACCTTAACAACTCGTCCATCAGTCTCTAGTGAATCTTCCGACACAACGTCAGTGGTCGGAACATCAAGTAACATGCTTGCGACATCTTCACAACCTTCTGCAACACCTGACAAAACAAGTCAGCAAACACTAGAGCCGACTTACACTGGAAGTGTGACTGAAACATTTCCTACAACAGCAATGTCCACTCAAGAATCTCCTGGATTCCCAACTGAAGACACACATTCGCCATCAACACCACAATCTCGAACAACTTTAACATCTCTGACCTCTGAAGGAACTGCCATTTCAAATACAAGTATGAATGAGTACACCTCAGTAGAAATGACCGGACCATCCACTGTGTCTTCTGAAGTATCAACAAGCACAACCCAAACTGTCTCAGAAACTGCTTCGACAGACATCACAGCTCCTGTCATTCCAACAATATCATTCTCAACAGTTTCGACACCAGCAACAGAGAGTCTAATCAAGACAACTCCAATAGTTTCTTCAACTCCCAACTCACCTCAGACCACAGTGTTCTCTTCAACTGAACAAGTCCATGTAACACCATCGACCACCTTTACAACTCTTCCATCAGTCTCTAGTGAATCTTCCAAAACATCTTCAGTGGTACGAACATCAAGTCATATGCCTGCACCATCTTCACAACCTTCCTCACCACCTGACCAAACAAGTCAGCAAACCCGAGAGCCGACATACACTGGAAGTATGACAAAAACATTTCCTACAACAGCAATCTCCTCTCAAGTATCTACTGGATTCCCTACTGAAGACACACATTCACCATCACCACCCCAATCAAGAACAACATTAACATCTCTTAATTCTGAAGGAACTGCTATTTCAAGTACAAGTATGAATGAGTACAGCTCAGCACACATGACCAGACCATCCACTGTGTCTTCTGAAGTATCAACAAGCACAACCCAAACGGTCTCAGAATCTGCTTCAACAGACATCACAGCTCCTATCATTCCAATAATATCATTCTCAACAGTTACGACGACAGCAAAAGAGAGTCTAATTAACACAACTCCAATAGTTTCTTCAACTCCCATGTCACCTCAAGCCACAGTGTTCTCTTCAACTGAACAAGTCCATGTAACACCATCGACCACCTTTACAACTCTTCCATCAGTCTCTAGTGAATCTTCCGAAACATCTTCAGTGGTACGAACATCAAGTCATATGCCTGCACCATCTTCACAACCTTCCTCACCACCTGACCAAACAAGTCAGCAAACCCGAGAGCCGACATACACTGGAAGTGTGACTGAAACCTTTCCTACAACAGCAATCTCCTCTCAAGTATCTACTGGATTCCCAACTGAAGACACACATTCACCATCAACACCACAATCAAGAACAACTTTCACATCTCTTACTTCTGAAGGAACTGCTATTTCAAGTACAAGTACGAATGAGTACAGCTCAGCACACATGACCAGACCATCCACTGTGTCTTCTGAAGTATCAACAAGCATGAGCCAAACGGTCTCAGAATCTGCTTCGTCAGACATCACCGCTCCTGTCATTCCAACGACATCATTCTCAACAGTTTCGTCAACAGCAACAGAGAGTCCAGTCCAAACCATTCCAATAGTTTCTTCAACTGCCGAGTCACCTGAGGCCACAATGCTCTCTTCAACTGAACAAGTACATGGAACACCATCGATTACCTTAACAACTCGTCCATCAGTCTCTAGTGAATCTTCTGAAACAACTTCAGTGGTACAAACATCAAGTAATATGCCTGCGCCATCTTCACAATCATCTATACCACCTGACGAAACAAGTCAGCAAACCCGAAATCCGACATACACTGGAAGTATGACAGAAACATTTCCTACAACAGCAATCTCCTCTCAAGTATCTACTGGACTCCCAACTGAAGACACACATTCACCATCACCACCCCACACAAGAACAACATTAACATCTCTTACCTCTGAAGGAACTGCCATTTCAAGTACAAGCATGAATGAAAACACCTCAGCACACATGACCAGACCATCCACTGTGTCTTCTGAAGTATCAACAATTATGAGCCAAACAGTCTCAGAATCTGCTTCGACAAACATCACAGCTCCTGTCATTCCAACGACATCATTCTCAACAGTTTCGTCAACAGCAACAGAGAGTCCAATCCAAACCATTCCAATAGTTTCTTCAACTGCCGAGTCACCTGAGGCCACAATCTTCTCTTCAACTGAACAAGTACATGTAACACCATCGTCCACCTTAACAACTCTTCCATCAGTCTCTCATGAATCTTCCGAAACAGCTTCAGTGGTAGGAACATCAAGTAACACGCCTGCGCCATCTTCACAACCTTCATCACCACCTGACCAAACAAGTCAGCAAACCCTAGAGCCGACATACACTGGAAGTGTGACTGAAACATTTCCTACAACAGCAATCTCCTCTCAAGTATCAACAGGATTCCCAACTGAAGACACACATTCACCATCAACACCCCAATCAAGAACAACTTTCACATCTCTTACCTCTGAAAGAACTGCTATTTCAAGTACAAGTACGAATGAGTACACCTCAGCACACATGATCAGACCATCCACTGTGTCTTCTGAAGTATCAACAAGCATGAGCCAAACGGTCTCAGAATCGGCTTCGACAGACATCACAGCTCCTGCCATTCCAACAACATCATTCTCAACAGTTTCCTCAACGGCAACAGAGAGTCCAATCCCCACCATTCCAATAGTTTCTTCAACTGCTGAGTCACCTGACGCCACAATCTTCTCTTCAACTGAACAAGTACATGTAACACCATCGATTACCTTAACAACTCGTCCATCAGTCTCTAGTGAATCTTCCGACACAACGTCAGTGGTCGGAACATCAAGTAACATGCTTGCGACATCTTCACAACCTTCTGCAACACCTGACAAAACAAGTCAGCAAACACTAGAGCCGACTTACACTGGAAGTGTGACTGAAACATTTCCTACAACAGCAATCTCCACTCAAGTATCTACTGGATTCCCAACTGAAGACACACATTCACCATCAACACCACAATCAAGAACAACTTTCACATCTCTTACTTCTGAAGGAACTGCTATTTCAAGTACAAGTACGAATGAGTACAGCTCAGCACACATGACCAGACCATCCACTGTGTCTTCTGAAGTATCAACAAGCATGAGCCAAACGGTCTCAGAATCTGCTTCGTCAGACATCACCGCTCCTGTCATTCCAACGACATCATTCTCAACAGTTTCGTCAACAGCAACAGAGAGTCCAGTCCAAACCATTCCAATAGTTTCTTCAACTGCCGAGTCACCTGAGGCCACAATGCTCTCTTCAACTGAACAAGTACATGGAACACCATCGATTACCTTAACAACTCGTCCATCAGTCTCTAGTGAATCTTCTGAAACAACTTCAGTGGTACAAACATCAAGTAATATGCCTGCGCCATCTTCACAATCATCTATACCACCTGACGAAACAAGTCAGCAAACCCGAAATCCGACATACACTGGAAGTATGACAGAAACATTTCCTACAACAGCAATCTCCTCTCAAGTATCTACTGGACTCCCAACTGAAGACACACATTCACCATCACCACCCCACACAAGAACAACATTAACATCTCTTACCTCTGGAAGGAACTGCCATTTCAAGTACAAGCATGAATGAAAACACCTCAGCACACATGACCAGACCATCCACTGTGTCTTCTGAAGTATCAACAATTATGAGCCAAACAGTCTCAGAATCTGCTTCGACAAACATCACAGCTCCTGTCATTCCAACGACATCATTCTCAACAGTTTCGTCAACAGCAACAGAGAGTCCAATCCAAACCATTCCAATAGTTTCTTCAACTGCCGAGTCACCTGAGGCCACAATCTTCTCTTCAACTGAACAAGTACATGTAACACCATCGTCCACCTTAACAACTCTTCCATCAGTCTCTCATGAATCTTCCGAAACAGCTTCAGTGGTAGGAACATCAAGTAACACGCCTGCGCCATCTTCACAACCTTCATCACCACCTGACCAAACAAGTCAGCAAACCCTAGAGCCGACATACACTGGAAGTGTGACTGAAACATTTCCTACAACAGCAATCTCCTCTCAAGTATCAACAGGATTCCCAACTGAAGACACACATTCACCATCAACACCCCAATCAAGAACAACTTTCACATCTCTTACCTCTGAAAGAACTGCTATTTCAAGTACAAGTACGAATGAGTACACCTCAGCACACATGATCAGACCATCCACTGTGTCTTCTGAAGTATCAACAAGCATGAGCCAAACGGTCTCAGAATCGGCTTCGACAGACATCACAGCTCCTGCCATTCCAACAACATCATTCTCAACAGTTTCCTCAACGGCAACAGAGAGTCCAATCCCCACCATTCCAATAGTTTCTTCAACTGCTACAGGTCACCTGACGCCACAATCTTCTCTTCAACTGAACAAGTACATGTAACACCATCGATTACCTTAACAACTCGTCCATCAGTCTCTAGTGAATCTTCCGACACAACGTCAGTGGTCGGAACATCAAGTAACATGCTTGCGACATCTTCACAACCTTCTGCAACACCTGACAAAACAAGTCAGCAAACACTAGAGCCGACTTACACTGGAAGTGTGACTGAAACATTTCCTACAACAGCAATCTCCACTCAAGAATCTCCTGGATTCCCAACTGAAGACACACATTCACCATCAACACCCCAATCTCGAACAACTTTCACATCTCTTACTTCTGAAGGAACTGCCATTTCAAGTACAAGTATGAATGAGTACACCTCAGTCGAAATGACCGGACCATCCACTGTGTCTTCTGAAGTATCAACAAGCACAACCCAAACGGTCTCAGAAACTGCTTCGACAGACATCACAGCTCTTGTCATTCCAACAATATCATTCTCAACAGTTATGACACCAGCAACAGAGAGTCTAATCAAAACAACTACAATAGTTTCTTCAACTCCCAACTCACCTCAGACCACAGTGTTCTCTTCAATTGAACAAGTCCATGTAACACCATCGACCACCTTAACAACTCTTCCATCAGTCTCTAGTGAATCTTCCAAAACATCTTCAGTTGTACGAACATCAAGTCATATGCCTGCACCATCTTCACAACCTTCCTCACCACCTGACCAAACAAGTCAGCAAACCCGAGAGCCGACATACACTGGAAGTATGACAAAAACATTTCCTACAACAGCAATCTCCTCTCAAGTATCTACTGGATTCCCAACTGAAGACACACATTCACCATCAACACCACAATCAAGAACAACTTTCACATCTCTTACTTCTGAAGGAACTGCTATTTCAAGTACAAGTATGAATGAGTACAGCTCAGCACACATGACCAGACCATCCACTGTGTCTTCTGAAGTATCAACAAGCACAACCCAAACGGTCTCAGAATCTGCTTCAACAGACATCACAGCTCCTGTCATTCCAATAATATCATTCTCAACAGTTACGACAACAGCAACAGAGAGTCTAATTAACACAACTCCAATAGTTTCTTCAACTCCCATGTCACCTCAAGCCACAGTGTTCTCTTCAACTGAACAAGGCCATGGAACACCATCGACCACCTTAACAACTCTTCCATCAGTCTCTCGTGAATCTTCCGAAACATCTTCAGTGGTAAGAACATCAAGTAATATGCTTGCGCCATCTTCACAACCTTGTGCACCACCTGATCAAACAAGTCAGCAAACCCTAGAGCTGACAAACACTGGAAGTGTGACTGAAACATTTCATCCAACAGCAATCTCCTCTCAAGTATTTACTGGATTCTCCACTGAAGACACACATTCTCCATCCACCTCTCATTCAGGATTCACCGTAACATCTCCTTTGTCAGTTGGTCCAACCCACACAATTTTATCCTCCTCAACAATTAATACTGCATTGAATAGTACAATTAATAGTGCAATCCTCATAGCTTTTTCTTCTACCTTCCATGCAACATCATTTTTCAGCTCCTGAACATAATGAACAATCCACAACATTAATTTCTCCTCGTTTCCAAGATTCCATTTCACCTTGTGAAATTTCGATTTCAACTATCACTGCTTTATCTCCTCAGATTTGTACCAACTGCCAGTGTAATGGAGCACCATGTTTTCTTAATGTGATATCTGGATTGTGTGAGTGTAACTGCACAAGTTCAACGTATGGTGATTCATGTCGATTTGCCACGAACATAAGACCGGTTACATTATGTAAGCATACATTTTTTTATTTTGATATCTGATATCATATCTTATTTTTGGTGTTTTCCATTGGCCTCTCAAAAACAAGCATTTATTTACTTTTTAAATTACCACTGCATTGTTGTTTTGGTTGGTCAGGTCGATTGTCAGCTACATTAATGTGGCAATAAAGTGAAGTTAGCTGACTCTGTAAATGTACAGAATGACAAGGTTATCACATCAATGGACTTTATAAAATTGCAGTTCAAATAGTGATAGAGTGATTAAGGAAGCACAAAAAATCAACTTCATCCACATATGGCACCCCAAACAGCAAAGCAATTTGTAAAGTGTGGGGGAAGGCTAACTGAAAATTTTGAGATTTTAGATTATTTGAAACACAAATCCCATTGTTTGGGTTTGGAAAACGAGTCATGTGTGGTGTTCTGATCTTAGCCTTTTATACTTGTATACGCACCTAAGGACCAAGGCCTGACATGGGCGGTGCTCATATTCTTGTGTCTATGTTTTGAAGCCATGTTTTGGTACGTTCCCTAGAAGGCATCCACTATATTACTATATGCTTGGTGCATAAGCATTTACGGCACACAATGTACATGTAGGTTATACAGTGGTACTTTGACTTGCGAATATAATCTGTAAGCCAAAAAGTTCATTAGATAAAAAAATTATTCCCATAGGAAATAATAGAAAACCAATTAATCTGTTCCAACCCCCTCCCAAAGTCACATAACCTGACACAAACACGTATATTTGACATAATTTATTAAAGATAAACATGTAAAAACAATAAATATTTCATAATAATAATAATACATGTACATTCACATTAATAATCATTAATCATAAATAAAACAAGTATAAACAATAATTCAACTATCCCTTCCGATCATCGACTGTGGCGAAGATGTCAAGTGGGTGCGAAGATGTCACGTGGGCAGGCATGAGGTGGTGCTTAACAGAAGAGGAGGAGGAGAATTTTGTTTGTATGCATGCTGCAAATGCCGGCGAGGAAAGGTTTGTGGTGTGCTCCCACAAAGCCAGTGCTTCTCAAATAGTGTGTGGGGGGGTGTGATGTCAGGGGTGGCGCGTATGACCCTGGGGAATGTGCTTTTTTTCCCATCCTGTACTAGAACTAAGTGTAATTGCACATCCTCTCCAGTAGCTGGTAGGGGCACTCTCACTGCGTCCCCTATGATGTAGGGAAAAAGCACCGTGCAAACGATATGAAGCACAGTAAACACTATTTATATTTGCGTGCGACGCATTGGGGGTGCGTGAAATGGGTTTTTTTTTTTCTTCCTGTCGGTGGCGTCACAGAAAATAATTGAGAAGTACTGCACAAGGGGTTCTCGGAGTGTGAAGGAATGCACGTGCAAGAATACACAAGGTTAATTGACCTGGAAAAGCAATTAATTCAGCAGAGCTCATAAGTCAAATTTTGCTCATTGAATGGAGAAGATTTTTGGTGCGATTGAAGCTCATATCATGGAAAATTCATTATAAAAGACACTCGTAAGTCAAGGTACCACTGTATTATGCTTGTACAGACTACGGGTTTTAAACATTTTTGAGATGTGAGTAGATATACATAAAAAATTTCTATGGGTTGAGGTTCTGTGGGGTGGCTTCAGCCCTCCCAACCCCCCTAGTTCCGGGACCCCTGAAAAGTCCTGATCTTCATCCTTTGTAATGAGCTAAAGAAGTCTTCATGGAGTGTTTGGATTTCTCCGTCATGAATTTTAGATGCTGGTGAAAAAATGAAAAATAACTCTGTATGGATATAGACGTGATATTGCTTAAGGGCCTGGTGAGCTGTGAGCGCTCAGACTCAGCTGAGATAGGTGCCAGCCTCACCATGACCCTAATTAGGATTAATTGTCTTTGAACATGAGTGAAGAAATGACTGAATTTTAATTAAGTTTGCCAAACAATGCTATGGTGAGTACGCAGCATAATCAAAGATCAAACATAATATTAGAGTGGCGGACTTTTATTTTGGCTGGGCGTTGTACTTGTAAATAAATGATAGAAATACCTGAAATAATTGAACTTAAATAATATTTCAACATTAATTTCAGCTGATGAGAGACCTACAAGAAAAGCAAACATTTCTCTGAGACTTATTGGAGAATATACTTCAGACTTTGAAGATTTAAACTCTGACGCATCCAAACACTTAATTACTGCCTTATCACCTGTGGTATGTAGGTTAGATTCTTTTATATATATATATATATATATATATATATATATATATATATATATATATATATATATATATATATATATATATATATATATACACACACACACACACACACACACATACATACATACATACATACATCTAATTTTTTAAAAATATTTTTACAGCTTTCTGACATTTGCAGAACAGCAGATCCAGAAAACTTCAGAGCCATAAAGATAATCAGGCTAGTGTAAGTTATTTTCATGGAGGAATCCAGTTTTCATTCACTTCTCTATTTTTATGTACTGCTAAAAACAAAGTTGTCAATTTTGAACCAGGATGCCATATAGGTCACCAAAGAAAACTTCCAGCACTTTTCTTAAATTTAAATCATCGTATATAATGCTGGTGGCATGGTGGTTATTTTTCATGCTACTGTGTTGTATGGGTTTCCTCTGGATGCTATAGTTTTCTCACACAGTACTGTACAAATAGATGCACATTTGGTTAATTAACAATTCCAAATTGCATATACGTGTGAGTGTATGGATAGGATCAGAAATGAGTACATCAGAGGGACAGCACATGTTAGATGTTTTGGAGACAAAGTCAGAGAGGCTAGATTGAAATAGTTTGGACATGTACAGAGGAGGGATAGTGAGTATATTGGTCGTAGGATGCTGAGGTTGGAACTACCAGGCAGAAGGCCTAGAGGAAGACCAAAGAAGAGATTTATGGATGTGGTGAAGGAAGACATGAAGGTCGTTGGAAAAGAGAAGAACATGCAGAGGACAGGGTGAGATGGAGGCGGATGATTTGCTATGGCGACCCCTGAAGGGAACAGCCGAAAGGAAAAGAAGAAGATATAGGTGTGAGTGTAAATGTGCCAGCCCTGCAATGGACTAGTGAGCTGTTTAAGGTGTACCGGTACCTTATCCTCTCCCAGAGTTGGCTGAGAGTTCAACAAATGAATGAATGAATGAAAAATGATGGTGCCACACAGTCCTAACTGCATATTATCTGCATCAGATTCCATCATTTCTATCAGTGTCCTGGCAGGCTGTCCAGGGTGTACCCTAGCCTGGCCCAGAGTTGGCTAAGATGGGTGCCAGCCTCTTTGCAGCCTTGATTAGAATTAAGTAGCTCAGAAAATGAATGACCCGGTGGTAAGGTACTGGATTACTGAATCCAAGGTTGGGGGTTCAAGACCCACTGTCAACGGTTGTCACTGGTGTCCCCCCAGTGCATCTAACTGGGTTACCAAAGGCCAGCTGCATCTCTCACTGTCTATGGGGGGGGAGGTTCATGTAAAAGAACCATTGCTGATTTTCATCAAGAGTAGGCTGCATAGCCGTCAGTGTGTTTCTGCCCCGAGATGGCCTGGCCAGCTGGTAGGTGTATTCTGCCCTCGCCCAGAGTTGGCTGAGATGGGCACCAGCCTCCCCCTTGAACTAATTAGGATTAAGCAGTTGAGAAAATGAATAAATGAATGAGCTGCTTCTCTAACCATAAGCCACTGCTGACCCACATGCATCTTTACAGACTTGGATATTCAGGGTCAGACCAACACATTAGAGGGAAATTGATGTCCAGAGGTGATAAAGCGTTTAATTTTTTTGTGATATTTCTATTTATTTATTGCAAAGCTCATCTGAATACCCAATTCTGATTGGCCAGTTATGGTATTCAGTGGTATGTTAAGTAAAATGGTTTAATGATGGTCTGCAACAGACCACTTGAGTTACTTAGGTTGAAAGATATCCAGAGGATGAATGTGATGCTGCAGGGAACTTTTATAGTTTAGGCATCATGGTCTCACTGACTTTGCTATTAGTCCTAAACGAAACAAATATTCCACAAGAAAGCCGTCCAGTCAGGGGACATAATCTTCTATTTTCATGATATGTTTATTGCAAGTCTCTGTTATAACAAACTGTTTAATCCAAATATCATATTTCTCCCCAGCCCTGGAAGTATCATCATCAAAAGCATTGCGCAATACAACTATCCCAACAACCAATCACAAATAGATCTTCTTAACATGAATCTAGAACCCTCTCTAAAGCGGCTGTTTAATAACTCGGACACGCTTCAAGGTATAAGTGAAGCACTCGGAAATATTTCTGTTGAGAATGAAGAAATCTTAATGCAGATGCCTGAAATATCAAGTAAGTAATACTAAGCAATTGTTGAAGGAGGTGAATTATGATGCGGAGCATTATTAATTTCAAAAGGGTTTTAAAATAATTTTCCATATCATTCAGAATCTGAATTCTATCACTGTTTTACTGTTCATTCACAATATTTTCAAATCCAGAAGAAAGCCCATCATAGCTAGTATGAGTCAGAAGTGCTACATGCTATTCACTGCTCATACTGTTTATATTATATTTGAGACAAATGCCACATAAATAAGGGATATGGAGTGAAAGTATTTGATGGGAAGGACTTTTTTTTCATTTTTAATAACTGGGCCTTTTTTTCACACATTCTGTTATTGTCCACAAGTTCCATGCTGTCGCCATATTAACTGAACACATATACATATTTATATATATATATAAAAAAAAATAAAAGGACAGGACAAAGACTTTCTATTGAAACTCCATTTATCACTACAGATCTGTTTCGAGGGGTGGTGAAACCATCCTCTCTCTTCAGGTGATTATAGAAGAATGTGATTATAGAAGATTCTATTGAAACTCTTTGTCCTGTCCTTTTATTTTTGTTATTTGCTCTACCAAAAAGTATTGAGCACTCTCCTACGGAAGGATCTACTCAGAAAATCCTCTCTCTCTCTCTCTCTCTCTCTCTATATATATATATATATATATATATATATATATATATATATATATATATATATATTTTTTTTTTTTTATTTTATATTGTATTAATTCCACAAGGGAAACTTCATCTTCTGTATTTAATTGCTCCAAGGTGAGCATACATATGTACACAGGGAGCCCACACACACTCAGAGCAGTGGGATGCCATGCACTGCAGCACCCGGACAGCTTTGCTCAAGGGCACTTCAACCATGGATGTGGAGGAAGGGAAGGTGCATCTCACTCCCCCACCGCCACACATTTTTACTGCTGGTTCAAAAATTGAACCAGCAACCTTTCAGTCCCAAACCCGCTTCTCTGACCATCAGGCCACAGCGAATTAGTAATCCAAATAGGACCCACATAGGGCACCCTCTGGACTTGCCGAAATGGGATACGCTAAACTGCCCTAAACGGGCCCCAGATAAGATGTCCACTTTGGTCCTATCCCACTTGGTTCCTATTTGGCCCAGGCAATGGTCGGATGATAGACATGGGGCACTTGACAAGGCATTTTAAAGCCTATTTACTACTCAAATGGATCCCACACACAAGTGTTGGCTTGGTTTGCTAATTATGCAGTAATCATTCAATGAATCCAGAGGCAATGATGGATAAATTGGATCACATAAAAATTCCAAAAATGTACTGGTGGCTTTCTACCAATCAGAAACTAGAAAATATTTTAAATGTATAAAACCGTCATTGTATTATAAACACACACACACACACACACACACACACACACACACACATATATATATATATATATATCTGAATTACTTCCCTTTTCATGTTTTCCTCTAAATTAGGTGTTTCAGAGCTGAAATCTTTTGTGAAGTGTAACTCAGATTTTGCCAACTACACATTGAATATCATGGATGGTGCCTGGGTGTGCGAGGGACCCTGCAAAACCAACCTCGGGTACTGCAATGCTCGCGGGGAATGTGTGAACATGAAAACCGGCCCAGAGTGCCAGTAAGGCGATATGAGCTTGTCTGTTAAAAATGTGCAGTTTTATGTTTTACATACGCTTCATATAAAGGTGACAAATTTTCTTTATTCTTTTGACTTCAATCAGATGCTACAAGTCTTCTTTTGAAGAATACTACGGACCACAGTGTGAGCTTTTCCGCTGGGGTGCGGGGTTTTATGCCGCACTCTTCGGGAGTTTGGGGGCTGGTCTTCTTCTTTTCATCATCGTGACAATTGTGGTTGTAGTTGTACGAGTGAGACGCAGGAGAAGCTGGTAATTATTTCTTTAGTAAATGTAAGTAAAGACAGAACTGTACAACGTCGTCAGATTTAAACGGACAGAATATTAAAGATTAACAAGTGAGGAATAAACATGATGGGGTTCAATGTTATAGGAAAATAATCAACGAGGGGGTGACGTAATAAAGCTCACTGAAAACTCATGTAAAAAATGTACACATTCCAGTGAAATGCACCTTCTAACCAATCACCATGCAGAATTTATCAGCACAATGTTAATATATATAATTAAAAATAATTCCACATTCTTATAGGTCACTTAGCAGCGGTCGTCAGTCGAGGACGTTGACAATGTTTAATGACTACTTCTTTGACTACACTGATCGAGGTTAGTTCTCATCAAGGCTTATTTTATTTCATACGTATTTTAATCATCATTTAAGTGAAAATACTTAAAGAATGGTATTTAATTGAAGGTCAACTTCAGAAGTATACTTTACATGAAAACCTACGAGACGCAGAGGCTGGAATGTTTTGGTAACATCTGGAAAATGGTGATATGACTTTAACTGTAAGTATACTTATAGATAAGGCCTGATAAAAAAATTCTGGTTTCTCATCAGAACTTTTTGAAAACATAAATGCGCCACATGTTATTTATTTATTTATTTTCAAAAAGGAAATGAGGTGACAAAAGCTAAGGCATTTTGAGCATGGATTTTCAAATAAAATAAAACAAATAAATATTTTAAAAAAAATGCGGCACCAATTTCCAGGTGCAAGTGGTGATGAGAAACTGGGAAATATTTTTATCCAGCCTGAAAGATGAGAAAACATTTTATGTGTATCACATAAATAATAGTTCATTCATTTATTCATTCATTTTCTGAACTGTTTAATCCTAATTATGGTCATGGGCAGGTTGCCACCCATCTCAACTGACTCTGGGCGAGGAAAGAGTACACCCTGGACAGCTCACCAAGTTATTGCAGGGCAGAACAGGGCACAAACATGCCTCACTGTCTGTGGGAGACATGGCTAGCCTTTGATAACTGCACTGGGAGGGACAGCAGTGACATACGAATTTTTGGTTTTTTTTTCAAAAATTTACAAAAATGCTCAACATTATTCTTGTAGCATATTGCCCCCTATTTGTTTGGAGTATGGATGCAGCAAATGGTCAGTTCAGGGTGGATATCGCCCTCATCTAGAGTCGGCTGACATGAGTGTCAGCCTCCCTGTGACCCTAAGTAGGATTAAGCGGTTCAGAAAATGACTGAATAGAAAGTTAAATTAAGGCTGTAAGAGCGGGAAGAATGAACCTTGTGAAGTTTTGTATTTTTTCAATAAGCTGTTTCAGGGAAGCATTTACTATTCAATTCAGTTCAGTTTTATTTGTTTTGCACTTTTTACGGTTGACATTGTCCACAAAGCAGCTTTACACAGTAAAACAGTGAAAGTCGAGGCTTACAGAGAATAAAAGAATCTAAATATTTCCTAGAATATATATATATTCTATATATATATATGTGTGTGTGTGTGTGTGTGTGTGTGTATGAGAAATTTGAATTACTAGGTTTCCCTGCAGATGTCTCAGTGTCATTTAGACTTTATTTTTCATCTAAAATTCTCGGAGTATTTGGCAGCGCTTTCCCAGAAATTTTTCTGCGTTATGTCCTTACACTGAGTTTGTTTTGGTTTCTTAGGTCAAGACACAGTGAGAGAAGTCAGGCCACACATATCAGCTTTCTCAGTTCATTCTGGAGATCTTCAAGCTTCACTGCACTTTTATAAAATTATTATCATGACCTCTCAACACTTGTAAATCTTTACAATATGCAATGATTGGGGCTACTAGTACAGATCTGTTAGCTGCTATTATTATTATTATTATTATTATTATTATTATTATTATTATTATTATTATCATTATTATTATTATTTTACACCAAATCTAGAGAATACAGAAAGAATATTATAAATGTTTATCCCTCACTCATTCCTTTATCTGAAGTTTTATTATACACTGAATTTGGAATTTAACTGAAGAGATATGATGAACATTAATTCATTTTGTAAGCTGTTTAAACCTAGTTAGGGTCGTGGGGAGACTGGCACCCATCTCAGCCGACTCTGGGTGAATGCAGGTACACCCTGAAAAGCTCACCAGACCATTGCAGGAACAAAACACCATTTACACCCATTTACACTCAGTCTCACACCCAGGGGTGATTTGGAACAGAGAGTTAATCTACCATGCATGTTCTTGGACTGCGGGAGGAAATCGAAGTACCGGGAGGAAACTCACACAAGTACCACACAGAAACACCAGAGCCTGTGAATCGAACCCAGGACCTTTTTACTGTGAGAAAAAGGTGCAAACCACTGTGTAAACATACCAACGTCTTATGAAGCCTGCATTTCTGCTGTGTGTATTTTCCTTCTCCTTTTTTCCCTGGAAGTCTCTGAAGATTTGAGAAGGTCTTAAAAAAAGTTGTTTATGTTAGACTAGGGGGTACCGAATCCTGTTCCTGGTGATCTATCTTCCTAAAGAATTTAACTTCAGTCCTAATGGTGTCCAGCTGACAAATCCAGTTATCACGTTAAGTCTTCATTTCAAAGTCTTAACTCTTTAACACCAAGCAGGACCATATGGTCCTCTTTCAAAAATGCTAATACTACTAGATCCATACTGCTGTTGTTCAGAATGTGTTCTATACTTGTTGTGGCATTGCCTCATGCAACACAGCGTCTCACATGTCTCAGTCAGCTGTGTGACCTTGAGTGCGCAGGATTGTGTTGTTCACGAATTTGTGAGAGTGTTATTATTGTTTATTATTACATTATTATTGTTATGATTATGTTAGTATTAGTAGTAGTAGTAGTAGTGTTATTATAATTTTGTTGAAAGAAATGTGTTTGGGGTGTTTCCTTCGGTCTCCATTAGGGAGGGATAATTTTTTTTTAACTGCAACAAATAATTCCGGTGTTAAAAGGTTAAGTCTTGATTAGATTATTAGATGGTCAGGTGGGCATAACTAAGGTCGCTGTGAACATATCCAGGCTGGTAGATCACCAGAAACAGGATTAGGCGCCTCTGGCTTAGTCTATAAAAACGTCAGTGGCATGTGAGGTAGAGCAACCTGAAGGAAAAATCTTGTGGTTCTTATGGGTTCCTCCCACAGCCGAGTTGAACATAATAATCAGTAATACTGAACTGATAGCAAAGTCATAAGAACATACAAACTGATCAGAAAGTCTTGTTTTAAAGCTTATACATAATCATCTGCGATGGCCTGGCAAGCTGTCCAAGGTGTTCTCTGCCCTCGCCTACAGTCATCTGACATGGGCGCCACTCCCCTTGACCCTAATTAGGATTAAGTGTTTCAGAAACTGAATGAATGAATACTAATTAACATGAATTCCCAGAAATTGGTTTAATGATAACGAATATCTTATTACACAATTTAATTTGAACAGTTATTTTGACTACTTCTGCTCCCTGATTTTTTCTTTCTTTGCTCAGATACAGTTTAAATTTTAGATTGTTGTTGTTTGAAAGTGTTGAGTAATTTTCTATAATAGCAGCAACATAAGTTTATAATAGCTGAACTACTGACTCTCCGTGATGAGGAGGAGGACTGAGTGGCGCTCCCGAGCTGTGAAATTGTCCTGTGTCCATGCCCATGTTGATGCTGATTGGCTGTTATGCATTGCTCGAACGTTCACAGTGTAAAACACACACAATATAACTCAGGTGGGCAAACTCAGTGTTCACTCGTCCTTCTTTCACTCCAGAACAAAGTTGGGAAACAAGGGTAAGACTTGGCAGCCATACTCTTATAACACCAGCCTTGGACATCTATCGATAGAGATATCTATCAAGAGCTCCACCTTTAGGTGGTGCTTAATCCTTTATAATATACATACAGATTGAGGCACTGTCACAAGTGGAGCGCAGAGGTCTGAATGTGGTTTGCTTTTTAAGTTTTAATTTAATTTAGTTTAATTATCCATTTAACAAGTTCATGTTCTGTCAAGCTTTTAATTTTGCCATATGTTCCACATTTATTTACCTGCAAGTCTGTCTGCCTGTCTGTGTCAGTCTGAGCTGTACAAGCCTCTATTTATATACATATACATATACCAGCAAATAATTGGTTATTAATAAGGATATATATATATATATATATATATATATATATATATATATATATATATATATATATATATGTCATTCTACTGCAAGTCAGTGATACATAACAGCCAACAGGCATCAATTTAACTATGCTGCAGTCTTACTGGGATTTGCATGTGCAGACAGCAGACAGGCCACAGGCTAACCATCCAAGCCATATTCAATTATTATGGTTCTCTGCTCGGGACCTCCACTATCAATTCACTATTTCTAATACATTCAATATTTTTATAATGTGTTATTTATGTGGATCCTCGTTTAAATAGTGAAGTTTTCTGTACTAGAGACGTTTAAATATAGGATTTGTGGAAGGAGTGTCCAGTGTCAGGGCTTCAGAAGTAAAGATGTACTTGAAGTTTTCTAACATCTTTGAGGGATGAGGGGGATTTTTATCAAATGCAAGAGAGAGAAAAAGAGGTCAGTGAGAGAATTACTGTTTATAGTTTCTATAATTGAAGTAAGAACCATTTTTTCTCATATAACATTAAATGCATAAAAAACATTACGTCATTGTGAAACAAACTAATCATCATGATCACTGGAAAACTACTCTGGAATAGAACACGTGTATGTTGATGGAAAACAACTACAACTCTCTCCATCACTGCACACAGTTGTTTGTTATTGTCACTAGAGGGCAGTACAGGGAAGTAAATGCTTCCTTATTTAAAAACTAAAACATTTACAATTACTTTACATTTTATATTACCTGTGTTTGATTTTAGAATTGAAATTAAACTGTTTTTACACACTTTACACTTTAGTATTAGATTCATCTGAGATGTTGTACTATGTTTTAAGATCTGTATACAGGGGTGCTTGACTTATGAAACTGATTTGACTTAATCCGTTTCAAGGCCGAGTTCGTAAGTCAAAATGTTCGTTCGATAAAACAAAAATTCCAATAGAAAATAATAAAAAAACAATTAATCCATTCCAACCCCTCCCAAACTCATATAACCTGACACAAACAAATATATTTGACCTAATATATTAAAGAAAAACATGTAAAAACAATAAACATTTCATGATAATAATAATACATGTGCATTACCGTTAATAATAATTAATAATAAATAATAAAACAAGAATAAACCATATGTCAACTAACCCTTTTGATCATCGACTGCAGCGAAGATGTCACATGAGCTCAAAGATGTCACGTAGCCGGGCATGAGGTGATGCGTAACAGAGGAGGAGGAGGAGAATTTTGTGCATGTGCACGCTATGAATTCCAGTGAGGAAAGGCTTGTGGTGCGCT
This sequence comes from Plotosus lineatus, assembly GCA_024760905.1. NCBI lineage: Eukaryota > Metazoa > Chordata > Actinopteri > Siluriformes > Plotosidae > Plotosus > Plotosus lineatus. The sequence continues at coordinate 2,418,022 of CM045732.1, forward strand.
CCCACAAGGCCAGTGCTTCTCAAATAGAGGGGGTCGCGGTGTGAGGTCACAAGGGCCGTGTATGACCCTCGGGAACATGTTTTTTTTTTGTCATACTGTACTAGAATTAAGTGTAATTGTGTATCCTCTACAGTAGGTGGCAGTGGCACTCTCACTGTGTTCCCTATGGTGTAGGGAAAAAGCACCGAGCAAACAATATGAAGTACAGTAAACACTATTTATAGTCGCATATGGTGAGCTGGGAGGGGGGGTGGGTGTTTTTTTTCATCCTATAGGGGACATCACAGAAAATAATTGAGATGCACTGCACAAGGCATTCACGGAGCGTGGAGGAATACACACGGAAGAATTTGAGGCTAATCGGTCCAGAAAAGCAATTTCCCCGGCAGAGCTTGTAATACAAAATTTTTCCTGGTTGGATGGGGCAGATTTTTGGGAGATCGAGGCTCGTATCATGGAAAATTTGTTACAAAAGACACTCGTAAGTCAAGCTACCGCTGTATTTATGAAATGTTTCACAGACTCCACACTGCATGAGTTTATAATAATGAATATACAGGCTGAACTGGCTGGCTGGGGTGAGGTCTGGTATCCTGTAGACAACAAAGTGAAATTAAATGATAAGTGAACTGATAAAGTTTGCATTGTTTATGTATCCAGGTAGCTGATTGTAAGCTATTAGGTCAATATAATGCTTCACTAGTGAGTCACACCTACAGACACAACAGAAATAAATCATCCAGTAAATTAAAAAATGTTCAGTGCTCCTTGGTGTTGGCTTTACAAGTGTCTGGAAGTCTCCGTATAATAATAATAATAATAATAATAATAATAATAATAAACTCAATTCTCCCACAATACTTCTCTGTGGAAGAGGCGGGGCCATCCTTGAAGGGGACACTCCCATCATTATTGATTCATTCATGTGCTGAACCATTTAACCCTAGCATAGTCACTGAGAGGCTGGAGACTCTCTCAGCCATCTCTGTGTTAAGGAAGGGTCCATCCTGAACTGCAATTCAGTCTATTATAGGACCAACAAACACACACACACACACACACATACACACACACACAAACACACACACACACACACACGCAACCATTAACACTCACACACATCTAGGGGCAATATGGAAGAGCCATTTAGCATACTGTGCATGTATTTGGTCTTCAGGAGGAAACTGGAGTTCCCAGATAAAAACCGAGCAATCACAGGCCGAACATGCAAACTTAACGCCCTCGCTGAGCATGGGACTTGAACACAGGAGTTTTTTTGCTGCGAGACGTGCTGACCTATATGCCACCGTGCTACCAAACACACCCATTATTATTTATAGTATAAAGAGGATTAGGATTAGTCAGAGGAACGTGATTAGGGGCAGTGGTGGTCTAGTGGTATAGGGCGCTATATCGCTGATCCAAAAGTTGGGGGTTCGAGTCCCACTCGCCACAAGGTTGTCACTGTCCCCCCCAGTGCGGATAACTGGGTTATCAAAGGCGGGCCATGTCTGTCACTGTCTATGGTGAGAGGTTGATGTAAAAGAACCATTGCTGACTTTCGTAAAGAGGAGCTGCAAAGCCGTCAGCGTGTTTCTGTCCCTTGCTAAAAAGGGTTGTGACAGGAAGGACATCCGACGTAAAAACCTCTGCCAAAATCAAACCTGCGAATCAGATGATTCGCTGTGGCGACTCCCGAGTAAAAGGGAAAAAGCCGAAAGGAAGACAGACAGTCAGAGGAACGTGATTGGATTGGTTTGTGTTCATGTCTCACAATAAGAGGACAAGTGGAGCCTTGGAGTCATCGTTGGTTTTCCCTCTGATTTGCCACCTTTCTGTGTATTTATACACAAACTGGTCAGATATTGTGCAGTGAACTCTGCACAAACACCCTTTAAGCATTTCTAACCTTTCATTGGTTACTTTACAGCTGAACATTACAATATTAGTGCTCTCGCCTCTGGACATCGCTCACAAAGGTTGGTCGAAGGAGGAAAGGTTGATTAACGATTGAATAATGGGTTGAATTATTAAACTGTAATAAATTGTAGTTTACCACTTGCAGAGCTTTCACTACAACGCCTCAAACAAAACCCGCTCTGAATTTGGGCCAACGTGCCTCTGTAACTGTTGAGATTAATGAACTGTAGAAAGAGGAAAGAGTCGTGAGGTGTGTGACTGTGAGAACATTTCCATACTGTCAGCCATATAAGCAACAGTAAACCTCCTCTGTGTTCGATTTCGTAACTTCAAATCAAACAGGACGGATGTAACGTCTCACAGAGTGCTCAGGTTAGTCCACACCTTCTTCATGTGACAAAGAAGCTTACGAGATCGGAGGATTTCATATTAATGTTATGGGTCGTGACTCAAAATACTCAGTCGTCTTAGAAAATGAATGGCTGGATAAAAATATGATAGTGAATATAGTAAGAGTGTATCGGAGATTCATGTTAGTCCATTGCACATGCCAGTCATACTATAATCATTTCAACTTATCCCATGGCAATGATGCAATAAGCAAAAATTATTTGATGCGGCGTTCAGCAATCAGAAACAAGATTATCTCTTGAATGAATAATAAAGTTCATTGTTACAAGATAGTGAACCAATCAGATCCACAGGATTCATCTTCTGACTTGGTTATTTTAAATATGAAAAGCTACTCACTGCATCAATTAAGTCTAAACAAACTGTTGCAACTGGAATATTAATCGCTGCAGTATTGGCCAATTTTTACCTCTTTTAATTTTTACATGATCTAAATCCAAATCATAATTGTTTTGGCCAGACAGATTGTTGAGGATTTACTTATTACTCATAAATTGGATAAATATTTATATATTATAATATTTAAAGCATGTGTGTGTTCAGTATCTTATTTCATTTATTATGTAATCCAGGCAAGGGTGGGGTACAATCTGAACAGTTTGCCAGGCCCCATCAGGGGGCCAACTTACAACTAGAGGTGATTTCAAGCAGCCAATTAGGTGACTGTGCATGTTTTTGAACTGTGGGAGGAAACCAGAGTACCCAGAGGAAACCCACACAAACATGAGAACATGCAAACTCCACACAGATATGGCCTGAGCACGGAAATTAAACCCAGGACTTTCTTGCTCTGGGGTGAACGTGCTCACCACTGGGCCCAGAGTGTGCAGCCCAAGCTATTCCCATTACTTTTTTAATTTTATGGTTATAATTATACTACCACCTACACGATAACTCTATCTATCATATATATATATATATCAATCAGTCATATTGTGATTGGTACAATTAAAAATTCCCCCAGTGCAGCTAACTGGGTTATCAAAGGCCGGCCATGTTTCTCACTGTCTGTGGTGTGAGGCATGTAAAAGAACCATTGCTGACTTTTGACAAGAGTATCTGCAAAGCCATCGACATGTTTCCGCCCTGCGATGGCCTGGCGAGCTGTCCAGGGTGTACTCTGCCCTCGCCCGGAGTTGGCTGGGATGGGCGCCAGCCTCCCCGCGACCCTAATTAGGATTAAGCGGCTACAGAGAATGAACTGAACAGTTAAAAATTCACTTGCTGAAACTCTTAATTCATAGAATCTCAGGGTTGCTGGAGCCCTTCTCAGCTGACTCTAGGCAAAGGTGGACTACCCCCTGAACAGTTCACCAGGCCATAACAGGAAACAACACATGCATATCCATTCACACTTACACCAATGGGCGATACAGAACAGCCAACTCGCCTAAAATGAATGTGTTTAGACTGTGGGAGGAAACCGGTGTACCAGGGAGAAACTCGTGCAAGCACAGGGAAAACAAACATTCCCCATTGAACCCAGCACTCGAACCCAGGACCTTCTTGCTGTGAAGTGGAAGTGCTAACCACTACAATACTGTGCTGCCCACTGAATATTAGTCATGAACATTACTATTAGTAGTAATAATAATAATAATGAATAGGTTGCCATAGTAACAACAACTAGAACTGTTTCCGTTTTAGATAATAAAAAACACCACCAGCTGCTGTTTTCACTGACAAAATTTTAAAGTCATTATAATAATAAAAGAAAATAATCCCATCATAAGCTTCATAAAACAATTAACTTTCATAATGTCTTTAAAACATAGAATTCTGTGCACTCGGCTCATTAAGGGGGAAAAAAAATTGAGCAGAGCAGACGGGCCCTTTTCTCCTGCCAAAAAATGTTGAATGACAAACAGGAAGTAAACCAAAAAAAGGCATGAACCCAATTCTGTGTGTGTTACTTTTAGAACACTGAAGCGACCTTAAAATCCTGATCAGGAATCACAACCATAAAATAAAATAAAATCATTTAATTAAAAACCCTGATTTGAGATCAGCAGCTGTGTGACACCTTCCTCCTGCCTGGAACAAGGCCAGTTTAAACGAGGCACAGCAGGAGGGTGTGGGCGCTAAAACAGGACAAACAGAACTATCTTTGTATTCTGCCCATCTTCTACAGACTGACTTACCTAAAGAACATCAAGATTTAAGACCAAGCAAAGTTTATAAATAAGTGTTTATTTGATTTTATTCTTAATCCTGTACGAGCTATACTACACACAGCACTGTTCAGTGTAGCTAAGAGGACTGTGTTCAATACTTTTACACATTTCAATATACTGCTGTCTCTCAGTGCATTTTTACGCTTGTTCCACACGACAGCAGAGAACATCAATCATTTCTTCTTCAACTTGCCTTCATTTCTTGTAGATAAGACACAGGAAACAGGTCAAAGATTAAATAGTACAATGTAAACATTTTCTGATAAATGTATTCTGTAAAAAAAACAAACACACACACACACACACACACACGCGGATTAAAACAAAGTGGCATCAGTTATGTACGTTCCTGATCTCTGAGAAGATGATTTTGACCTCTGAGCTTTTTTTTTTTTTTTTTTTTTAATCATTATTTTCAAGGTAACTCTGATGCACCTGCTACATTTACTGAGTAATCACAATGGTGTATAACCATTATAAAACATTATATAACAATAAAACATCTCATTTACCCACTGCCAGCAGCCAAAGTCTCCAGCCCACACCCACAGCAATCACCGCCGAGAGTTATTTGTGTACACGGAACAGGAACATCTATTCTTTTGTTTTTGTTGTTGCTATCTGAGTCCACCGATTGTACTAAACCCGGGTACATAGATACGATTTGAAATCCTACTTTGGGAAGTTTGTGAATTGTCAAAAAATGTGTAATCAAATCAGACCTTAAGAAATGATGATAGTCATGAAGTAGTTCGAAGAGGAAACCGCCGCGGATGATTACCCCAGTTCACGCATCATTCGTTATTGTTCTGAGATAATAAGGTATTAATACAGACAATTACTTTTTTCCTTTATTCCCATTACGGGAGGTAAGTCAGACCTACTGCCAACCCTGACTCACAGCAGATTCACAGCTATTCAGAAACAACTGCGAGAGAAGACGACCTGGTTGCAGAACAACCGGATTTTTTTTTTTGTGCAACATAGAAGAATGCAGGGCTGAGATTCATTCATGGGATATTTCTAACAGGGCAGTTGTACACCTAGACTTTTTTAATTGGGTAAACACTGCAGGATACACACATTAGCTGAACCACTTAATCCTACTACGGTCACTGGTAGGCTGAAACCTCTCTCATCCGACTATGGGTGAAGGCGGAGTACCCCCTGAACAGCTCATTATTCCATTTCATGGCCAACACACACCCAATCATTCACAATCGCACCAACATTCACACACGGGGCGATTTGGATCTGCCAATTAGCCTAATGTTCATGTCATGGACTGCGGAAGGAAACCGGAGTACCCAGAGAAACCCACACAAGCAAGGCGAGAATATCCAAACTCCACACATAATCATCGCCAAGCTCAGGACCCAAACTCAGGACCTTCCTGCCGTGAAACGGACGTGCTGACCATGACGTCACCATGCCGCCATTCTAACAGTACACATTAAATAGATTCAGTAATATATATATAATTTTGTTTACTTGCCCCCCCCCCACACACACACAAGGTTTCAAAATTCACATTAGAGGTAGTTGTGTGTGAGGTTTTTTTTTTTTTTTTTTAATAAAATAGGTATCCGATAGTGGTGCTCCTGTTTATACAAACCAGGTTTGTATGTTATCACTGCCAGCCTCGGATTATACGGAACCGTCGGATCTGAGAAAAAAATGTTGTTTGCGTGTTCTATCGAAGAAACGTGCCACGGCTGCAGTTAATCAGCAGTGTTCAGCGTGCTGGCTGCTATGCGTACTTTAAAAATAAAAAATTATTATATATGGATGTTATAGGTGCATTTCCTGAATGTAAAGTACTGAGAAACTGAAAATATTGTGAATCCATGTACAACAATAAACACAAATGCTACATCCAAGCCATTCCTATGTAACATGCACGTCTTATAATCTCAATTGAAAAAAGGTACTCCACGCACACACACACACACACACACACACACACACAGCACTAGTAATCCAAGAAGCTAAACAGTATACATTTCTGACTTCATGCCTATTTTTTTATTCACAATGGAAACAGTCAGGTTTCATATGGAATATCCTTCATTGTGGCCGCTAAGGACCCCGGCCTTGGTGTACTTCATATTTAATGTTCAGTGCAAACTGAACAGATGCTCTACTGACTCTGCGTCCCTCCACAGTTTCACCCGCGACGCTCTGCGGCACGCCGCCGACCACAGAAGCAGCAATCTTAAAGCAATACCTGACTACTAGCAACATAGTCTGTAAAAAAAACATAAAAACAAAAACAAATAAACACTGAATAAAATGAGGTACCAGACCAGCTCATACCCATCGACTGCACCATCATTTACATTTTAAACACTTGGGTGTCACATCGAATGAACAATAAGCGAATAAAATGTAGAAAAGATCATCATTATGGGTCGATATTGAGTGACCAGCGCCCTCACAGCAGCAGCAGCACTTTTACCACCATCACATTTTGTGAACAACAAAAACATCAGTAACTGCATGTTGTACAGAACTTACCCTAAATGCTTCTTAAAAAAATAAAATAAAAGAGTAAATCTCTGACAACTGCTTAGAAACAGCAAGAAAGTCCTGTCGGTTCACACACTATGTCCGTGTCCTATAAACTTCACCTTATACAAGATCTGAGTGCATTTTCTTCTTGCTGTCACATGACCAGTCCAGACTAGAACCTGACATCTCAGTCCTTTGACTTGACGCACTGTCCACAAAGTACTTCTCGTGCTTGTCTAGATATGCTGGCCGCTGTGGAAGCAGGAAGTAGTGTGTCGTACTGGCCTTCCTGCCATTTTCCATGATGGGTAAAATGCACGGGGAACCCTCAGTGTTCGGGCTCTGTAGACCTCGGCTCACATATTTGGGGTCTGGGGCAAAACTCTGGGTGGGAGGCATGATCCCATTTAAGTAAATGGGAAGGCTCTTTGGACTCTGTGCATGGGGCATACTGCTAGACAGAGGTTCTCTCGGGGGTACTTTGGGAGGTCGGTCGTCATCGCTGCACGTTCCTGCGGCGACCTCTGCTGACCAGCGGCGGCAATCACCAGTCTTCGCAGGCCGGGGGGGAATGGGGACCCGAGGAGGGACTTCGGGTTTGTCCAGGTCTTGAGTGTTCCGGTGATGACAGGAAAAACGAAGGGCAGAAGGTTTGTTATAGGAGCCTGCGGGACCTGAATGGGAGCGTCGGAGCTTGCGCTGGGCTCGCTCCTGCTGCCGCACACACGTCGTTTTATGCTGACGCTGATGCTCTTCGTGTTGTTCCGGTTCCCTCTGCTGTGGAAGAAGCCTTTCCTGGGACTCCTGTTCATGCTTTTTCTTTAACTGCTGCTCTTGCTTGCTCTGTTGGGGTACTGGCCCTTCAAAATAGGCATAATTGATCTGTCCACAGTCCCTTAAACTCCGTCGACTGTGCATCCCATAGCGGAAATGGGACGGTTTCAGACAAGAATCAGACACCAAACAACGACTTTCGTCCCCAGTAAAGAACTCAACATCACTCTCCACAGTCTGATCAGGAGATAAGTCCACAGAGCAAGGAATTGGAGGAAGAGGTTTCGCTGCCCGGCTTGGTGTCTGAGGAGGGGAAACATGGTCAGATACGGAGAGACGTTGCAAGCCAGGAACCACCTGGTCATCATCAATGGGGCTGGGGGTGTGGGGGACATACGTGGAGGAGATGCAGAGCTGTGCGGGTCGAGACTTTTTCGGGGGCAACGGCTGAGCTCCTGGACTGTGCAGGGAATGGACTCTTTGTTCTGTACAGAGAGGACAGAAAACCATCAGTAAGGATACACAGAGCTGAAACTGTTTTAATATTTGAACTGCAGAGATCGAAACTTCTGGCTTACTGTCTGCTGCTAAGAACGATGGAACCTGTTGCCTGGATTGGACATTGCAATTCACAGAGGCATCAACACTGAAGTAGAAGCTGAAAGGTGAAAGCAAAAACCCAGAACAACATTTCAGTTTCTCACAGAGTTGTTTTAACCACTGCTGTTTGTTTGAGGTTATCACTGACACTTCAGACTCGAACCAAATTAATTCATCTTCAAGGTTCACCGTACAATAACATGTCAACCGCCCAGTGTAACACTCACTTGTCAAGATCATGGTCATATTTCCAGGAAGACTTGGCTCTGGACATGCTATGGCATTGACTGCTATGCAGGAAGAGGCTTTGTGGGGGTAAATAAATCTCCTGGGCAGTCAAGCCTGCAATGGACATGCTCCAGCTGCAATCGAGTCGCATTCAAGCCAGGAAACACTCACTAAATTCGTGAGCCACCAAGCTGCTATGCTGTACCTAAAAACACAGCCACGGAGGGAACAACATGAGTCATGTTGACGACTGTATTTAACAGGCAGTCAGAGAGAAATAAACTTTTACTCTGGAATAAAACCGTAGAGATTGAAAAAGACCAGGTGAGGAATCATTTTTGTTTCCTCTCATTTGAGATTTTTGTGAACTGTCGTGAATTCTAGGCCCTGCTCTAATTCAATTGTAGACCAATTCCAACCATTGTAAACCAAGTATTGCTTCCCTCACACACAACCACCATCAATTAGGAGGGGCATAAGCAGACATGTGCCCCCGTCATGTCACATGATGCTGCCACCCGCATCTTTACGGACTGCTGTGCATGCTCGTTCACAGACAGCCTAACATACTCTGAGGGGAAAAGCAGCATCCAATCATTTGTACAAATAAGCTCACAGATGTCCATGACTGGCCGATGATCGCTGGTAGTGACAGGGAGGCGAGTGTATGCTACTGTGAGAGCTCGGTTGCAGATGGCTTCGGCATCAGCCTGTAACCTGCGATCTCCATGTTAACAGTCATGTGTTTTTTTTCATTGTTGGAGTTATTCTAATGATTTCTATCTAAACTGCTTTCATGTCTAAGGTGAGAGTTGAGAAGAAGCGCCTGTCGCTCCCTGCCTGTCGAATTAATGACCGTTCAGTGCAAACACACTCCGGGTTTCCTATTTTCTTTCTGTCTGCTTTATGGTAATGATGTAGCTTTCCATGAAGTGAAGGTCAGATGTTGCCTCGCCAGCCATCATATGGAAAACGCCTGCTTTTACAGGCGCAATGATCTGAACCATCGTGCTCATATCGGTCAAGTGTAGGAGTCTGAAGGAGTCTTTTGTTTTTCCTGGGAATGAGCTCAGGTTCATGAGCTGCAATGTTTACAAGATACTGCACTGAATAAAACCCAACACTAATGTTTTATTTTAAGTCAGTGCTGTACGAGTCCAAGTTCTGAGGGCTGTTTGTGATAATGGAAAGTTTTCAGTCTAAACACTTAAGCACAGCAGGTCAGAACTTGAGAGGATTTATTTTAAAAAGCAGCCTTGCCTAATGATCCCCCTCTCTGTCTGCCTTTTTATGGATAATGTCTAGCAGGATGTGTCCTTAACATTGAGACGGGTTCGTCAGTAGTTACAAATGAAAAACGAACAGAGAAGAACGTGACAGCCGAGTTCCCGTGGAGCCGTATACGTATGGTATTAGTGAAATAAAATGCTAAGTACAGTATAATACGTTTACGGTATCCATGCAATTTAGCTAGAAAAGCTTTTCTGCTGCTGAACACTTCACAGTCTAACAGAAGATAGATATTTTAAATTAAATAAGATAGATACAGTTTCATACTCAGTTCCAAGTAGATGAAATACAGTGGTTGCTCTTGGAAATAAAATGGAATCGGATCCACTTTTCTACTTTCTACCAATTGCTGTTGCACTGGCAAGTTAATCACACTTGCACTCGTTCATCTTGTCACCGTCAAGTTATTGCTATTGTAAACAGACACAGACCCAAAACAAGGTGTAGCACAGGTGAAGAACAGATACCAAGCCTATGGGCTGACATGGTTTCACCAGGAAACCTTTATATATTCACCCAGAATGAACGGATAATGAAAGATAAAACACATCACCCTCCAGTGCCCCTGAGAAAGAAAAAGAGGAGGAAGCTGAGAAGAAGACACAGAAGAAATCTTCATAGGTCGAAGACACAATGACGCTCGCGTCAATACTCCGTTATTAGTTTTTTATGGGTTATCAAAGGCCAGCCGCGTCTCTCACTGTCTGTGCTGCAGGTTCATGTAAAAGAACCATTGCTGACTTTTGTAAAGAGGAGTTGCATAGCCGTCAGCCGTGTTTCTGCCCTGCAATGGACCGGTGAGCTGTCCGGGGTGTACCCCACCCTCAGTCAGAGTCAGCTGGGATAGGTGCCAACCTCCCCGTGACCTTAATTAGGATGAAGTATTTCAGAAAATAAATGAATGAAAGAAAACACGTCATATTCTCCACTCGTGAATCAGGAACTTTAACGTAAAGGTATGGAGTAAATGCTCTGCGACGATCCACACAGTCACTTCACCAAATACACACCTTTTGTGCCATGAAGTGATGAGTGCATCACCTGAACGGCCTGGAAGTGGTCTTCACCTTTCCAAGTCTGCATTACACAGTCACACATGATCGATTAACATGTCCTTACGGCACTACTCAATAATTATTATGGGTTTCTATAGTAACAGCTTACTCCTAAGGGCTGTACATCGTCCAGGCACCCTCCCCCCCTCCAAAAAAAACAAAAGAATTACAAAATATTTTTCTCTAAAAAAATATAAAAGACACTTATTGTTGATATGAAAGGAATTATTTATTTAGTACGTATTTGGTATATATGAAAAAGTCACAAGAGTCAGTTCTTCGTAAGTCATTAGGCTTTGGGTTTTCTTTTGGTCTTTTGCAGTTTCTCTTTAACATATGGTTTGAAAGAAAAATTGAAAAGTTGGTGGGGATCTGACTGTTTACAGCTGCTATAAGTGACAAGAGGACCCAAGATGTATTGCAGACATTTCACAGCATTAAATGCAACTATGAATGGAAAAAGAAATACATGATGCATCACCGCTTAATAAGATAATGTTAATTAATATGCTAAACAGCATTGCTGCAATCTGATCGGTTTGCTATGTTGTGCATATGAGACATTATCCCAAGTGGATAATGCTTGAATCGACGTGCCACTTGTAGTTTGGGACTGTGGAAGTTTCCGGAGACCGTCCAGCAACATCCACCTCAGGTTCGGTGAATAACTGTTGACATCACTGAGGTATAAGTGGAATAAAACCACCCTGAACGCACCCCTTATGAATTATTTTATAATCATGCACATGTCTCATCATGCTTTGCCAATTATACATAATTATAAAAGGTGCCAGGTTCCCGCTCACATCTGAGCCCAACACTGCGTCGACCCGAGAACATGAAACTGTAAATCCAACCACAGCTGAAGTTTAAACCTCAGAAAATTTCAAATATATGAAAATTCCCCTCTGCATCCTGCATGTCTCCGAGTGTGCACACAATGGCTCCATGCAGCGCAACCTGATCCATGATAATGAAGGCCACGGGGCGAACGCTTCCTCTCGCGACAGGTGCGAGGCACACCAGGCTGGCCGCGGTCACTCCCGACAGCTCACTGAATGATTTACGGGCAGCGGAAGCCAACAGGTTTTTTTTGCTGTATAATGACCAAACTCGATTAACAGGATAAAGGTTGTGGCACGCAAATAAATAAATAAATAAATAAATAAATAGGCTCAGACAGAAAGATGGAGCTAAACTAAAAAAAGTTACATAGCACGAGCGTTTAAAGCAGCTGGTTATGGTCATGTCGCTTTCCTTCACTTCTGAATGCTTTATCTTCAGGGAAAAATGCTTTTTTCTCTCATTGCGTCACATTTCCTTTGATGTTCTATCAGCGAGATCTGAATGTCATGACTCTGCTTTTAGTTAGAAAGCCCGCATCATTCTGGAAACTTTCCGTTTTCAACCCTTTTTCAGTCAAAGTGGCGGTTCTAATCCCTGCACGGCGCTCTTGGAGATGGACCTTCCTGTGATAACTTCTTGGCCATTGTTGGCTTTTAAAAGATATTAATCTCATTTCATTTTCTTTCTCATTTCCATGTACCTAAATAACAATAGAACATAATATAATAATAATATAATAATAATATAATAACATGCAATGCATAAATAAAAAAATAGTCTAGATACAGTCTATGAAGATTTGACAAATAAATAAAAGAACACATTACCAAAAATGTATAAAAATATTAAAAACATGACTTTCACATTTTTGACTCTGTTAATACAGAAGAATTTATTGCAATAATAAAAATATTGTTCTATAAATAAAGATGTTGTATCGCTCCACCCAAGGGAACCCGTTTCTTCTGATGTTTATTTATAGGATTATTCATTTTATGAAATAGCTCAAGGAAGAACAGACACACACAGACCGATAGACCGATAGACACAGAGACAGACCGATAGACAGACAGAGAGACACACACAGACAGACACACACACACAGACAGACACACACACAGACACACAGACAGACACACACACAGACACACACACACACACACACAGACAGACACAGACACACACAGACACAGACACACACACACACAGACACACACACAGACACACACACAGACACACACACAGACACACACACACAGACACACACAGACACACACACAGACACACACACAGACACACACACAGACACACACACAGACACACACACAGACACACACACAGACACACACAGACACACACACACACAGACACAGACACACACACACACAGACACAGACACACAGACACAGACACACACAGACACACACACACACAGACACACACACAGACAGACACACACACAGACAGAGACACACACACACACAGACAGACACACACACAGACAGACACACACACAGACAGACACACACACAGACAGAGACACACACAGACAGAGACACACACACACAGACAGACACACACACACACAGACAGACACACACACACACAGACAGACACACACACAGACAGACACACACACAGACAGACACACAGACACACACACACACACAGACACAGACACACACACACACACACACACACACACACAGACACACACACACACAGACACACACACACACAGACACACACACACACAGACACACACACACACAGACACACACACACACAGACACACACACATACACAGACACACACACACACACAGACACACACACACACACAGACAGACACACACACAGACAGACACACACAGACACACAGACACACACACACACACAGACACACACACACACAGACACACACACACACACAGACACACACACAGACATATAGACACACACACAGACATATAGACACACACACAGACAGACAGATAGACACACACACAGACAGACACCGTCTCTTTAGAACTTTAGTGCTATACTTGTCAGGCAGGGTGGCTATAAGTGCGCGTGAGTGCGCGCATGCGCCCCGCGTCTAAACCCACCAAAAAAAAAAAAAAAAAAAAAAAAAAGAGAGAGAAAAAGAAAAAAGAACGAAAAAAGCTTTCGCGAATCGCGTCCAACTGAGTCATGGGGAGAAGTGCGCTCCTGTCAGTGGCGCGATGGAGGGAGGCGGGAGGAAAGCGCGCTGGGAAGTGTGCACGGCGCGCATTCCTTCACACCCTGAAGTGCGCGTGTGGAGTGCGCGTGTGGAGTGCGCGCGGACGCGTTTGGAACCGGATCACTCGAGGATTTCATGTGAAGAAACTGAAGTGGGAGAATTTGTGCAGCGCGGAGTGGACGACGCTTTAAATCAAGCCAAGTGCGGGTGTCGCGCGGGGATGTTTGCGCTGTGCGTCACAACCGTCGAATCCCAAATTGCAGTTTAAATGTTTATATGGTGCGATTCGAGATCATATCATACATTAAGTCAATGGCACACACACACACACACACACACACACACACACAGCGCAACGCGCAGCTGCGGAGTCGTGATAAGCGTGTAGAACTGTGTAAAGGTGAACAGGTATTAGTTCAAGTCCCCGATAATAAAACACTGAAGGATCTGAAGTCGGGAAGTTATTAAATAATTACACGGAATGAAGCACCACCACAGATTTTGCAACCTGGTGATCATTCAATAAACAGATCACTTTATTACAGGACTTTATCATCTGTTTCTTATCTAATCAGATCATTCAAGCATTAATAGGCACATAAATACTGTCAGCATCGATCACTCATCGATACAATATCCGATCATATGTACACGTGACACGTTCTGCACAATGACCATTCAATTGTAAATATAAACAACTCAGACCTATTTTATTTATGAAGCACAGCCAGAGGAAAGACTTGAGTGTTACTGTGTGTCACAGACTTTGCTAAAGCTTATAGAAGAATGCATGTGTGGTATCCTTCCAGCACAATGCACACACACACACACACACACACACACACACACACACACACACACACAGTCTCTGAAAGGTGCAGGGACAATCTGATCATCTGAGAATCTGATAAAGACACTGCTTTCGTCATCAGCGCAAGAAAAATCACGAAACAGATGAGATGAGACAGATGAGCTTTAAACTCACCTTCGGCTCCAGAAAGGCTTCGGTCATTAATCCAGAATTACATGGTACACACACACACACACAGATAATGCATGCTGCTTGCAAAGATCCTGGTCGTGTTTGTGTGTGTGTGTGTGTGTGTGTGTGTAAGCACTGGGGACAGAGAGAGAGAGCGAGAGAGAGACTCAGCGCTGTTCCACGAGAACTAAACCCAGGCATTCACCGCCCTGTTGCGACACTTTACACACGGACTCAGTACAACGCTTCCTCTGTGCGCCGCCTGCCCTTTATAAGCGCTCTCAGTCGGAGACTCCGCCCCTTCCTGCCTTTTAAAGATACAGTACATGCGTTAACGTTCCCCATTCACTACTGTATATCTGATGTTTTTTTCTTTAATTATCAGTTCATTTTGGATGAATATTAAAGTTCCCTGGAGATTACCACCCCGACTTAAGGCTTAGTATCCCTTATTCACCCGCTCTACATAGTGTTTTCTTCTGTGTGTTTACAATAACAATAACACAACGACATGACCATTGGGAAGATCTTGAGCATGTGTGATAACTTGGCAGCGCAACAGCGATTGGTAGAAAAGTCACAGTTCAAGTGATAATAAACAAAAGCGAAATAATGAAGATGGTGGTGCGGTGGCACGGTGGTGTAGTGGTTTGCACATCCGCCTCACAGCAAGAAGGTCCTGGGGTTGATCTCCAGGTTCGGGTTTTTCTGTGTGAAGTTTGCATGCTTGTATGTTCTTCTCATTGTTGTGGATATTTCCTCCGGGTACTCGGGTTTCCTCCAACAGTCCAAAAACATGTACTGTAGGTTAATTGGCTAATACAAAATCACTCCTAGATGCGAATGTGAATGGTTGTGTGAGTTTTGACTCTGCAATGGCCTGGCGAGCTGTCCAGGGTGCAGTCTGCCCTGGCCCAGAGTCGGCTGAGATGGGTCCCCGTGACCCTAATTGGGATTAAGCTGTTCAAAAAATGAATGTTTATTAAATGAATGAATGTTTCTTAAAGGAGACCTGTTGAGAATTAATGCTACTAGCTCTTTAAAACAATCATGTACAACACCAGCACCAATTCCAAAGTGCTCTGAGTGTGATGACTCTATGTGCTTAGAGACATGTTGCCTTTGTGATTGGTGGTTCCAGCCTGGTAGTGACGGATAGGCTGAGATACGTCACTGAGCCCGTGTATCATAACACATCGGACAGTTCTGATCTGCACAGCCAAGTCAGCAAAAAAACGGTTTCGCCATCACACTCATCTCAAGCAGGGTTCTCACCATCGGAAGCAGTACAATTTAAGTTTCACAGTCTCCCAAAGAGACGTCAATCCCACCCAATATGTTGATGTCATTTCTGGTGTGGAAAACAACTGCTAAGATGTTAATGCCTGTAGTTTTGTACTGCTAGTAATCCACAGGATAAAATCACCCAATGTTGGGCTTTTTATGGTCAGTCACGCTAAAACACCGAATTCGACATGATAAGTGCCCAGAGCGCTTAAAAATTTTTGGAGGGGGGGGGGGGTTTATTCAAATGTTTAACAGCAAAGTGGAACGGTAACTGTTTATTACCATAGAGGTGGAAAACATGAATAATGACGGAACAATAAAATAGTTTTACTGGTATTTGTATTATTCATTTTGTATTATCAACCAAACTACTTACATGAGAGATGAAAATAAACAGAAAACAGCAAAATTAAAAAAAGAGACCCTTTAATTTTCCCTCCCAGTGCTGTTCTTTTGAATATTCCACCCAATATGTAAAAGTGAGCCAATCAACCAAAAGGTCAACTTTAGCACATGGCACTTGAAAGCACATGGCCACAGTCTTTAAATGTATGAAGTTAGTGAGCAGGAGAATCGAGTGAAAAATCCTCGTCATCACTTTCTGAAAGGTCCAAATCTGGCTCATCGCCCCATTCATTCAGATCATCCCATAGTTTTGCTGTAGCATTTTCTAATGGCTCATCTTGTTGGACATTTACCAAGAGAACACAGCGAAATATTTTCCTGTTTTTTAAAGCACGGCGGACCAATCAAATATGTTGTTACTGATGAACATTATAGACATTCCTCAGTGGCAGGGGGTCTTGAAATACCGTGTAAACTCACTTTTACAGGCAGTGAATGCCTCATTTTACCGTTAAAGGGACTGATCAAATAAAATTGGAAAGTTTGATTGACCTTTTTGCGCCCAGTACACATGGGCAGTTATTAGAGGTAAGATAAAAAGGCGCTTATTATGTTCAATACGGTAAGTGTCTGTATCACATAACCTATTACATATAAACTAAGAATTGGAGCAGTAGTGGCTTAGTGGATAAAGTGATGGATTAGTGATCTAACAGACAGCGGTTTGATCCCCAAGATCACTCGTGTTGGGTCCTTGAGCAGAGCTCTTAACCCTCAATGACTTATTTATATAAAAATTATAATTGTAAGTCACTCTGGATAAGCTAAATGCTCTAAATCTAGTTAACGTACTGCTGTAAGTATGAACAATAAATTTTAATATCATGATGCTTGGTGCAAGGATTATTAACACTCATGTACAGGAG
Source organism: Plotosus lineatus (assembly GCA_024760905.1). Classification (NCBI taxonomy): domain Eukaryota; kingdom Metazoa; phylum Chordata; class Actinopteri; order Siluriformes; family Plotosidae; genus Plotosus; species Plotosus lineatus. The sequence continues at coordinate 2,435,594 of CM045732.1, forward strand.
TAAACAAATGGTTTCTGAAAGACATTGTGGCCGATTCCATTTTATTTACAAGACACATCTCTGGATTTAATCTTTGTCTACATGGGGACTGAATGGAAACTTCACTTTTTCAAATATCTCATTCCTGATTAACATGCTGGAACATGTCTATCACTCTTCAAAAAGTATGTGCACCCCTGACCAGCACTTCCACATGTGGTGCTTCCATAAACTCACACCAGAAAGTTAAAAGTTCACAAATGTCCTTTACAATTTCCCTTCAATAGAACTACACACACACACACACACACACACACACACACACACACACACACACATTCACACTCACATGTAAAGGAAATTTAGAATAGACGATCAGCATAATGTCTTTGGACTGTGGGAGAAAACCAGAGTACCCAGAGGAAACCCACATAAGCACAAGGCGAACATACAAACCTCACATGGAAACACCCTCGCCAAGGCCAGGTCTCAAATCCAGGACCTCCTTGCCCTGAGATGGTCTATGCTACCTTGCCGCCTACAATATCCGGTATTCGTTAGGTTTTAACTTTTTGATTTTGCGTATAAGAGAAAAAGATGCAATTACATTGCATTTCAAACAAAGAAATTCACACATGCTCAGTTTTAGATTAGCCCCACCTTCCACTCAGACATGACCTTACCTCAACAGGCCTGAAGAGATCACAGTACACTGGTTAACATCGGTCAACAATCTTCTCCTTTTTTATTTACGATTCTCAGACTTTTTATACACATTCAGTGAGATAAAACAACACAGGATTGGTCAGATCAAAGGAAGAGCTCCATGTAGTTCACACAGGATAGGCTAGAGTGTGGTCGAGGCGTGTCTGGGGACAGTAGAGGCGTGGCTAGTCACAATACATTCACTGAAGGCAGGGGAAGTGACCGATTTCTGCACGTGTGTTTTTTATTACAGAAATAAAGATAGTGTGTATCCAGTTTATTATTGTAAACATGATGCATAAAAAGTATAATGCATTCTTTTAAAACTTTTAGGAAATGAATTATGGGCAATCTTTCTTTTTAAGAGGAATAACACAGATGTAGATACGCTGTTAAAGGAAAAAGAGTAACTTCAGAGCAGTAGGAGTAACTCAGCTTCCTCACACCCCTACAATGCTGGCTAATATCTTTATAACACAAACACAATGAATGTTGCACTCTACATTTATTATGCATTCTTGAATTGTGTCAAGCGGCACGGCGGTGCACTGGTTGGCACGTCCGCCTCATAGCATGAAGGTTTAAGTTCGATTCTCAGACTCCTGGGTGTATCTGTGTGGCGTCTACATGTTCTCCCTGTGCTTGTTAGGGTCACAGAGATGCTGGCGCCCATCTTAGCCGACTCAGAGTGAGAGCGGCGTGCACCTTGAACAGCTTGCCAGACCATCTCAGGGCAACGCACACAATCAATGATACTCAGTCTTACATAAAAGGGCAATATGGAAAAGACAATTAGCTTACTGTACATGAGTTTGGATTGTGGGAGGAAACCAGAGTACCCAGAGGAAAACCAATGCAAGTACAGTACAGGGAAAACATCCAAACTTCACTAAGGAAAACCTAGAGCCTGTGGTGAAACCTGGGACCTTGCTGTGAGGTGAGCATGCTAACCGCTGCGCCACCGTGCCGCCTGGCTCCATGAGAAACAAAAGCACAATCTTATCCTGGTATTTCTCAATGGCGGGATGCAGGGATGATAGCTGAGAGAACGATGTTCCAGATGAGGTTTGAAGGCCTCTTACAGAATGATGTTCCAGAACAAGGAAAAAAAAAAAATAAACAGCCACGAGACCTGCGGGGAGACGGCAGGGGCAGTGAGAGTGGGCGGCAGACGTGGAGATGGCTCCAAGTCTGATAAGAGAATGTACTCAGCAAACATCGTGAACACGCAGTATCAGCAGCATGTTTATTGTATGCTGCCCAGATCATCTGGGAGCTTTTTCGTCAGAAGTACGTAGGCCGTGTAACCTGAGCGGAGCTGCCCGTTGGTAAAACAGGGCAAGATGATTGAAGGTAATATCTCTGTGCAGCGTGGGATTCAATCAGGGCACAACAAGAAGATTAGAAAAGCAGATAACGAGACAGCTCAGCCAAACATCCTGACTTTTGAGAGACTGTGTTTATTCAATGCTGTACCATGACAAAGGGTGCACCAATTAGACAGCCTGGAAAAATTTCTCAGGCTCTGATTAGTCTCAGTCGAACAGTTTGTCTATCAGTGGGTTACCTTCAAAAATAGATTCCTGGAAACAGGGTTGCATGAGAGTCGACGGGTATCAGAGTCCGGCGAAACCAAATAAAGCTGTGACATGATGGGAGTGCTGAACAAGCACACAGTCACAGTGTCCCGACACACACACACACACACACACACACACACACACACACACACACACACACACACACACACACACACACACACACACGCAGAGCATTAGAGCTTAAGCAAACACAGGCTCTGAAAAGGAAAGACAGCAGGAACAAAATGTACTTGTGCTACACTGTTACAAATCCCTGTGCCTGGCCTTGGCCCCTTCGACCCAACAGGCTTATCATGAGATATTTGGCCGAGGACGAGGAAGGCTTTTCAACTAATCCCCTTTTATAATTTCGGGTACATTTTTCACATTCCCTCAAGCCAGCCGTGGCCAGCAGGAGAACAGAGAGTCTGTCGTTTTTTTGTTTTTTTTTTAATTTCTGGCAGGAGAGTACGAAGTGTACTGGTGCGAAAATGTACGCACCTGTCTGTGTAAAATACAGATGTGCATTTCTTATCTGCAGGCATGCATGCACTTCACTGGGCTCGCTCTTTACGCTGCACTTGCAATGACTCCTTTAGATATTCCGAAACATTCCCTAGACATGGTTAGATTTTGCCTTATTCTGCTTTTCTTCCTGTATACATTTATAATCGAGACAAAAATAAATCTGAAAAAAAAAACCAACAACTGAGAAAAGCCTGATGGGAGGACAGATTGCTTGGTGCTGAGAGAAACCCAGCCGTGAACTTTCCTCTCCTGCTAGAACCCTCCCTCGATCTTTCTCATAAGCTCCGCCTCACACACACACACACACACACACACACACACACACACACACACACACACACACACACACACACACACACACACACACACACACACACACACACCCTCCCTGTGGGTGATGTGATGTCACCACACACAGATTCAGAAGGAAGTGCCTTATAAAGGCAGGCAGCAGTAGCAGCAGCAGCAGCAGCAGCAGCGCACATGGCACCAGGCCTGAGGAAGGATGCCAACTTCTAATCCGCTGTTCATCTCAACAAAACATGACCTGCGCATCTATACCATGGTTTTTCTGGATACTATGAAGCAGGTCACGTTCTTTAATATTCCAGCAGGCTTCTTTTTTTTTTAATTATCATTATGATTTATGTTGCTATCCAGGTTTTTCTGCTTTTCCTTTTGTTCAGTCATCTCAGACAAAAAGCTCGAGCTTCTCCTTTAAACTTTAATAATCCCTGATCCTGGGGGGACTTTCCTGTCCCTGGGGCGCACTTTACTAATGTCACCTGGAACACCTTGACACAACATGGTAAGATTCCAACAGGAAGGGTGTGTCCATGCTTAAGGGAAGGACCTGAATCATCACATAAAGGTTACCGGGTCACAAACCCTTCACTTGCTGATGCAATCTCACTGTAACTAGTCCTAACAGCGGGTATAAAAATCCAAGCCATCAGATAACACCAGCCAGGTAAGTCACACAAGCTTGTTTTGCCGGAGGACGAGGAAGTTTCTGATCACCTATTAGGAAGTTTATTACCCGTTCTATAGTCACAGCTTGCTCACAGGGAGTCAAAGAAAGTAGTTTTTGGAAGGAGTCTCCAGTGTCAGGCATTCTGTAGCTGTAACTGATATGCTCAGGATGATTATGGGTTTTATAGTCTCTCATTATATTCCACCCTGAAAACGAGGCAAAAAACAAATGTTCACTGTAACCACTATAACATAAAATATACAATAAACATTAACATAAAATATACCACCCACCCATCCATCCAACTATCCATCCACCCACCCCCACATCAATGCATTCATCTATCTACCCATCCACCCATTCATCCATCCTTCCATCAATGAATCATGTATCTATCAATCCATCCAACCACCAATTCATCCATTCATCCATTCATCCACCATTCCACTTATCCATCCATCTACATAATGCAGCAATCCATCCATCTATCCATCCACCCACCTACCAGTGCACCCATCCATTTGCACATCTATCCATCCACCTACCCACCATCCATCCATCCATCTGCCCATCCAAACATCCACGCATCCATCCGATAATCTTTCCATCTATTCACCTGTAGACAATTTAGAAATGTGGGAGGAAACTGGAGAACTCGCTCAGCCATTCATTCATTCACCAATGCATCTATCCATCCATCTACCCAGCCAACCATCCATCTATTTATCCACCCATTCTTCCATTCATCTATCAAGTATCCATCAACCTATCTATCCACCAATGCACCCATCTGTCTACCCAGCATTGCATCAATTAGCTGAACCGCTGTGTGTCCCGTTGGTTCAGCCCATCTTGGGTGACTTCTATTGTGAGGTGCTGTACACTGATGGACAATTTAGAAATGTGGGAGGAATCTGGAGAACCCAGAGAAAACCCACACAAGCATAGATAGAACATGCGAAAACTGAATCATCACACCATGAAAGAACATATATCATACCATATCGTGAAGATAAAGAACCAGTATATCAGATTAAGGCAGGTGTAGCCAGTCTGCGGCTTCCAAGCCACATGTGGCTCTTTGCCTAGTCTCATGCGGCTCTTACGTTCATGTCAAAGTTTGTGTTTTTTAATGTGCGTGTTCACTTTGCTTGAGTTCAATGCGGTATTATCGTCAAATGCTTTTGTGTACAAGATGAAAATACTGCGAAGTTTCCCAGTATGGGCGAGATCATTCCAGTAAACAATTTGCGTCAAATTTACTCTTAAAACGGCAGAAAAAAAGGCACAGCAAAACAAAAATATGAAGATGAACACAGGAGATTTTTAACAGAGTGGGAGGAGTTTTTTTTTGTTGTTGTTGTTGAATGTAATGGAAAGCCATTCTACCTTATATGTCAGACATCATTGGTGCATTTCAAAACTTCAAATCTTCACCACCGCTTCAGTTCACTGCATACTAACCTTGACCAGGAATTTCCTAAAGGGACTGAACCTCACAAGCACAAGCTGTTCACTTTGAAAAGTCAGGAAGAAAAGCACAAACAGTTTTTCCAAAAATTTACGAAGTGCTCAGAGACCGTAACGTTTGCATCATATCAACTGGCGTGGAACATTACATGGGCCAAAATGCCGTACAATGAACGACAGTTCGTTATAAAATCCTCAGTAACGTTATTGAAATCTTGTCTCCTGAAAATGATAAACTAAAACTCGTGGTATCAGATGTCCAACTGTCCCGCCACACTGCTGAATACAGAATATCGGACATTAACACAGCTGTTGAACCATGTGTATGATGTGGCTGTTTGTGGTAACACTATAAAATGTGGCTCTTGGTCTCTGACTGGTTGGGCATTCCTGGATTAGGGGGAAACAATTTATACATACAGGATAATCAATAATAATGGACTAATTGTGTTAATGATACGAAAATGATTGTTTTCACCAAAATCCCTGAAGTAAGATGTACAATAAAAGAAGATCTAAACCAGATGTTATGGCAATTTAGTCTGCTGGATTAGCTCACATCTGGCCAGAATGCTAACAGCTGTCGAAAAAAAATGGTGACAAATTAGGTCAGGATGCCAGCCAAGCTCATATTCCTGTGTTTAGTCAATGCTGTAGGGAATTGTGAGTGTCTCAGACTCAGGCATATGGTTAGCGGCAACATACACACACACACACACACACACACACACACACACACACACACACACACACACACACACACACACACCCTCCAACATGTCCACACACATTCTGTCTATTTTACTCAGCCATGAAGACGTGACACAAATCCAAGCACCCACAGGCTGTCATCTCGCATGAAAATGTAAATATTACCATATTAGACATTGCGAATGATTACGCAAAGCTTACTCAGTCTCTTCTTACACCCACCTTTATTATTAATCATTTCCTCAGTTACTATAATGGGTATGATTTCCTGGAATTTCGTTAGGAATCACACAGATACCTCTGCATGCTACCTGATATGAACGAAGACTGATCAGCTTGGTCAAGCTTGGGCAGCTTGGGTGGGTGGGGTATAAATGCCTGGCCTGATTATTATGTCACAGAGAGGTGATTAAAACTGCATTCCATGAAATCATTCCACAGCATTGATTCTGGTTACTGATTGGTTCATAGGTATATTAATAATAATAATTGCAAGTATTTTATCCATAGTGATAGAGCCATAGTGTATCCATTCACTTGGAAGAACGTGCATGGAGGATAAAGGTACAAGGAGGATTTGTTAATGTGGTGAAAATTTCAGTAAAGATATTTATATATTTTATGGAAAAAGTCTACAGCATAAGCATTTTTTTCTTTCATCTCAATGGATGTGAAGGGTGTTGACGTCAAGTGCAAAGTCTGATTGTCCATCTGCACAAACTTGCATTATGTGCATTCACTCAAAAATGCCATCATTGATCAGCAACATTATTTGTGTGGATGTTGGAACTCAGTAACTGCACAAGTCTATCAGTTTTCATTGCAGTCCAATATCCAATATGGCCGCCAAGGCTGCCACCATAAATTTGGATTCCGTTCTCCTCCTTCTTCTTCTTTTCCTTTCGGCTGTTCCCTTCAGGGGTCGCCACAGCAAATGATCTGCTTCCATCTCTCCCTATCCGTTCATTAGCTCAAAAACTCCATTATAGATTTTATAATGTAGAGTATGAGAGGAGGGGCTTTTGACATCTTGTAACTGTCCAAAGTAAAGTAGTCTCACCAAAATATAGACATTTTCTTTTGAACGTTTGAAAAGCTTGATAGAGTAAGTTAGCTGTACATCCATGAGCCACAATACGAATTTCATGAAGATATAACGGTCAAACCCGTAACCGCTAAGCATGACAATGCAGCATGTTGATGATCGGGAGAGTAAGCAAGTTGTACTTCACTTTCTCGCCCATCAGATCTCACAAATAAGGAAGGGAGATATTATGGGATGATTATAGGGGTTGCATGATGCATGATGTCATGCAACTATGTCACATGACCTACACACGTGGTGATGATGTCACAGAGAGCAATCTTCATAGATTTACTGGGATCTCTCACTTTCCAATTTTTTATGTTAATTTGGACCGAGATCCCCACGCGA